>JAFEMH010000845.1:0-557500 GCA_022495995.1 Adenophora triphylla var. japonica
CGGGTTCGTCCCGTTGCCTATACACGAATCTTAAACACTGGGACAAACTCCCGATACAGTTCGGGAAAAGGCTCCCCAGTATATTCTCATATACCAAGCCTTCCACCTCCAATCACTACCGCTCACGTGGAAAAGCACCCGGCGCCGAGCCTTTCACAGTCCACCACTGACCCAACCTTAGCCTGGATGGTCGAGCGTGATGAAAGACCCGAAAGCCACCATGAGCAGCTCAAAGCAGGAAACGCTCAAATCCACGTATCCGGGAATGGTCACGCCTTCCCCGCCAAGTTCGTAATGCCGGAGATGGACCGATTCGATGGAACCGAATGTCCTCAAACGCACGTCGACACTTACGTTCTCTGCATGAGATGCAGCAAAAGGAGCAACTCCTCCAAAGAAATGGCCGACCACTTCCAAAGATACGCTCAAAAGTTCGGGCCAGCTACGATGGTTTCGAGGGTCAAGCCCGCGGATCGCCACACTCGGGAACAGATCGCAACATCTTCCCGGAACGGCATGCATCCAACTTAGAGTGGGAAACAAGTCGCGAGGACTTAATCACCACCGAGCGTAAAAGCGGATGAAAGTGTTGGGGAATTCTACAAGAGATGGAGCTGAAACTCTCCGAAATCATGGAGCCACTCTCCAAAGACGAATGTATGCGGATCTTCAAGTCTTCGCTTGAGACCGTCCATCGAACTCTCATCGCCACAATTTCTTCCTGCATCTCCGTGCCATGGTCAATGCCGGCCACAGCTTCGAGAAGGATCTCAAGGAAAAGTTGGCTACCGCACACCTATAGGCGTATACCGGGCTCAACAAACTCGCATTCAATCCCCGCACCGGCCCCGCAAAGGGAAAGATACGTCTGTCAACTACGCCCATCGTGGACAACAATGCGGTAATGTAAAACCCAGCCCCGCAAAGCAACAATTCTACTCGTAAGCCTACTGCCGTACACTTCGACAAGTTGGACATGCCACTCGAGCAAGATGTTGGAAGGGTTAATCAAGGAGGGTCTCCTTAAGCCCGTGGCCAATTACAAACCCAAAGTTCCCGTAGCCAATGCGGACAAGAGCAAATATCGCGCCTTCCATCGCATCACGGCCATACCACCGACAACCTGTTTGGGGTTACGATACGAAATCCGTAACTTGATAGAAGAAGGCAAGTTAGAGCGCCCCCGTGGCCCAATACAGCTGGGAATCCCTTTCCGAACAATAACAATGTGAATTCCATTGGAGCGGGTGCCCAAGAAGCGTGCCACGTAACCGCCCGCCTCTTTCACTGGATCCTCCTCTAATGTCCACATCGCCTACGATGTTTGTGATTGCTCCGCCGCCCGGGAGTACGAGTCTCGAGAAACCGTCCTGGAGCAATCCTCCGAGAAAATGTAAGAAGAAATCCTCTCAACAAAGAATCGAGAGAAAGATACGAAGCCGGAGATACCAGCCGTAGGTACACTTCGGGAGAATTCCTCCGAGGTTCGACTACTACGCACCGTACTCCAGCCCTTCTTTGCCTCTGTGCCATGCAGCTCTAGAGCAGCATGTGGGCGGGAAAGCCGAAAAGCCCACCAAACCAGCATCTGCACTCGAACACCGGAATACCTCGCATCTTGGTAGTCTTACCGCGCCGAAGCCTAACCCTCCACGGGATCGCCCAAGATTCAACTTGTCCACCTTCCGAGCCCGGACCGGTAAAGGAAGATCAAGGTCACCTTGGCAATCGCACTCGATCAATGTGCTAACTAAGGGCGGCAACCGCCACAGCAAATTTCAACATACTCCCCGAGGTTCCAAAGAAAGGCTTTACTCTCGCAAAGAGGAAGACAGAAACGGATGGCCGGATGACTCTCCTTCTACGGATAGAGACGAGATCTACGACTCCCGCCCGTATGGCAAAGATGATCACGTTCGTGATGAAGACTTACCGAGAGACGCCTGTAAGGGCACAACGAAGCTCAGACATCACTCTCAAACTCAACACCATATCACTCCCCGAGTATTGGTAGATAACGGGTCAGCCGTTAATGTCCTCCTCTCAAGATGATGCGAGCTCTCCGCATCCATGAAAGCCATTTGATACCGTCTACTGACTATCAAGGCCTACGACAACTCGCCTCTGCCCCATCCTGGGACAAGACTGAACTTTGGTTCGAAACCCAAATGGTGCCAAGAAAATTCCACGTGATGGACATTCCATCCGAGTTCACAGCCTCTTTGGGACGCCCTCGCTACACCACATGAAAGCCATAGCTTCCACTCTCCATCAAAGCCGCGCCAAGTTCATTAACCGGCAGGAGATCTCGAAGTCATCCGAGGGGACAAGCTTCCTCATAGGAAACGAAGCCGAGACAAAGAGCTGCGTGTCCGCACTCGTGCACCGGGTTACCTCCTTCGAATCAACCAAGGGACTACCGGGGCAAATCTCACGTAATCCCTCGTAGTCCGAGATGCTAACTATGTAAACGTACTCGAGCAAAAGTGCACCCCCGGCAAACCGATACATCAAGTTCAACTGTCGTTTCCAACACTGAGGCAGATTGGAAGGAAACGCCGAATATCGCCATGATACGGGCACATAAACCCCTAGCCTCCAATCCGAGATTTATCGCATCCTTCAAACTTCATTCTCGGCCCCGCCATGCGAGGAGATCTTTGTAATAAAAGTCGACAAGTATCGTCATACTCATCTCGACCGTATGACCGTCGTATGGAAGGTCCTCTACGAGGGATTCCCTAAGCCTTTCCGCTCAAGCATGGGGTACGAGATTTTCCTAGCCGCCCAAAGAACGCAACCTCGACGCAATACGTCCCTACACCCGGATTGAGCGATCGATGACGATGAATCTGACTCTCCGGAGTCGAGGACGCGGCACTCCGCAAGCGCACCTCCGCATTCACATGCTCGCTGAGGACGGAACTCCTTCCGATCGTGTCACTTACGACCAAGGTTCCAATACCATGGAAATTGAAGCCAAGCTCAACGTCCAAAGCATGCATGGCCTATCCGATAATTGGAAGCACGTGATTCACGCAACGAGGAATCCTCTCGATCAAGTAAAGGACGACGACTTCGTCAATATCATCTATTCCGTGTATCCCGATGAAGCCAAGGATCCCGTCCTTGTTATCGATTCTCGCAACACCAAGGTCACCCTCGATGATCGCTCGCTCACGGTAAACGAGGCTCCCCGGCCAAGCGAGCCCGTAGCTCATCACTACTTCCGAGTACCAGCCCTGGGCTGCAACCGGCCCGTGCCGGGCCAAGCTTATACCTCAAACGCCGCCAAGGCCAAGGGCAACAAAGAAAGGAGACCAAGCTCCTCACCCCGCTACAAGTCGATCAACTCGAGAACGCTTCCTATAGCCTACCCCGAAACATCTCGTGGAAAGTTTTCCCGCAAGGCGTAGCCGCCTTCCGACACAGAAATGACCACCTCAAAGCATCAACATGCTTCGCCGATTCTACTCCTGCCGTCACGGCCCCGATTCGTACATCCCGCGCCGACCGCTAGCTCGATAGACTTGGCGATCGAACGAGATCACGAGACCGTCAACATTGCAGAATTCAATACCCCGTGGTCAATCAAGCGTATATGGGCAAACTTCTTGGTGATCGAGATTAAGGAAGGACGCATGGAATGTCCCACCCGACTTCCTTCGTCAATATAATCCAAGTGTTCCGCCATTCGGCGATTTGAATGTAATCACGGCTCGACACTAGCCAGACGATGCGCACCTACGGAGACTCGCCTAGGTCTCGCAAGGAAAGCTCTCATGGAACTAGCCGCTCAAGAAAGTCGTCTTTGGGACGAAGACCAAGCTCGAAAGACCTACAGGACCAAGCCCTTAAAGTGTCACAGCAGCCTTTACGTAAAGCTGAGGCCACTCTGCACCGCCGACTCGAGAGTTTTGCCCATGGCAACTTCCCTGACTACCGTCTGTTCTCATCCAACCCCTCTCGCTGTGCAAGGGTGGTCAACGGTCCCGATGACCTAGGAGATGGAACGACACGGCAGTAACGAATCCTGGGCCGCTTACCTTCCCGAGGAAAGCAAGTTCTCTCGTGAAAACGACGACGAAGATGATGAAACCATTCTCTTCCAAGCCGGGCATGAAGTCAACAAAACCGGACTCCCAAGGGTCCTGGGAGGATGGGAACGGATCATTACCGCACTCAAATTGAAAGGCCAACTCAGTGGAGGAAGGTCTATTTAAAAACAGGAGGAGGATGGAAATTCGCCTCGAGCAACTACTCAGTGGAAATTCCACGCCTACATGCCTTCATTTACGTAAACGATCAACTGGGACAAAGAACCCACATGGGCAGATGTTCGGGAAGCCGTGTACTCACCTTCCGACATACCCGCCACTCGTATAAAGCGTAGAAGAAAACTCTCCCCGATGGAGGTTTACCTAGATTGCCGCACGCAGCTCAAAGAAGCACCGGCTATTCTCACACGGGAAGAAACGCAGCATTAACTCGACGCAGTTCCGCCGCAAGAAGGTTGATCTCGGGGCCCAGAGTGGAGGAAAACTAGCCAACCACGAGTATCGCTGCACCCAACCTGCATCGCCCCGAGTATGCTCAAGAAGAAGGAAAGGAACGCGATATACCGTGAAGAGATCAAGGAGACCGTTCGTTTGAGCCGAGAACTCTCCAACCTCCCCGGAGGGTCGCCAACGCACGCCCGCCTGTGCAATCACTGTTGTGCACTTACATTCGAACAAATTTACGTCAAACCGTAGGCTACCTCCCCGCAGAGGCACCTAAGCCCGTATCCCGGGACAGATCCGTCAAGCCGCCGAAGCTCCCGTGAATTCATCCACAATCAATGAGTTGAGGGAAGACATATGGCCCTATGCTACGAGGAATCCTCCTCTAACTATGGCTCAACTCAGAGCACTGCTCGTAAGGGACCAAACCTCGATGTCGCCGTTCTAACCCGATCGGGTCAAATCCATGCATTACCACCTAAGGCCACCAAAAGCCGACGGAGCCGTAATTGCAACCGCCACTCAAGACACAAGTTCCTTGAAAGAGGACCCGATCCTCACTCACTCAAGCGCACTGTGCAAACATTTCCCTTTGGTCTCTCGCTCACCTCCTCTTATCCTCACAAGCTCAAGCTAGAGGAAAGCCTCGGCCCGTACCATGGTCCCCGTGGACGCAACCCCGCATGAAGTCATTCGATGATTGGTAACATCCACTATGGCAACATTATCACCTTCACGTATTTGGACCTTCCAAAATTTGGGGCCGATCACAATGAGCCGCTCTACATCACAAACCCGCCTGACGAGCGTCGCCTTCCCCGCGTGTTGGTAGACGGAGGTTCCGAATGAATGTCTTGCCGCCCAAGATGATGGACCCGCTGACATCAAGCCCACGATCTTAAGCCTTCACCCACACTGCCAAGGCCTATGACTCTACTTCCCGTACCCCTGGGTTGCTACTCTCAACATCCGGTTCGGCAAGCGGGTGATCCCCACCGAATTCCAAGTGTTTGACATTCCAATCACTTTCACAGCCCATCCCGGGGCGTCCCCGGCTGCATCAAATCAATGGCGTGGCATCCACCCTTCACCAAGGCTCTCAAGTTCATGCAAGGCAACGAGCTAACTACGCCTACGGCGATGTTGTCACCACCGAGGGGACCAAAGACCAACGACATTCCAAAAGATTGGAAATCAAGCATAATGATGACATGCCATTAACTGGATTCACTCGAGACCTCCAAGATCCAAATATGCAACGTGGACCTTCCACTGCCTCACGATCGTATTCCTCCCGCCATGAGGATGATGAAACTCATGAACTTCATCCCAGATCGGGCTCGCAAAAGGCCGCAAGGCCAAGCACCAAGTTATTGAAGTCAAGGACCACACCACGGTCCAGGGGCTTCGCTACGTGCCAACACCGGCCGACATCAAGGAAGACAAAAGGCTCGCCCGCACCAAGGCAAAGCAGCCCGCAAAAGGGGAACCTCCGACGGCACACCCAATCTCCGACCTTACAGCCTTTGACCTCGCTCATTACTTCACCAAGGGAACCGACAAGAACCGAGGGGACCGACAAGGGAACCGACAGCTGTAATCGAGGGGACCGACAATGAACCGACAGCCAGAACCGAGGGGACCGACAGCTGAACCGATGAAGATGAAAAAGAAGCAGGATAGTCAACGCCAAGACTACGTAAAGAATGGAACAAATAGCACGGACCTCAAGCGTTTCGTAGGACTCAAAGCTAATCCGATAAGGGGAGCGTTCTCGACATCACAGCCTCTACTGACCAACCGCCACCACGGTCCAAAGATGAGTACACATTCAAGGGAATCCTGCACTTGGAGGAGCAACTCAAGGTACTCTCCATGGGAAACAAGTTGTTCGGATCACCCGCCGAGGCCACATTCGAGACAAGAATCCAAAGCGGAAGGAACCGTAATTCATAGAAAACGCTCTCAAGGACCGCCTTACAGAGTCCTGTTTCAAGAAGTCATGGAGTTGCCCAATTTGATCGATCGGGCTCCGACAACAAAGCATGATCGCCATGATAGGGACAGCAGGAGCCAAGCCTCTCGATCCCCGCACCCTCCTCAAGCATCCAAAGAATGCCACCGAAGAATTGGGTAACTTTCACCGACCAAGGGCAAGCCAAAGTGTAATTGGAAGACAAGCCGGGCCCGCACCCACATCTCCCTAAACCCGGTCTCAAACCCTCTCGAGCCGCCCTGTCGAGTCCACCCTTCCGAGTCATCCAACGGCCTTACGCCTGAGGACTATAATGTTGTAGCCAATCATGTATTCCCGTTCTTGTGTAATGAAAAGTCCGACCTTTCTGAGTATCCTCTCATTGCCACTTTAACAACCGATAAGTTAACAAACAACTTAAAAGACGTTAATAATTCAATTGATAAAGAAGCGCATACATTAAACGAACAATACATTAGAGAAGTTCTCGAGCGTGTAGTTGACCAAGAGGACAACCGGGCCCAAGCCGCCGAAGAGGTTATGACCAAAGTGAACTCCGGGGTCAAAGGCAAGAGCCTAAAGAGACACAAGTGGGCGCTTCTTCGCCGATGCGTAAAAGGAAGCCCCGATAAACCTCCTCCGGAGTATGTTGACGTGTTCGCCGGTCATACCAGACATGCCAGACTCGATCCCTCAATCGTGGAGCACGTAATTCCCCGATCCCGAATCCAAGCCTCGTCAAATGTAAGCCGCGCAAGATCAAGCCAGAGTGGTCCTTGCAAGTTAAAGAAGAAATTGAGAAAATGCTCCGAGTTGGTTTCATCAGTAGTGATTGAGTACCCGACTTGGCTCTCCAACATCGTGACGGCCACCAAGGCCAATGGAAAGGTCGATGTCGCGTGGATTTCCGGGATCTCAACAAGGCCACCCTAAAGATGATTTCCCACCGCCTAACATCGACATGCCGGTCGACACCACGGCGAATTTCGGTAAAGTCCTTCGTGGACGGGTTTGCTGGATACAACCGTATCAAGATGTCCGAGGAGGATCGTGCCAAGATCGCCTTCACCACTCCATGGGGACATACTGTTACACGGCCATGCCGTTCGGTCTAAAGAACGCCTGGGGTTACTTACCAATGGCCGCAAATGTGCTCTCTTCCATGACATGATTCACAAAGAAATCGAAGTATATGTCGACGACATGATCATCCACTCCAAGGGATCGTACATGCAAAGACATGACAGATTCCGAGGAAGTTCTTTAACAGACTTAAAACACTCCATGAGGTTGAACCCGGCAAAGTGCACCTTCGGCGCCAAGCGCGGCAAGGTACTCGGGGTACATGGTTACGTAAAGAGGTATCGAAGCCGATCCTGTGAAAATCAAGGCCATCATCGACATGAAGCCGCCTCAAACCCCGACGTAAGTGAAGAGCTTCATGGGAAGACTTCAAGCACATCGCCGCTTCATCAACCGCTGACATCTTCTCGCGAGCCCATGTTCAAACCGATGAAAAAGAATGCCGACATCAAATGGGACTCCGAGTGCCAAACAAATTTTCGAGAAGATCAAGACCTACTTGGTTAATCCCCCAATTCTGTGCCCGCCACATGAAGACAAGCCACTACTCCCGTATCCGACAAGAATGTACACGTCTATCGGAGCAATGCCGGCACAAGAACGTAAAGATTCCAAGGTTGAGCATGCAATCTACTTCGTAAGCCGAAAGCTTCAAGGAAGTGAACTCACTACTCAAAGACGTGAGAAAACCTGTACCGCCTGTATGGGTAGTCGGGAAACCGAAACACTACATGCAAGCCGCATTCGCTCCCGGTCTCCAAAGTGGACCCCGTCCGATATCTCTTTGACAAGCCATCCTCGTCAATGCGGCTAGCCAAGTGGTCATTCTTCCCGGCCGAGTTCGACATCAAGTACATGGTCGAAAATCAACAAAGGGCGTAGTAATGGCGTATCGCCTTGCCGACTTCCCGAGCAATAACCTAAGGGTCCCGATCCGCAATTTCCTGACGACGGAATCTTTTCACTTGACAAAGGCAAACCGCCGGCAACTCTTCTTCGATGGGGCAGCCAACAAGAAGGGGAATGGCATTGGAATGCTCCTTGTCGATCCCAAGGACGAGCATACTCCCATAGCCATCAAGTCAATTTTGAAGCAACCAACAATGCAAATATACGAAGCCTCGCGCAGCAGGTTTGGAAGCCGCCTCGAGCGCAACATCTTAGAGCCGGATGTATATGGAGACTCAAGCATTGATCATCAATCAAGTATCCAACAAATGGAAGACGGTAGATTCCGGCCTTCGTAAGTACCACGCGTACATGGAGGAGCTCATTGCTCGCTCAAGGACATCTCTTTTCACTATTTGCCAAGAGACAGAAACCGCTTCGCAGACGCCCGGCAACCCTCGCCTCTTGTCGAAATTCCCGAAGGGAAAGCAAGAAACCCTCGTAATAGGCAGACGGAAACACCCGCCTATTGCCGTGAGATCGAAAAAGAAAAAGAAACGATCGACGAACCCCGGTATAATCAAATTTACCAAGCACTCTCCAAAGCGGAGAAGCTTCCTTCACAAATGAAGATGGAAAATACAAAGAAGGGATCAAAGCCAAAAACATGATGGCATTAAAACGCCCGGCATCCCATTTCGTCATTCTCGGGGGTATGTTATACAAGAAGCGCCACCAAGGGCCACTCCTTCTGTGTAAACAAAGAAAAAGCGCCGAAGCTAATGAACGAAGTTCACAACGGAACCCGCGGTCCGCACATGAACGCCCGAGCATTGACACGCATCATTCTCCGTATGGGATACTATTGATATCAATGGAAATGCATCGCATCCAGCTCGTCCGAAGCCGCGACAAATGTCAACGGTTTTCCAACCTCAATCACATCCCTCCTCACGAACTCTACCGCATGACTACGCCACGGCCTTTCGCCACATGGGGAATCGACGTCATCGGCAAGATCACTCCTCCAGGAGCAATGGTCACGAGTTCATTTTAGTCGCAGCCGACTACTTCACCAAATGGGTAGAAGCCGATCGTACAAGGTACTGAATTCTAGGAAGGTTGCCGAGGTCATCCGAGCGCACATCATGTGCCGATATGGAGTGCCCACCGAGATCATCTCCGACAATGGGACTCACTTCAAGGAGATTGTGACCAACTACCGACCGAATTCGTAGTCACACGTCACAGTCTTCTCCTTACGTACCACAAACCAATGGTGCAAGAGAGGCACCAACAAGACTCTCGCCATGATAATCGAAAGATGACCACCTGCAGGTCGGGACTGCCCGAAAAGCTACATCTAGCCCTCTCGGGGATACCGAACATCGCCGAACCGCCACAGGGAGACTCCGTTCGCACTTACCTACGGAATGGAAGCAATGTTACCCGTGGAATTGGAAATTCCATCCCTCCGAGTCCTCTTGGAAAACGGGATCAATGAAGTCGAATGGCTACAGAGCCGCTACGACGAACTTGCTCTACTCGACGAGCGCAGATTGAAAGCCATGGAACACACTCGAGCCTACCAGAGCGTAATGGCACGAGCATTCGACAAGAAAGTCAAGATCCGAGACATCGAGAAGGTGACTTGGTGCTAAAGGAAAAGCCTCCTACGCACCAATCCCCTCGGAAAGTGGGAGCCTACCGGATAGGACCGTTCGTGGTACAAAGAATCTTCTCCGGAGGAGCCATGAAGCTAGCAGACTTGGACGGAAACCCTTTCGTTAACCCCGTGAACGGAAGCAAGCTCCGCAGATACTTCGTTTGAGGAAGAGCACGAGTCAACTCACCTTCCCCATACACCATCCCCTCAGTAAATTAAAGTGCTAAAAGAGTAATACCCAACTGGATACATTCCCGCTAATGATCCGTAAAAACAGGTCGCACTTCTTTTGTCTTTGTTTTTCTCAAATTCACCTAAAGTGTCGAACTACGGTGACCTGAGCCCCTTAGTCCAATTGTAAAAGGGGAACGTAGGCAGCCATCATTGGTTCGGTCTAAAAAAAAATAATATATACATTAAGCATCAATTGCTTGTGTTTCAAAAAACTCTTTTCATTTAACCTACAAATTCATAACGGTTAAAACATTCTTTGATGAGTTCAAGCACGGTCAACTCTTGACTCGCTACACGCTAGCAAAACTACAATAAAACATTAATCAATTGATGTGTCTGCAATGACAATGGGTGGATACTGACAAAGAAGGTCAACCTAGTTTCCCGTACTAGGTCCTTCATCCTTCTTCCCTTCCCTTTTCCCCGGCGAGTGTTCTTCACCTTCGCAGAAATATTCCGTAGGCCTTCTACCCGGCTCGTGGACCCTTCCCGACGCCTCCGTCAAGCTCGCGGCCGCCAACACAGCTCCTTTCTCTAGCTCGTCTCGAGCCGCTCGCTTCGAGCCATCATCGCAAAGGCTTTGATTGGCCTCCCGATCAAGACTTGCCACATAATCGCCATGGCATCGCCAGCACGATTCTCGTGGTTAGCCTCGCTTCGTCTCCTCCTCAATGTCGAGCCGTCTGTGTGATCGCACCCAACACTCACTCCGTCTCCACAAGATAGCCATCTCGTGTCTCCCCCATACACTCTTCGTACTGGGCCCGTATATCGTTGCGACAGAACAAAGGCCTCTCTCCGGTGAAAGAGAACCCCGGCAGAAAGGACGTGTATTGCCACCACCGGTGACCAGCAATAGCGTCGAAGGATCCTCCATCTCGCAGAGATCCCACCTCAAAGGTAGCAAAGATAACTCGTATCGGGCTGGCATCTCGCTTCCACTCGCATCGCCGCAGTAACCAATGATGGAATATAGAAAGACGCCCGAGATGCCCCGCACTCGACGATCAATGCACCCTCCCGAGCGGTCCTACAAGTCTCAGAATCTCCAATGGGGAACCCACCATCGCAAGTGATGCGTGCTAAGTCCGGCCATCCAGAGCTCCACTCACTGATTACTCCCTATCACCAGAGGACGCCGCGAGAAAGACCAAGCGTCACAAGACATTGGCACCTCGTGCATCATCTCGCAGCCTCTCCTCAACCACATGGTCAGCATAGCGGGACTCCCTCCCCACATGTATCGGCTACCGGCCGCCATCCGGCCTATGCCTGTGAACGTCTCGCCCAAGACCAATGGCACGATGTCTCCTCCACTCCGCATCGCTCACCAGTCCAAGACACCGTGATGGCACACACCCAGAGACGTGAATGTGAACAGAGTAGCAATCACGCACAGAGCAAACGCGTCCCACGCAAAGACGCTCCTCGCCTCCGGCAAATCTTTCTGGCACCCGAAATGTCAACGTAATCGGAATCCTCAGACGCATCCCGTATGCTTCTCCAAATGAGATACCCAACAAAGACACTAGCTTCTCAACAGGCCATGCCACCAAAGATACGGAAGAACTAGCTGCTCCGCCTCAGTCCTCCTGCACGGCCCGGAAATCTTCAAACGTAGGAGTGACTTCGTTGTACGAAAAGCCGTACACATTCCTCCTTACGTCCTGTAACCGAGACGCGGCTCTCAAAAGATCCCAATCCTGCATGAGCTCCTTCAAAGCCCAAACAGATTTAATCCCGTAACAACCTTCGAAAACCTTTTGTTCTCGCCTCGTGTGGTTCCGTACCCACGATCGAAAGTTGTCCAAATATCGCTCTTGCATCCGAGACGATAACTTGGGAAAAGGAGCCATGTCGAAGGTGAAGAAAACCTTAAGAAATGGAAAAGAACTCACTGTAATGAGCAAAGCAATGCGCAGCTTCTTACAAATTGCAAAGTTGAAACCGCAATTTAAAGAATCTGAAATTCAATCCTAGTCCGCCGGACTCCCTCTCGCAGCTGACTTGTCAACTCGCAGCCTACCGCCTTAAAGTTGGAAACATTTCCAAACCATGCCCTCGTTTCACTCTTATGAAATCTCGCGTGCTCGCCCCGATTTCATTCAACCAATGTCAATATCCCTTCCGCCCGGCTCGTGCAACAAGCAGTAAATAATTAAAAATTAGTGCATACATGCTTAATTTTTGACCCGTTCAATTTTTAATGCATTTCTCCTTTTTATTTATTTTTGATTAACCTATTTGCTTATTTGCCGAAAATAACTAAAGGTGATCACGTAATAAATATGCGAAGTACATGTGTTCCGCCCACGGGCGCCTTTTTGCAAATATATTTCAAATCAAAATTTGTTCTCGATTAAATACAGCATTTTGTCTAAACAAAATAGTAAAAAAAAAAAGCAAGAAAAAGGGGACTACTCGAGTCCCGCTCGTCATCCGTACACTCGACGTACCGCTCCGCCGCCGCCGGATCTGTCGCAAACAGAACTCGCCAAACTCCTCCACTGAATAGGCAAAGGGCCTCCTGAGTACGCGAACTCGAGGACTCCTCTCGCGCCCGAGTGCGCGTAAGAAGGAGCTCCAAATCCAGCTGCTCCGCCCGCGAACCGGCCAAACCCCGCGTGAAGTCCTCCCCACCGCCCGTGGGAGCAGGGCGAACCCTCGGCCTAGACGGCCCCCGATCGCGGACGTCCACGCTCCTCCGGAACCGCACCGCATGAACTCCACGAGCCTCCCGGCGTAGGCGGACCACCCGTCCACCAGCCTCATGGCCTCATTGTACGTACGGCCGATACCCGCGAACCAGAAAATCATCGAAAGCGAATGTAAAGTACAGATGCATCATGTGCGTAATGCTACTATCAAATGCGTAAAATCGTAAAAGATGCTCACCGAAGCATTGGGGTCCGCCCCGTATCGTGGTCTCGGCCCGCCGGGAGCGGATCACAAGTCGCTCGCGCGAACCGCCCAGCCTCGTACGCTAGCCTAGCTCGCGGACAGAAAATGTCGAGGACCTCCAGGACCTCGCCCTCCCTATGCCGCACCCGCGGGCTCTCACCTCATCTCAAGAAAACATCATAAGCGGCCCCCGCTATGATGTACTCGGTGAAGTACACACCCCGAAGGTACCCCTCCAGCTCGTCAATCGGCATCTCCCTGGGATGCCGCATGTACAGAGGAGGATCCACCGGCACCAATGGAAGAGACCCCGCCTATGCCGACGGGTCACCCTCTCCCCAAATACATGGCGTCACAAAGAAGTCCCACCAGAGCTTCCGCCGCCGTGTAGTCTCGCTGCACCGCACCGCGACATGATCAAACCCGCTTCCACTGTGTCACTGATCCTCTGAGAACTCCAAGTTCCGCCGAGATATCTCCTCGTACGACACTCGAGTGCCAACCTCGAAGAGACCGCCCTCTTCGCCTTCTTCTCGCCAAACCAAGAAGGCAGGGAACAGGGACGGTACGGCTCCTTTATGTCCTAAGCTCGCGACCGAATACCTCGTAGCACCGCACCCGCCAAGAGAATGGAAAGTTATGTCGCCTACAAAGCGTATACATACGAGTACATAAAAGGGGCAAGGAAGAGAAAAAGCACGTAAACTTACATCCAAGACAAAGCGTGAAGGCCTAAATGTGTGCTCCTCTCCCCGCGAGAACTCCGTCCAAAGAGTGGTAGAGCTCGGCCACCCAGCCTCCCCCACGCAAACCCCTCACGGCATCCAAGTCTACCAAATACCCGAGCAGAGGGAAGTGACAAGACGTGTCGGAAGTCGGGAACAAGGTCGCCGACAACGAAACCAAAGGAACCTCGAGCGACGCTCCGCGGTCATCCTCAAGGACCCAAGATAATCGGCGACACCCGCCTCAAGTGATGCTCCATCGGCTCGTACCGAATGCCTAAGCCCCGGCATCGGTAATATCGAAACCCAAAGCAGCCTGCATAACCGCTTCCTCCGGGTGTAACCATCAACCCACACCCGCCGTTGCCATAAGTCGGCAACCCAGCTGATAGCGGCAAAATCCGTGGAGTCACCGTCGCCTCCCCATCTCGAAATGGAAAGTGTGGGTCGTATCCCACCGCACTCGCCGCCGCGACATACATGGACTCGCCCTCGGCGTATCACTGCCGCCACAAGATCGATAAACCCAAACCCGAGTCAATCACTACTGCCGTGGACTCCTCTCTCCTCTCGAGCTACGTCCGGATAAGGCCCCACAATGCTCGCACCGCCTCAAAAGCACCCCCGACTCTTCTCGTTGTGGGTATCAACCGTCCCCGTCCCCGCAGACAAACAAGACAGTATAACGCCAACAAAATGCAACAACGCATGTCAAAAGGATGCACATGTATACGGTTCTCATTCATTTCCCAGGAATATTCAGATCATTTCGAAAACTCCGTCGAATCCGGAACTTTCAAAATCTTTCGAAAACTCCGTCGAATCCCGAACTTTCAAAATCTTTCGAAAACTCCGTCGAATCCGGAACTTTCAAATTCTTTCGAATTTTTCGAAAATTTCGCTCCGTCCCGAATTAAAGCTACTTTAATTTTGGAAAATGCATTTAGACATGGAATTTTGCAACCAAAATTTTTATGTCATCTACCCATGATGTCAATTGAACTACGTCCTAGTCAATTTCGACAACGATTCATAGCAAAGTCAAAAGCCCCAAATCGGGCACCAAAATCCCTAAGTAAATTCCTAACAAATTTCTAACATTTAAAGAATGCACATTCTTGAAATTAATGGAATTTGTAGGGAACTTACGTGTCTTTCGATCCCTCCTTGGAGTTGTGGCGGTCCCTCGCCGGATAAAACTCCGCCGGATTCAATGGAAGAGTGGTGGTTCGAATGGTCCGAACCAATCGAGTTCTTTCGTCGTCGGTCCTTCCGTGGCGAGCCATTGGTCCTCCTTCACCCTCCATAGCGATTTTCCCTCACAAATTCGAGCAAACCTTGCAATTTGGGTTGGATTTCTCTCTTTTCTCTCCTCTCTCGCCGGGCAACAATGGAAGAAAATGGCCATTTTCTTCCCCAAATTTCGGCATTTAAAAAGTTTTCGAAAATGCAAAAGTCCGACCTGACTCTTACCGCACTGCACAATTTTTGCCCCTTTGCCCTCGCCTGCGATTCCAATTTTACCACTTTTGGCCCCGAAAGTGTAAAATTTCCCCCAGTGAGACATTTCTAACGCCCTATCCCCCGAGGATAAATCCCAGTTAGTTCTCACTAACGTTCGTCTCCGCATTAAATTCTCGCTAGTTCTCACTAACGCTCGTCTCCGCACGTTAAATTCTCGCTAGTCATCACTAACGTTCGTCTCCGCACGTTAAATTCTCGCTAGTCATCACTAACGTTCGCTCCGCACGTTAAATTCTCGCTAGTCATCACTAACGCTCGTCTCCGCACGTTAAATTCCCAGCTAGTTCTCACTAACGCCGTCTCCTGACGTTAAATTCAGTCCAGTTGACATTTGACATCCAAACGTTCAACCATGTCTCCGGACATTTCAGTTACGATGCCGTCTCCCGACGTTAAAATTTAATAATGGTCCTCACCATTAAATTCTCAATCGCGACCTTTCACGGTCCGATTTCAATTCTCAATCGCGACCTTTCACGGTCCGATTCCAATTCTCAATCGCGACCTTTCACGGTCCGATTCCAACTCTAAACCGCGACCTTTCACGGTCCGATTCAATTCTCAATCGCGACCTTTCACGGTCCGATTTCAATTCTCAATCGCGACCTTTCACGGTCCGATTCCAATTCTCAATCGCGACCTTTCACGGTCCGATTCCAATTCTCAATCGCGACCTTTCACGGTCCGATTCCAATTCTCAATCGCGACCTTTCACGGTCCGATTTCAGTTCTCAATCGCGACCTTTCACGGTCCGATCTCAAACAGTTAATCCCGACCTTCGCGGTCCGACCTCCACTCTCTTATCGAGACCTTCGCCAGTCATCTCTCCGGCAACAGCAATAAGCCCGAACCCCAAGGTACGAACGCCTTGCAAATGGTCATCTCCGGCAACAGCAATAAGCCCGAACCCCAAGGTACGAACGCCTTGCAAATGGTCATCTCCTAACAAAGAATAAGCCCGAACCCCAAGGTACGAACGCCTTGCAAATGGTCATCTCCTAACAAAGAATAAGCCCGAACCCCAAGGTACGAACGCCTTGCAAATGGTCATCTCCAACAAAGAATAAGCCCGAACCCCAAGGTACGAACGCCTTGCAAATGGTCATCTCTCCGGCAATAGCAATAAGCCCGAACCCCAAGGTACGAACGCCTTGCAAATAGTCATCTCCTCCGGCAACAAAGAATAAGCCCGAACCCCAAGGTACGAACGCCTTGCAAATGGTCATCTCTCCGGCAAAGAATAAGCCCGAACCCCAAGGTACGAACGCCTTGCAAATAGTCATCTCTCCGAACAAAGAATAAGCCCGAACCCCAAGGTACGAACGCCTTGCAACAATCCCTCTTCGGCCATCCAGTAAGCCCGAACTCTCATCCTCAAAGCAGGATAAAACCGGCAACAAAGAATAAGCCCAAGACCTAAGGCACGAACGCCCTCGTCAACATCGCAACTCCGGTTTGAGGCGCCACACGCCTCGAAGGTTTCGTAAGTCCTGTGTTCGACGCCTCCCAACAGCTTCCATTCAGTGCATGTGTACCTCGCGAATGGTCTCATCCAGTGTTTAGACGCCTCCTAACAGCCTCGCCAGTCAAGGTCCCCATGCGCGGCCCTCGCCCCTTTTCGAACTACGATCGGCTTGATTCCCGCCGGATACGTAGGAATCCTTTTCGCTAAGGGTCCACCACCACCGCCTGTGTCTCCTTCAAAGTAAGGCATCCCGATTTGGATCCTTATCTTTTTCAACGACCCCACCTCCTTCGGAGGAGACGTCGCCGAGGGGCTAACTGTAAGTACCCAAATCCGGATCGTCCAAATCCGTCGAAAGTTAACCGAAATCCGTTAACCGGCCCGCTCCAGGTTAACCGAACTCGTTAAACTCCCCGCTGCTGCCAACGAGACGCCCCGGATCGCCCCTGCATCCCGACGCCGAACCGTACATTTAGCACGTGACATCTCACGTAAAAGTATGGCTTTCCCCGAAAACGCATTTTCCGCACTTTCCGGGCGTTTTGACATTTCCTGACCGTTATTTTAAAAACGGACAAAACCGGACCGAGGGACAAAATCCCACTACTCGGTGACTCGTAGGGCACGTGGCAGCCATGCCACCTCCCTCTAGTCACCCTTCAATCAATTTCAGAGGAAAAGACCAAAATGCCCCCGGTTTGCAAGCCAAGTCCCCGGACTCACCGTGCACTTTTCCCGAAATTGCCGCAAGTCCCCTGCATTTCCAAAATTCCCAAAACCCCGAAATTCACCCAAGTCCGGCCGGACTCCTACCGCAATTTTCACCCTATAAATAGAAGTTGTCATTAAAGGCAAGAAAAGGATTTTTCACACCAAAAATCACCACCCCACGGTCCAAACGGGTTTTCACCCTTCCCGAGCTCCCGTTTTGTCTCGATTCGCGTGAAACCTTCGTATTTCGATCAAATACGCACCCTACAACTTTGAAACAACCTTTCGAATCACTTTCCGTGTCCCGTACACACCTCCCGAGCCAAAGGAGTCGACCCTAGCCATAGGTATAACTCCCTCTCTCGAATCTTCCGTCTGTCTCGGCTTACGCGCCGCCGCTATAATCAAGTTTCGAACGTCCGTTATCAAAATGTAGACGCTCTCGTCTAACGGGGTCCGATACGTTTTAGCCCTCGATCCTCTTCTCTTTCCGTAAGAGAAGTAATCACGGGTTAAAACGGCGTTCCGACCCCGTTCCATTTACTTTCATGTCATTTACAATTCCGAGCCGTTTGGCCTCGTTGATCTTCATTTACAATTCCGAGCCGTTTGGCCTCGTTGATCGTCCTTTACAATTCCGAGCCGTTTGGCCTCGTTGATCGTCATTTACGAATCCGGATCGTTTGATTCCGTTGACACCGCTTTAAATACTGTCATTTACAAGTCCGGTCCGTTTGGATTGTGATAGTATTTACTTTTCAAAGTCCGAGTCGCAACCCGATTCGGTGATCGCATGTCATTTAATACGTATTTTTCCCGTAAAAATCGTTAACAATGTAATGCCCGGTTCAAAACCGGAGTTCGTCCGTCGAACTCTCTTTCAAAACGCGCGAAATGACGTTCGGCCTCCGAATGCTCATCTTCAAACTCAAAGCCGCCATTTGACACTTAAAATCATTTAATACGCATTTTTCCCGTAAAAAAATCGTTAACAATGACTCGTATGGCTCAAAGTCGACGTTTGCCACGCAAACGCTCATTTCAAACTCAAACCGACGTTTGTCATTCAAACGCTCGTCTTTTCAAACAAAGTCACCTAATCAACGTTTGTCATTCAAACCAAGATTAAGCTTGTCATTCAAGCCCCCATTTCAAAAGACACACACACACACACGATTTCGAGAAAGGTAGAAAGACTCGTCATGCGAGGCGTTTCGGGCGATCTCGTCATACTCTACCCGAAACGTAACTTGACCTCCGAACCTAACAATCTCTGGTACAAAAAAAGCTTTTTACTCGTTTTTGCTGCCAATAAAAATGATCCCCTTTTTCAAAAAAAGCCTTTTCCTAAGTTTTTGCTACCAATAAAAACGACACCTTTTCACAATAGCCGTTTCTCAACGTTTGGGCTCAAAATACAAAAACCGCGTGGCGACTCCTCATTTTGTTCCTTCCCATGAAGCGAGGTCTCAGACACCAACCCTCCGCGAAAGACAACCGCGTTTCGCGCCCGCGCGAAATCCCGAGTAATTTCACTAATGCAACAACTCTTGCTTCATTACCACGCATAGGTTTAATTCACCTTCTTTGAGTAGCTTTCTATTCTTTATTTATTGCACATTTAAACAAATGTGGGATCTATATCCGGTATCATATACCCAAGAACAAGAAGTCAAAAGAAAAATATCTATCATATAGATATTTGAAGTAGTAGCAATCAAATTGCCCTTCTTCACCTTTTAGGCCTTCCTAATAAGACTTGCAACTTTGCTTTCAATGACAATCTCATTGCAATGATAGCAAAATGCATCCTTTTGAGACACTTTGGGTTTAGCCTCTTAGGCTTTCGCAACTTTTGCCCCAGGTTTAGCAACCTTTGCTTTACCTTATTTATCTTTCTTTTGAACCCCTTTCTTGTGTTAACCATTAACACACTTGCGGATTGCTCCTTTTTCATCTCATGCATTAAAAGCCTTCACCACAACATATATCTTTTGCCTAGCTTGCACTTGAAACATTTCCTTTGTGCGGTGTGCTAGAACAAAAGCAGCTTCCATGTGTTCAAGGTCCTTCTCAAGAGCCTTACACATGATGGCAAACATAAGGCAAACAACATCATAGAAATCATCTCTATGTTTCTTATGTTGCTCCTTATCTGCCCTTTGCAACATTTGTAGTGGATTCAGCAGGAATGGATTCGTCAAGAACGTACAATTTTGCTTAAGAAGACTTCTTGAGCATCTGATCAAATCAGAATAACTTGTACCGTTCTTTTCGAACTTGTCCTTCATAAGGACGAATCGCAATAATAAGGATTAATTATAGTTTAATGCTATTTCTACAACAAAATATGCAACACATATGAACACATATAAGTACCGATTTCATTTAAGAGATTAAATAACTTATTTCACAAATACTCCCACTAAATTATATAACCTTCTTATACAATCATGCATAATATAATTTAATAGGCTAAGACCCAACTTTAATTTAATTTCAAGTCGGCTATGGCACGACTGCTCAAAATTAAACTAAAAAGGTAGATAACATTTATCAATCATATCAACATATGACTCTTAGATCCTTTATGAGATTATAGACATCATATGTCACATGTTTCAATCCCATCTTATGCCTTAGGCCCAAAACTGTTTTGATAGCCTAATTGAGTTCAACCATTTTAAACGTATAGCAATCACCGTTTGCTCATCTTGATCATTTAAAGATAGAATCAATGTACCTCGTTGTGGCGTAGCCTACATGAAACTATCCATGTACTCACAAGTGTTTAAATATGGGTGGCATAGACAAACTCAAATTTCAATGAAGGTTCAATTTTCATGTTTATCAATTAACATGGCAAGGTTGATTCATGAAAATTATGTGAGCATAATTATGAACATGGAATGATGCATCACAAATCACATTTGATGTTTACATCATAATTTCTAATCAATTAGGGTTTAATGACTCATGTAAAATCTCATTTAATATGAACATAATCCCTATAACAAACACTTTGTTCAAGATCTAGAAATTCATCAATTACTAGTACGTGGCATTGTAATCCAAGGTTATCCCACACTTCCATCGAAGTGCCTGTGGGGAAGTTTTTGGTGTCCAGCCCATATACTAAGTAATATTCAAGACCCATATTCTAGATTAATCACATTAATCAAATAATTCAATTCACAATCATGGTATATCAAGATATACAATTACTTCCATAAGCAATTCTCATATAAAATCATGTTCTAAATCATATTCATCATGAAAATTAACATAATCACATTATATAATTATCATGATAATCTAATATAAACATCATGAACGGGGCTCTGATACCACTGTTGGGTTTCGAGGGTCCATGCGCAGCGGAAGATTGCAAATAACTCGAAAACCCGGAGCCCTAGGATCCGTTCTAGATGATTAATTAAGAAGAATGATTTAGAATTACTAACCTTGTGTGCTTTTGTCATTGATAAACACGTTCAAACTCCAGATTGAAGAACTAGCGAATCTTCGATGAACGATTCTTGAATCACGAACGAAAGATCTTGAATAGCGAAGATCCTCTATGTGTATCCACGCGTTGAACGAAACCTAGAACAATTCTAGGTGGATTGCTAGATCCTTGATTGAAACTCTTTTCAATCGATGAAGAAATATGGATTTTTATTGTGTTTCGATTCTCAATTCACAATTGGAATCACTCTCTTTTGTGTTTCTCTAAACCCAAAACGTGAGTATGACTGCTAGGGCAACTAGGGATTTGTATTTATACGTTATAAAACTTTTCCCCTCGCGAAAACCTAATTTTAAGTCAATTACGTATCAGTCCAGCGCCGACGGGACGACTCGTCCCCCAGGGCACGAGTCGTCCCCTCATCACAATGTTCTGATACAGGAGTCCCCCTTAAGGGGAATAGTTGGTTCTGTCCTGGGGATGAGTCGTCCCCTCAGCACAAAATCTCCATATTTTCCATTTTTGACAATTCGTTCGATGCGTGTGACCCCATAGGACTATATTATGTTGGCAATGAGTTCGATCACATCGATCCTCATAAGACATGAGCGGACTCTAGCAAGCCATCATGCCTACCCAAATAATATAATATCAAGTTCGATTTCCTACATAGAACATATCACAATCCCATTTTCACACGATGTTATATTGAACATGAGTCATGGTCCACGTCAACTCATATTGTTCAATGCTTTCTCGTTACTAAGTAAATTGATCAATCGAATGATATTAATCACATTAATTCATTCGGGCATGGCCATGCACTACATCAATCTTACTTACGAGTGGCCTAGCAAACATCTCTCTTTACGAGGGACAAATTTCCATCTTGACTTATCATTCTTCCCAACAAGAATCATATCATGCCAATAATAGCCCTTATTGTTATCCGATTAAAGACAACGTTAAACTATATCAAACATAATATTCATCGAGTGGAAGACGATGATAATCTCAGGTCAAAGGATATCAATGATATAACTATATGAGATTTAATTATGACATTCGACCATGACATAAATCTCATAATGGGTCAAGTCCAGTACCTTGTTCTCTAACAAGTACCCATGAATCTAATGTGCATCTCCATGCATATAATCATCACATGATTATCCATTAGACTTCATACTAGTGCTTCATAAGTACTAGGGACACGATTATTAAAGTAAACATGCAAACATATAATAATCAAAGTAATAATCTCATATATAAAATGAATAATGACATTACATATAAGTCTATCTCTATAGGCCTAGGGCACTAACACCTACAGTCTCCCACTTGCACTAGGCCCAATCATTCATGTATCTTATACCCATGGACCTAACATGACCATCATGTTTAGCTCATGGCAAAGGCTTGGTGAGAGGGTCTGAAATGTTGTTATCCGTTGGTACCTTGCATATCTTAACGTCTTCCCTTTCACAGATTTCCCAAATGAGGTGGAAACGTCTTAGAATGTGTTTGGATCGTTGATGTGACCTTGGTTCTTTTGCTTGCACAAATGACACCACAATTGTCACAACAAAGTTCCACCGGATTAGTGATACTTGGAACAATTCCAAAACACTAATGAACTTTTGATCCAAACTTCCTTTTCTAGCTACATCATATGTTGCTAAAATTAAGCCTTAGAGGTAGAATCGGCTACGATTTTCTGCTTGGAACTCTTCCAATAAAATCGCACCTCCAATAAGCATAAACACAAATCCTAATTGCGATTTTAATTAACTTTGTCAGTTTGGAAGTTAGCATCCGTGTAACCTTTACAACAAGATTAACTTCCAACCTTTCAAATACCAAGAACGTATCCTTAGTTCTTCTTAAGTACTTTAAGGATCGTCTCGACTGCCATCCAATGGTCCTCACCAGGATCAGATCGGTATCGACTCGTCATGCTCAAAGCATACGAGACGTCGGGTCTAGTACATATCATAGCATACATGACAGATCCAAATGCCGGAGCATATGGAACTTCATTCATTCTCTTTTGCTCATCAGTTGTCATGGGACACTGAGTCTCGCTAAGAGTAATACCATGACCCATTGACAAGTTACCTTTCTTAGAATCATCTAAGAACCTTGTCAATATGAGTATTTTGACTCAAACCAATTTATCCTTTTAGATCTATCTCTATAGATCTTGATACCAAGGATGTAAGCGGTTTCACCCATATCTTTCATTGAGAAACCTTTCCTTGACCAAGACTTGACAGTCTTAAGTGTCGGAACTTTGTTTTCAATGAGTAAGATATCATTGTCATATAACAATAGAAATAATATTATGCTCCCACTGAATTTCATGTATACACAAAGTTCATCTTCGTACTTGATGAAGTCAAACTCTTTGACCGATTCATCAAAATGAAGATTCCAACCCCTCGAAGCTTGCTTCATCCCATCTTATGGATCTTTGCAATATTCATACTTTATTAGAATTTCTTGGATCGACAAACCCTTCAGGCTGTATCATGTATACATCCTCAAGTAGGTTTCTGTTAAGAACCGCTGTTTTGACATCCATTTGCCATATCTCATATTCACAATATGCGATAATGGCAATTGAAACTCTAAAAGACTTCGGCATTGTAACGGGCAAAAAGGTTTCAACATAGTCAATACTATGAATTTTCCTAAATCCCTTTGCTACAATCCTTAGTCATGAAAGTATACTCCTTCCATCCATGTCGGTTTTCTTCTTGAAAATCCATTTGCACCCTATGGTTTTTACACCTCCAGGTGGACCAATCAAGTTCAAAACTTGATCATCAAACATGGATTACAATTCGGATTCCATGGTTCATAACCATTTATCCGAATTAGGAGTGGACATCGTCTCTAGATAGGAAGTAGGTCCGTCATTCTCAATGACTCCCACTTGATTACTTTCCGATATGAGAAATCCATATCTCTCAGGTTCGGATCGTATCCTATCAGATCTGCGAAGAACTTGTGTATTTTGAACCGGTTCCACAACTCCTTTTGAACTTGGTTCCGTCTCTACTCTTGGTTCCATGTCACTTTTCAGGTTCTTGAACTCCTTCAAGATCAATCTTACTCCCACTAGATACTTTATTGAGAAACTATTTCTCAAAAAACGAATCATATAGAGCAACAAACATTTTGTTCTCTTTGCGGTTGTAAAATTAATATCCGAAATTAACCTTGTCAGATTTGGTGCTAACTTATAAGAGACAAGTCTCTTTATATAAGATTCGCAACCCCAAATCTTCATGAAAGACATTCTTCCATGCCACATCTCATGTGAGGACTTGGGAACCGATTTAGTTTGGACACAATTCAGTTTAAACGCATCAATTTCTAATGCATATCCTCAAAAGGTAATAGGAAGGTCAACTTTGACTCATCATCGAACGAACCATGTCTAACAAGGTTCAATTCCTCCTTTCAGACACACCATTCAAAATGGTGTTCCGCATGGAGTCAACTCTGAAACAATTTCACAGTTTTGAGATGATAGTCAAACTCTTGGCTTAAATATTCATTACCTCGATCTAATCGAAGTACTTAATAGTTTTTGCCAAGATTATTTTGTACTTCATTTTGAAATATTCCAAATATCTCAATCGATTCACTTTTGGACTTCATCGGATAGAACATAGTCATATCAAGATAAGTCATCAGTGAATGTAAATGAAATACCGAAATCTTTCCCTAGCAATGCTACTTAATAGTCCATATACATCTTATGTACAAGGGCCAATAAGTCACTATCCCTCCCACTACTCTTAGTGTAGGGTGATTTGGTCATTTTACCAAATAAGCGAGATTCACATACCTCAAATGATTCACAATCATATGAGTCTAAATGTCCATGTTAATGGAGTTTAGATTATACGTTTCTCATTTATATGACCAAGCCGGCAATGCCATATGAACGTGTTGTTCATATCATTCGGTTTAGATTTCACACTTATATTATAGATATCTTCAATATTATTTTGTATCTTAACATCAAGGATATGAAGACCATTCAATGACATATGCATTACAATAATGCATATCATTAAATAAATATAAGACTTCTTATTTTCAATAAGAAAATTATATCCTTCATCATCCTCATAAGAAACAAAATAATACTCCTACTCAAATCCTGAACGTAGTCACACTTGTTCAAAACAAGTACTAGTCCACAAGGTAAAGTTACTTCAGAAGTCCCTATGGCTAATGCAGCAACTCTTGCTTCATTACCACGCATAGGTTTAATTCACCTTCTTTGAGTAGCTTTCTATTCTTTATTTATTGCACATTTAAACAAATGTGGGATCTATATCCGGTATCATATACCCAAGAACAAGAAGTCGAAAGGAAAATATCTATCATATAGATATTTGAAGTAGTAGCAATCAAATTGCCCTTCTTCACCTTTTAGGCCTTCCTAATAAGACTTGCAACTTTGCTTTCAATGACAATCTCATTGCAATGATAGCAAAATGCATCCTTTTGAGACACTTTGGGTTTAGCCTCTTAGGCTTTCGCAACTTTTGCCCCAGGTTTAGCAACCTTTGCTTTACCTTATTTATCTTTCTTTTGAACCCCTTTCTTGTGTTAACCATTAACACACTTGCGGATTGCTCCTTTTTCATCTCATGCATTAAAAGCCTTCACCACAACATATATCTTTTGCCTAGCTTGCACTTGAAACATTTCCTTTGTGCGATGTGCTAGAACAAAAGCAGCTTCCATGTGTTCAAGGTCCTTCTCAAGAGCCTTACACATGATGGCAAACATAAGGCAAACAACATCATAGAAATCATCTCTATGTTTCTTATGTTGCTCCTTATCTGCCCTTTGCAACATTTGCAGTGGGTTCAGCAGGAATGGATTCGTCAAGAACGTACAATTTTGCTTAAGAACACTTCTTGAGCATCTGATCAAATCAGAATAACTTGTACCGTTCTTTTCGAACTTGTCCTTCATAAGGACGAATCGCAATAATAAGGATTAATTATAGTTTAATGCTATTTCTACAACAAAATATGCAACACATATGAACACATATAAGTACCGATTTCATTTAAGAGATTAAATAACGTATTTCACAAATACTCCCACTAAATTATATAACCTTCTTATACAATCATGCATAATATAATTTAATAGGCTAAGACCCAACTTTAATTTAATTTCAAGTCGGCTATGGCACTACTGCTCAAAATTAAACTAAAAAGGTAGATAACATTTATCAATCATATCAACATATGACTCTTAGATCCTTTATGAGATTATAGACATCATATGTCACATGTTTCAATCCCATCTTATGCCTTAGGCCCAAAACTGTTTTGATAGCCTAATTGAGTTCAACCATTTTAAACGTATAGCAATCACCGTTTTCTCATCTTGATCATACAAAGATAGAATCAATATACCTCGCTGTGGCGTAGCCTACATGAAACTATCCGTGTACTCACAAGTGTTTAAACATGGGTGGCATAGACAAACTCAAATTTCAATGAAGGTTCAATTTTCATGTTTATCAATTAACATGGCAAGGTTGATTCATGAAAATTATGTGAGCATAATTATGAACATGGAATGATGCATCACAAATCACATTTGATGTTTACATCATAATTTCTAATCAATTAGGATTTAATGACTCATGTAAAATCTCATTTAATATGAACATAATCCCTATAACAAACACTTTGTTCAAGATCTAGAAATTCATCAATTACTAGTACGTGGCATTGTAATCCAAGGTTATCCCACACTTCCATCGAAGTGCCTGTGGGGAAGTTTTTGGTGTCCAGCCCATATACTAAGTAATATTCAAGACCCATATTCTAGATTAATCACATTAATCAAATAATTCAATTCACAATCATGGTATATCAAGATATACAATTACTTCCATAAGCAATTCTCATATAAAATCATGTTCTAAATCATATTCATCATGAAAATTAACATAATCACATTATATAATTATCATGATAATCTAATATAAACATCATGAACGGGGCTCTGATACCACTGTTGGGTTTCGAGGGTCCATACGTAGCGGAAGATTGCAAATAACTCGAAAAACCCGGAGCCCTAGGATCCGTTCTAGATGATTAATTAAGAAGAATGATTTAGAATTACTAACCTTGTGTGCTTTTGTCGTTGATAAACACGTTCAAACTCCAGATTGAAGAACTAGCGAATCTTCGATGAACGATTCTTGAATCACGAACGAAAGATCTTGAATAGCGAAGATCCTCTATGTGTATCCACGCGTTGAACGAACCCTAGAACAATTCTAGGTGGATTGCTAGATCCTTGATTGAAACTCTTTTCAATCGATGAAGAAATATGGATTTTGATTGTGTTTCGATTCTCAATTCACAATTGGAATCACTCTCTTTTGTGTTTCTCTAAACCCAAAACGTGAGTATGACTGCTAGGGCAACTAGGGGTTTGTATTTATACGTTATAAAACTTTTCCCCTCGCGAAAACCCTAATTTTAAGTCAATTACGTATCAGTCCAGCGCCGACGGGACGACTCGTCCCCCAGGACACGAGTCGTCCCCTCATCACAATGTTCTGATACAGGAGTCCCCCTTAAGGGGAATAGTTGGTTCTGTCCTGGGGACGAGTCGTCCCCTCAAATAATATAATATCAAGTTCGATTTCCTACATAGAACATATCACAATCCCATTGTCACACGATGTTATATTGAACATGAGTCATGGTCCACGTCAACTCATATTGTTCAATCCTTTCTCGTTACTAAGTAAATTGATCAATCGAATGATATTAATCACATTAATTCATTCGGGCATGGCCATGCACTACATCAATCTTACTTACGAGTGGCCTAGCAAACATCTCTCTTTACGAGGGACAAATTTCCATCTTGACTTATCATTCTTCCCAACAAGAATCATATCATGCCAATAATAGCCCTTATTGTTATCCGGTTAAAGACAACGTTAAACTATATCAAACATAATATTCATCGAGTGGAAGACGATGATAATCTCAGATCAAAGGATATCAATGATATAACTATATGAGATTTAATTATGACATTCGACCATGACATAAATCTCATAATGGGTCAAGTCCAGTACCTTGTTCTCTAACAAGTACCCATGAATCTAATGTGCATCTCCTTGCATATAATCATCACATGATTATCCATTAGACTTCATACTAGTGCTTCATAAGTACTAGGGACACGATTATTAAAGTAAACATGCAAACATATAATAATCAAAGTAATAATCTCATATATAAAATGAATAATGACATTACATATATGTCTATCTCTATAGGCCTAGGGCACTAACACCTACACTTATATAGATGGTTTCCTCAATGTCTTTATTGAGAAAAGCCGTCTTAACATCCATTTAATGAAGCTCAAGATCATAATGTGCCATTAATGCCATAATGATCATAAAAGAGGTTTTAGAAGATACCGGAGGAAATGTTTCTTTATAATCAATGCCTTCCTTTTGATTAAATCTCTTAGCAACAAGACGTGCCTTTATATCTTTCCACATTACCTTGTGAATCTCTTTTGGTTTTAAATATTCATTTACAACCAATAGGTTTTGCACCTTTAGGCAATCAGACAAGATTCCAAATGTCATTGTCTTTTATTTATTTTAATGACATTGATCTACTTATGAGAATTAGGACTATTAATGGCTTCATGGAAGGTGATAGGTTCATCTCCCACTAAACCTAAGGTGTCCTCATTCTCCGCAAGATACACATCATAAATATCTGGAATAGCACTTCTTCTTTCTATAGTAGATCTCCTCAAGAGCACCGGTTCATCCTCATTTTGAGGTTGTTGAATTTCCTCATGTCCAACATTTTCATGTTATCCGTTATTTACGGGAGTCTCTATATTATTTTGAATTGTATGTTCTTTGTTGAATTTCAGGTACAATTACTTGATTTCCAACATGAACTAAAGTTTGAGGAACATAGAGTGGTTCCTCTAACTCTTCAAATTCAAAATCATTACTATTTCTCCCACTAAATTCAACATCCTCAAAGAACCTAGCATTGACAGTCTCGAAAAAGTTCTAGTTTTCGGATCATAAAATTTATATCCCCTAGATCTCTTAGAATACCCTACAAAGTAACTACCAACGGTCTTAACGTCCATACGGAGTTTTGTCGGTAGCCTTTGAAGCAGCTCTATTGAGAATATAAGTAGCGGTTCTTTAATGCATCTCTTATAATGAGTGAGGTAAAGAAGTACAAGAAAATATACTTCTTATCATATCCTTAAGGATTATATTATGTCTCTCCACTACATTATGCTAGGTTTGCCCGGCATGGTGTAGTGAGGGACAATCCCACACTCTTCAAGATAGCGAGTATAAAGGACCCGTGCGTTATTCACCTAATACGTTATACCGTACGCAGTTTTCACCACCATGATCGGATTTTAACGTTCTTAATAGTCTTTCTTATGCCTTAAAAGACTTGAAAACGTCCAATGATTAAAACTTTACATGAAGAAAATAATGTATCTATAACGAGAGTAATCATCCATGAATGTAATGAAATATTGTTGACCATTCCATGAAGGGTTAGTGAATGATCCACAAATGTCCATATGAATTAGTTCCAAGATGTTTGACACTCTCAAAGATCCTATTTCCTGTAATGTTTGTAAATTTTTCTTTAAAACACTTAATGCAAAAGATTTTATCCGGAGTATCAAGTTGTTTTAGAATTTCCTCTGACATAAGCTTTATCAATTTTCCCTTTGAAGATATGACCCAAATGCCTATGTCATAGAATACAAGAATTTTCACTTGATAACTTTTGCTTAGTGCCTTTAGTTTTGGTTTCATTATTATGAGACTCATTGTATCAAGTAAATTAAGATTATCGATATATGACAAAGTACTAGTACCGACAAGATGGAATTTAAAATAAGGATCACATTTATTATTACCAAAAGAACAAGAGTAACCTTCCTTGTCCAAAATTGTGATAGATATTAAATTCCATCAAAAGGATGGTACAATGAATGTATTATTTAATACAAAATAATAGCCAGTACTTGTCATTAAATAAAAAGTCCCTATGCCTATAACTTCAACCGGATTTTCAGCTTCCATATAGATGTATTTCTCATCTTTACTGGAATTCGGTAATTCAGGCAACCCTGCATACATGAATTAATGTGATTTGTTGCACCAAATACAATCACTATGTATATTAAGGAATTGAAACCAAATTTGCCTTAGTACAAACAAGACCAAGTGACTTACCATTCTGAATTCGCCATTTGTGATACTTATGGTAGTCGTTCTTCATGCGAGTAAGGTCCTTGCAGAAGAAGCATTTCTTGACTTTATGACCCTTAAATGATCCCTTATGCTTCTTACTTGCAACCGCAATTTCCTTCCCTCTTCTCTTAATCCCACGAGTAGAAGTAAATGCTGAGTGAGTACTTTCTAATTTAAGATATTTCATCCTATCTTCCTCTAATGTCATATGTGAAAGTAATTCATTAATATTCCACTTGTACTTTCGACATTTATAGGTCACCTCAAAAGGATCAAATTGAGAAGGAAGATAGATCAAAACTAAGTGCACGAGTAAATCTTTCGAAATCTCTAACTTAAATGCCTTTAGCTTGATCGAAAGATGAAATAATTCAATAATGTACTCCCGAAAATTTTCCTCACCCTTGTACCGAATGGAAACAAGTTTCCACAAGAATTCAAGAAAAAACTCAGCATTTTCGATCTCAGAGACATTGTCCAAAAATGTCTTTGAAATTGCATTTTTCATGATCATTAGACTCACGCGGTTGGACCGTTCCCATTGCTCAACGTTTTTCCGTTCTATAACGGTATTTCCTTTAGTGAGAGCATCGGGACTTAATTCCCCTAATGCGTGATCGATGTCCATACAGCCTAAGATCATTGTTATATTATTTTTTCAAGTTTTAAGTTTAGTCCCAGTAAGCAAAGGTACATCATTTATAGCAGTAGTTATGGATGAAGCATTAATCAAATCTGAAGGAAAAGAACAAGATGAAACATAAAACATATATAAGAAACTACATAATGATTAATTATATCAAATGAATTCCATCAAAAAGATAATCAACATGACATCAAAACTAATCTTTGGATTGCGAATTGACTCATAATTTGATTTATCTTAGGGTAATAAATGACTTTAAACAACACATTTCAAATACTTGCCTTTCTTTGGGCCGGTTCAAGTATTTAAAAATGTCCTAACATTTAAAGTATTTGTTACCCGACAATAAAGAATATAAACAATTCATTTTAAATATCCGCCTTTCTTTGGGATGGTTCAAAGCATTTAAAATGACCAAACGTTTTATTCAATTATCACCCCATGAATGTAAATACTTAGTCAACAACAAGGTCTCCTTTGGGAAACAAGCATGTTATCACATATTAATAAGAACATTCATCACTTTACAATTTCGTATCTAAACAACGTAAATCACTTTGGCGACAATATTTTTTAGAAATGAATGAAATTGTTAAGCATATAATTAATCACACTTTAGGGCACAAATTAATGTATACTTTACTCAAATAATGAATGAAAATTGACCAAAATAGCAAATAAAGCACAACATTTACATTCATCTTTTAACAAATTTGAATTTAATCAACAAAATCACTTGGCGATGATGTTAATTTGGTCCAAAAATGTTATGGATATAATTAATCGAAAACATAAGGCCTTAAGGTAATTTCTGAAAATTTTAAAGGGTAAAGAAATAAGCGAAATTCATTATTAAAAAAATAATATCCTTTTGTTCTACCCGTCCATTTTTAAAGTAAGATAACTCTAAGAACCACCGAAGCGCGACTGGTGTCCAGATACTATAATTTATTAATAAATTATCAAAATTCTGGGGGCAAAAAGGCCCTAATACCCCTCTAAATTAACCCAAACCAAAACATAAGACAAAACATGGCCTTGGATGTCATCAAACCACACTGCCAAGGGGGAGCGGACGCTCCACCACAAAGGGAGCGGACGCTCCCAGTAAACAGAAACTTCATCACGACTAGAACCAAAAGGGCACGACTCGTGCCCACTGCCCAGATTGACGAAAAGTCATCAATTTTACACCCTTTTATGAATAGGTTTGATCCAAATTTCCATACTCAATGCATTGTAAAATGCTGGCTATGTAAATGGGACAGGTTTGCACTTCAATTAACATGATTCAAACAAGTAGACCTAGATTTACACACTCCAAACATTACACGATGTTGGCTATGTAAATGGGGTAATCTTGTATGAACCATTGTGCCTCTTAAAGCTTGATTTTACCATTATTTCCAGAAATTGAATGAAGTTCTTAATTTAATGGTGACTCAATTTTCAACCAAAGTAAGTAGATCCGCATACTCACAACACATTTAAAAAATGCGTGGCTATGCATATGAACAAACTCACAACGCATCCAAGAATGGTGGCTATGTTCAAAAATGGGATAATCTTACATTAAGGGTTGAAAGCCTTTTGAGTAAAACCAAAAAATCAGAAATAGAATGAAGTTATGAATATAATACTCTTAGACAAGATGAGTATCATGAACAAGAACAAAACCAAATGAAATCACACAAGGATTACAAATATGAAATAAATTAAAGCATAAGGCTCTATAAGAATTTCAAACTCAATCTAGTATATGAGTAGGCACTGATACCAATTGTTGGAACAAAATGATCCATCAAACCATGAACCATCTCATAACTAGATTAAGATGAGAAGAAGATGAAGACGGAAGCATGTACCTTGTGATTCCATGATTATGTTCTTAGTCTTGTTCTTGAGTAGAAGGAGGAAGTATGAAGATAGTCTTCAAAGTAGGGAAGAGTAGATCTTCTAAATGATGAGTGCCCTTATTCTCTTTAGTCTTCAAGTACTTAGGAAGATTTTTGGAATGAATGAGAATGTAAAAACTAGTAGATTCATAGGCTGATGGAAAGCCCTTTATAAAGGAATCCAAGGGGCACTTCATTTAGGGACTACACCTATTGATGTATAAGATATTACCATTATGCCCATCATTTAATGGTAGTCTTATATTATGGAATTCTACACATTTTGTCTATACTTTAACATTATTAAATGATTATAACACATGAAATTAAATAACACATATTAATTAATCCATGTTCTAACAGGTTTACCCAATTAGGCGGAGGAGGAAAAATTTACAGAGAAGCGAAAGACTAAGGCTCCGTTTGTTTCGCCGTAAAACATTTTTCGGAAAACGTTTTCCGGAAAATAATTCGTTTTACGCCGTTTGGTTAGCCTCCGGAAAACATTTTCCGGAAAATAACTCGTTTTCCGCTGTTTGGTTGTCCTAAGTAAAACGTTTTCCGGAAAACATTTTACGCCCTTTCTAAGTAAAACGACTTACTGACCTTGTCCTAAGTAAAACATTTTCCGAAAAATGGTGGCCTTAATGTACAACTCATATTACGCCCGGTACAACATAATAATAATAATTAAAAAAAAAAAAATTAACTGCCCCCCACCCCCCCTCCAAAATTTTTTTTTCTGTAAATCGCCCCACCCACCCCCACCCCCCAAAAAAAAAAAAAATTTTTGTAACCGCCCCGCCCCACCCACCCCCCCAAAAAAAAAAAATTTTTGTAACCGCCCCGCCCCACCCACCCCCCCCACCCAAAAAAAATTATTTTTTTTGGTAACCGCCCCACCCACCCCCTGCCTACCCCACCCCCCCCCCAAAAAAAAAAAAATTTTTTTGTGACCACCCCACCCACCCCCTGCCTACCCCCCCACCCCCACCCCAAAAAAAATTTAATAAAAAAAATTTTTTTTTGGGGGGGGTGGGTGGGGGTTGGGGTAGGCAGTGGGTGGGTGGGGCGGGGCGGTTACAAAAAAAAATAAAAAAAATTTTTTTTTTTGGGGGGAGGGGGTGGGCTGTGGTGGGGTAGGTAGGGCGTGGTGGGTGGTGGGGTGGGGTGGGATAGGTGGGGGTGGGTGGGGTGGTTACAAAAAATGATTAAAAAGATTTTTTTTAATAAAACATTTTACGCCCTTTCGAAAAATATTTTTCTTACCAAACACCCGAAAATATTTTACACCCTTTCTCCGTAAAACATTTTACGCCTTACCTCCGTAAAACATTTTACATCAAAACATTTTACAGTAAAACATTTTCCGGAAAACGTTTTCCGGAAAATTTTTTACGTCGAAACAAACGGAGCCTAAGGCTCCGTTTGTTTAGCGTAAAACATTTTCCGGAAAATGATTTCCTGCAAAATGTTTTTCGAAAAATGAAAATGTTTTCCGAAAAATAAGTTAAACATATTTTTGATTGTTTGGCAAGAAAAATATTTTCCGAAAAATGTTCGATTGAGTTGACTACAAATTTACCCACCACAATCACCACCACCACCCCACCCCAATCACCACTACCCCCTACCCCCACCCCCCACCCCCCACCCCGTCGAGTTTAATAATTTTAAATTTATTTTTAACAACTCCTCCCCCAATCCACTCACCACCCCCCTGCCAGCCCTCCCCCCCAAGAAGGTGCACCATGGCTGTCGTTCAGAACATGAAAAAAACAAAAGATAGTATACCTAAGCTTCCAGGCAAATCAGTAGGGTCGGATGTCTGCCCCTTACGGCTCCATTAAAGCAACTAAGAAAATGATTAATGGTGGTTCGCCTGCCAATTACACCAAGGACGATAGTACACAGCTTCATGCCTAGCCCTTTTACACAGCAATCAGGTGGAGTCCGTCCATTTTCATAAAATGCAGACTATGGTGGGGGGGGGGGTTAGGGTGGGATGGTGAGTGGAGTGGGGGAGGAGTTGTTAAAAATAAATTTAAAATGATTAATTTTTTTTTTACTCAACGGGGGTGGCAGGGGGTGAGTGGATTGGGGGAGGAGTTGTTAAAAATAATTAAAATGATATTTTTTTACTCGACGGGGGGTTGGGATTGTAGGGGTGTTTGTGTATGTGAGGGTGTTACCTTTTTTCGAAAAATGTTTTACTTAGGAAAAATTCGTAAATCAATTTACTTAAAAAAGTGAGAAAAATATTTTTCCCCAAACAAACGGAGTCTAATTGGAATTCCGTTACCTCTACAAAATCAAAATGAAACAAATAACAAGGAAGTTTAGTAACAGCTGATATGCTGTCATAACTAACAGTTGACATAAAAGGACGACCCCACCAGATCTGGTCCCACTATGCGTAGGGAAAAGGGTGGCTGGGACTTAATGTAGATACACTTGATATGCTCGTAATAGAAATGGAACCGCTATAGCGCGAGATGTGCTGCAGTATTGCAACCAAAGAATAAGATGGCCGAGATGAATAACGTCCTCGGAGGGACCCACATAATATTGACTGCAGATCGTAATAGTAATGTACAAAACAAGTAAAACACATTTCTCAAAAAGTTTGACAAGTCAACTACGACACTTCTCAAGAGACGGATGGGGTATTGTGAGTCTGGCACATATCACTAAAAAACAGTACTTTTCTAATAACTCAGAAACTACAACCATCCAAATGGATGGGATCATCACTTTTCAACCAAAAAATAAGAGGAATGATCCAAATAATATAAAAACTTAAATACTTGAACAGACGGAGAGAAGAAACCCAAACCACCCAGAATAAATAAAAATGAAATAGAGAGAGGATCTCAGCTCTTCTTTCGCTTTCTCCTCTAGTTAGGCATAGCAGATAAAAGCCTTGCGGGTCTTGCCCAGAAGCATCTTCTTCTTGTTCTACAACATCTGCACTGCATACGTAACTACTTCTTACAGAAGCGTTAATTTTTTCTCCCACTCGAGATCCATTCGTTTCATTTACAGCCCTATGAACCAACTGAGAAGGACCGATATCATTTTCATAGCAGATAAAAGCCTCATGGGTATTTGGTCCTAAAGTAGAAAATGTAACTCCTAATGAAAATACATTTACCAATTATTTGTAGTAATAAATGAGGTTCTACTAACTGGTCTATACATCAGCTTGTTGACTGTTCAGCAGCAAAGGTGCTCTCCCTGAGCATGATTCAGCGACATCTACACCATACTTCAAACTTATGCCTTGTGCTTTCCCTTTTCCCCACATTACTGAATAGAATCCCATTGTTACTACTATTCCTCCAACCAAACTGCGCACATAATGTTGGAAATAAAATTAATAAGCACCACAGATTAAACAAAGATTTAATCAACAGTAGGGGATTTTATTGATCAAGTCAAACGTACCAATTAAGCCAATAGCAAAAAACCGAAAGCCAGGAACAGGATCAGGAAAACAAACAGAAACAAGAAGAACAAACAGTTAGAAAACTTATCGTGATTTGATCGAGTCGCCTTAGGAAGACTGTCCTAAGAGAAAATATTGCCCCCAATTGGTGCAACTCAGGTACAGGCAAATTTCTCCGAGGATAAAACGATCACGAACTACGTACCACAAAATAGCACACAGGTAGGTAGTCACCGGCGGTCCTATCTCAGTCGCCTTGAATCTCACGAACGAATCTCTATGAACGGGAGTGTTTGATCTTTGAATCAAAGCAAGAGAATTGTGTTTCTCTTCAATATTCAAGTACCAAAAACGGCTGAGGCATTAGAGTATTTATATGTGTGGTCTAAATTAGGTTTTAGGCTTAATTAAACCTAAAAACTGATTTAATTCGGCCCAGGAATTTCACCCGTGTCACTAGCGCGGCCGCCCTCGGCCTAGCGCGACCGCGCACCTTGACAGGCAATTTTGGAGAACCTTCGTCGACCAGGCGGCCGCTCACAGAGCTCAGCGCGATCGCGCACGGCGAGAGACTCCGACGTGATTTTCCTCTATGCCTCGTTCATTCCAAGCCAAACACCCACCAAGGTAATATGACTATGAACTTCAACACCACTTATGCAAATATTCCAACAATCCCCCACAAGTTCATAGAAATATGACGTGTACAGATTGTCCATTGCCATGCTTTCAATAATGGTACCTTCCGGCTTGAACCACTACCTATGTTATCCAACGCAAACCTCCAACAGGACCAGATGAACGGGTGTCTTGAATCTGATGCCTTTGGATGTAGAGGCCTTTCTTTGGTAACAAACACGACAAAAGCTATGATAGGCCCTCTATCGAACACTTGACGCTTATAAGCCATACGTCCCGATCCTCTATCATGAGTGCTTTCAAGGAATAACCCAAATTCCTCTAGTTGCGGCCAACAACAACACTCACTTAGTGGGCATCTCGTAAGATGTCACGCTAACATCTTGCCTAAAAGACTTGATCCCATTCAAAGTTCCAAACTTTTACTAAATTAGCAAGAATGAGCACCTCTAGGCTATTCGGGGGGATGAGCTCGGACATGTAACATGTCAATCTATTATTAGTGCTCCGACTCACCCCACAGCTTGTTATTACCACATTGAATCTCCTTTGTGGGATCTCCACTCAGGTAGATTGGGTTGCTACTGCGTTTGAGTCGACGGGGTTCGGTCCCATCCCCAACCTAGATTTTTGAACAAGAGCAAATTCTAGCCCTTTGGTTAAAGGATCACCGTGTTATCCTTGGTACCAACATAATCAACGGCTATCACCTTCCGAGACACAAGATCCCTTATAGATTTTAATCTAATTTGGATGTGTCTTCTAGTTTTACATTGTACTTGACACTTTTCGGTTTCAATCGGTGTGGCGGTGTTGTCACAATGTACGAGATAACAGTGCGTGGGCTTGAGACCATGGGCAACTCAGACATAAGTCCTCGAAGCCATTCAGCTTCCAATCCAGTAGTGTCAAGGGCAACTAATTCGGCCTCAAAAGTAGACCTAGACAACAGAGTTTGTTTGGTCGACCTCCAAGCGACTGCAGGCTCCGCCTAAGGTGAAAACATACCCCGCATGGCCATAACTCCCGAGTTAAAGGCAATCCAGCTTGCATCACTATACCCTTCAAGCACGAAGGATATCTACCGTAATGCAGCTCAAGGGAAATCGTTTCCTTCAAGTACTTGAGAACTCTATCAAGAGCTTCCCAATGTGCTTTATTTGGACATTAAGTATATCTAGCCAACCTAGTAACCGAGTATGAAATATCCGGTCTAGTGCAATTGGCAAGGTACATCAAACTTCCAATAATTTGAGAATATCTCAACCGAGCCGTGATTACTCCACTTTCATTCTTAGTAAGTGCGGTGAAGGATCATATGGAGTCTTAGCTACTTTGCAATTCTTATAACCAAATTTCTCAATTACACTTTCAGGTATAATGAGATTTCGCGATATGGTTATGCCACTAGTTGAACGAGTCAACTTAAGGCCAAGAATCACACTAGCTACTCCCATATCCTTCATCTCAAACTTACTTTTCAAGAATTCCTTAGTAGTATTAATGATCCTCATATCGGTTCCAAACAACGGTAATATCATCGACATACGGACATAAGACAATACTACTATCACCAATACTCTTGCTATAGACACACTTATCAAACTCATTAGTAACAAAGCCAAACGATGAGACAATTTTATCAAATTTCTCATGCCATTTGCTTAGGGGCTTGTTTCGATCCATACAAGGACTTAACAAGTTTACAAACCTTTCTCTCATTTCCGGAGGCCTCAAAACCTTCGGGTTGATCCATATAAATTTCTTCCTCTAGATCGCCATGCAAGAAGGCGGTCTTAACATCCATATCCGATGGATAGGAAGATCATATACGAGGCCAATGCGATAAGCATTCGGATTGTAGTCATTCTAGCAACTGGCGAATAGGTATCGAAATAGTCTATTCCCTCCATTTGCTTGAATCCCTTAGCCACTAACCTAGCCTTAAACTTATCAACGGTTCCATCCGGTTTCAGTTTCCTTTTGAAGACCCACTTACATCCTATCGTGCTACAACCAGGAGGGAGATCGACCAATTCCCATGTCCCATTAGAGACAATAGAATCCATCTCACTCTTAACGGCATCCTTCCACTGCTTGGCATCGAAGTAGCCATAGCGGCTTTGAAGGTTAGAGGATCACCCTCGACATTGTAAGTGATGAAATCACTTCCAAAGTCCTTGGTGGTCCTTGCCCGTTTGCTCCTTCTTGGTTCAATCTCATCGTCAGAATGAGTTGCACTAGAATCAACCCCCACATTCGTTAGCTCCTCTACTTGAGCAGGAATGGAATTAGTGGTCGGGTTGGATTCTTTAGGAAGTCCGTCTTTCATAGGAAACACATCCTCAAAAAATGTTGCTTCACGTAACTCAACTATAGAGTTCACATCTATGCCGTAAATTTCGCATTTTATAATAAGAAATCTCAATGCATAACTTGTTTCAGAATAACCTATAAAGATAGCATCAACAGTTTTAGGTCCAAGCTTCTTCCTTTTGTGTGCGGGTACAAGTACCTTTGCAAGGCACCCCCACACTTTTAAGTGTTTCAAGCTAGCCTGTCGACCTCTCCAAAGTTCAAACGGACTTTCCTTTCTATGCTTAGGAGGGACTCTATTCAGAATATGGCAAGCCGTATTCAAAGCCTCTCCCCACATATATTTGGGCAATCCAGAACTTATGAGTAAACTGTTAATCATATCAGTAAGGGTTCTATTCTTACGTTCTGCAACACCATTTGATTGAGGGGTGTAGGGAGGAGTCTCTTCATGTACAATTCCGTTTTCTTGGCAATAATACATGAAGGGGTTAGACTCATATTCACCTCCTCTATCAGACCTTAACCGTTTAAGTTTCTTGCCAGTTTGTGTTTCTGCTTCGTTCTTAAATATAATGAATTTATCTAATGCTTCATCCTTAGAATTAAGCAAGAACACATAACAGTATCTACTAGCATCATCAATAAAGGTGAGAAAGTATTTCTTTTTGTCTTTGGTCAACACACCATTAAATTCACAAATATCAGTATGAACTAAATCTAGAATTTCAGAATTTCTCACAACCGTTTTAAACGGACCTTTTGTAGATTTAGCTTCAACACATACATGACATTTAGAACTTTTATCAATAGCATGTTTAGGAATAATATCTAAATTCATCATTCTTTTCACAGAATCATAGTTAATATGTCCTAAACGACCATGCCAAACATTTGAAGATTCAATGGAATAAGAAACAGGATAATCAATAGAACTAAAATTATTGTTGTGCGAACAAACATCAGTTTCAACTCTAATTTTAAATAAACCATCCGAGGAATAACCTTTCCCCACAAAACTACCAGAATCCAAAATAATAACCTTATTACACTTAAATGAAATCTCAAATCCTTCCCTAACTAGACTAGAACCACTAATAATGTTGCGACGAATATCAGGAACGTGATACACTCGATGCAAGGTAAGAATGCGCCCATTGGGAAACCTCAGGTCCACGCGTCCAGTCCCAAGCACCTTTGCAGCACTAGAGTTCCCCATCGTCACTGATCTACCACGGACAGGCTGGTAAGACACAAATAGCAATTTATCAGCACAAACGTGCACATTTGCCCCAGTGTCAACTAGCCACTCGTTGGGTTCATAGACAGTAAAGAGTTCAGGACAAGAAGTTACATACTTTGTAACATTGCAGGTCAGATCGTCAACTCCAGGTGCGTCAGAGTCAGGATCATCATAATCCTTCGGACCCAACACCATGTTGACAGCAGGATGGTCATCAGCAGAGGCTTGTGGTCCTTTTCCTTTCTTGGACGGGCAGTCCCTAGAAAAGTGTCCACCTTCTCCACAATTCCAGCAGTTCTGTTTTGCTCTTGGCTTCCTAAAGTTATTTTTCTTAACTTTAAGCTTATCATGGTTTTCTTTATCCTTAGAAGTTTTCACACCTTTTCCTTTAAACTTGCTTTTACCGGTTATCATATTAGCAAATAGCCTCCACAGTACACTAGGTCAAGTTACCGTTATGCACCTCCCGAATCGCAATTGCATTCATCAACTCATCGAGTGACAAGCTTCCAAGACGATGCTTGAGGGTCATACCAAATTCTCCCCAAGATCGAGGAAACTTCTCAATGATAGCCACGACAACGAACTTGTCGAAGTCCCATGTCAGCATCCTTGAGTGATTGCAAAATGATTTGGAGTTCGTGCACTCGATCGGTAACCGACTTGCCCTCACTCATGTGATAATTCAGAACCTTCCCACTTGGTACTTTTCCACACCGGATTCATCGGTGCCGTACTTCTTGGAAAGAGAGTCCCACAGTGACGCAAAGAGCGAGAGGAGCAGAGCAATAAACATCAAAGAGTGCATTCGACAAAGCCGATGTAATGCATCCTCGAACAACATCGTCCCGCTCCTTCCACAGCTTTAACCGCAGCCACACTAACAGGATCATCACCATTCGTAGTAGGACATTTGGATGTCAAGCATACTGCACATGCCCTTAATTGACAAATGCATCTTCATGCGTTCGTACCAACGCTTGAAGTTCTTGCCACCAAACTTCTCCTAAGATCGGAGGTGTCAACTAGGGACTTAAAGGGAGAGCTAGAGGAACCACCGAGACATGATCAAATAAAATACTATTTTCTCTTAGATCGTTGGAAATAAAATTAATAAGCACCACGTATTAAACAAAGATTTAATCAACAGTAGGGATTTTATTGATCAAGTCAAACGTACCAATTAAGCCAATAGCAAAAACCGAAAGCCAGTGAACAGGATCAGGAAAACAAACGAAACAAGAAGAACAAACAGCTAGAAAACTTATCGTGATTTGATCGAGTCGCCTTAGGAAGACTGTCCCTAAGAGAAAATATTGCCCCCAATCGTGCAACTCGTGCATGTGCAAATTTCTCCGAGGATAAAACGATCACGAACTACGTACCACAAAATAGCACACAGGTAGGTAGTCACCGGCGGTCCTATCTCAGTCGCCTTGAATCTCACGAACGAATCTCTATGAACGGGAGTGTTTGATCTTTGAATCAAAGCAAGAGAATTGTGTTTCTCTTCAATATTCAAGTACCAAAAACGGCTGAGGCATTAGAGTATTTATATGTGTGGTCTAAATTAGGTTTTAGGCTTAATTAAACCTAAAAACTGATTTAATTCGGCCCAGGAATTTCACCAGCCCGTCACTAGCGCGGCCGCCCTCGGCCTAAGCGCGACCGCGCACCTTGACAGGCAATTTTGGAGAACCTTCGTCAGACCAGCGCGGCCGCTCACAGAGCTCAGCGCGGTCGCGCACGAAGGCAGAGACTCCGACGTGATTTTCCTCTATGCCTCGTTCATTCCAAGCCAAACACCCACCAAGGTAATATGACTATGAACTTCAACACCACTTATGCAAATATTCCAACACATAAACCATCTATTAGATATTTCCTCCGTCTCAAAATGCATGTCCATTTTTATTCATGATCAAAAAATAAAAATAAGCATTCATTTTAAATCAGATACTTGATCACATTCAGAAACCTTCAAATGGGATGGGGATGGCAATGTCTAAATAAATACCTGCCAGTGTGAAGTCTCTCTCCGAGGAATACAACCGCCATGACCACTGAAAGGACAATTTCCAGGGGCTGGAACATCACTGTGAACGTAACTCCCTTGTTCTTTAAGCACCATGCGCGAACAACATTTCGTATAATTTCCCCAACTAATGCCTAAACCACCAACAATCTTAGTACAATTTCCCATGGTACAAGCAATGTACAAACAGATAAAGCACATCCTTAAGATGTTGACAAATCAACTGCAACACATTATTATGGGACTGAGGGTGTCTTTTGATTTGAAAGGTTGGATACGTGTAATGTAGAACTTGCTACTCCCAGAACAATTTTTCTTACCGTAAACAAGATGGAAATAAGCTCAATGTCAGCTCGCAATTTCCATGCGTTTGGATTTGTTTCCATGAAGAGAGAGTAGATTCCAGTGATAATAGTGCAGAAGAAGCTGAAAAAGAAGACAATGGTTTCTTTTTCTGGGAACTCCGTTACAAGCGCAGTCTGGTAACAGAACATAATTGTACATTTATCATTAGTAATGGTTCTCAAATTCTGAATTGGTACACGAAAGGAGTTTTTTATTTATTTACCATGAAAATAAACCATACTGCAACCAAGACAGAAGTTGCTGCCAGGAAAAGACCCCCAAATGCCCAATTTGATTGTTGTAAATGAAGGTCATGAAAGTCAGAAAAAGGGTATGAAAACATCAAGATAGTAGGGCCCTGGTAGAGGGTTGCCACTGAAGCACCTAATACAGATACCACTGCACCCACTGATACGGCTAGACCAGCTAAGCTTCTTAGATCAAGCTTTTCCATCCTGAAAAGATAATACGGACATTAAGCACACGTGCCCGGCCGTTTCCTGGATCCCTCACACGGTGAGAGCTCTAATAGCACCAAATTGTCCTTTAACCGTAACCATTGCATTATTGATAATGTGCATTAGTATATTTAGTTAGCATCTTAACAAAGATTGGGAACAGTATACATAACCAATTAAACAGTACAACACAATTAATCCTTCCATCCCAAAATGAAAGTCCATTTTAGTTTCATTCTTGATCAAGAAGAAAAGGGACATTCAATTTGGGACAGAGGAAGTAGTAAAAGTTATTCCATGAAATTAGTTACAAGAAATAGCACCCTACCTCATCATGATTGCAAGAAAATATGCAATTAGAGGGGTTAGATTTCCAATGGCGCCTGCAAGAGTTGGAGAACTGTACTTGAGACCAGTAAGTGCACATATCTGCGCCGTGCTCCTAAATACATACATATATTCACCAGTTAATATTTGCAATTAAATCCAAGATTAACCAAAAGCATCTCAACTTGCAGGCCTAGAGTAGATTGCAGGGCATACCCAATTAGGCTGAAGAGGAAAAATTTTCCAAGAAGGGAAAGACTAATTGGAGTTCCTTTTCTTCTGCCAAAGCAAAAGGAAACAAATAACAAGCAGGTTTAGTAGCAGATGATATGCTATCGTAACGGAAATGGAACTGCTGTGGAGCGAGATGTGCCTGCAACAAAACTACGAGATGTGGCCACATCTCCTACTTTGTTAGATGGATGGTCAAGATGAATAGGGATCTAGGAGGGACCCACATAATATTGACCGCAGACCGTTGGCTGCAGCACATCTCGCACTGCAGCAGATCCATTTCCCTATCATAACCAACACTTGATAATGGAAGGTAAAATTGTTCCAGTAAAATGAGATATGAACCTGAAAATAGCTAAAGGGAGAAGGATGGTAGCAGCAACCAAGTTCGTGTAGACGTTGAAGACTAAGTTGCTCATTCCCTGTGTCAAGGCTGCTTTGGTTATTATGGTTGCTCCAGTCGTTAAAGCCTCGACAGCAATCATTGCCAGAAATGGACCTGCATTCACAACCCAAGTCTGCAAAACCATGGCAAAGTCCTCACTTTGCAGCTATGCAGTGCTGCAAGATGATTGGTTAAAAGCTTTAAATAGAGGCAGATATAAAGTTAGATACAGTAGGTATAACCAGATAGATTTTGTCCACCTTCTAACAAAAGTGATTTTGTCCTACTGATGAAAGCATAACTAGGCAGTAGGTATTCATCTTAGGTGATGCATTCAAATACAAGAAAGTGGGCCATCCACTCATCTCCAACCAGTATCACTAGAAAACACTGCTTTTGTAATTAGAATATTTAGTATAAAACAACAAAGAATAAAAAAGGTAATTCAGTCATACATTCAAATTTTACCCAAAAAAGATTAAGAAAGAGATTGTGTCCCATTAATGTAAAGCATAAGCTTGCTATGCATAGATCAATGAGCCTATTTCTTACTTGGAGCTACCAAATAGTGTAGTACTCCCTCATTCCCATATACAAGTGTCGCGGTTTCCTTTTTGATCTGACCCGAAATAGGTGTCATATAAAAAAGGATTAAAGTTAGTGTTATTTAGAAAGGTGCATACCAAGCACAAATAAATAGTCTTTAAAAATGTTGGACAACTGAGACATTATTGTGGGACGGACTGAGTACACATCACTGGAAAACGCTACTTCTCTAATAAATCAGAAACTATAAGCATTTAAATAGATCAGATCATCACTCTTCAACCAGAAAATAAGAGAAATGATCCGAATTATAAATACATACAAGCTTAAATACTTAAAAACCTATACCACCCAAAATAAATAAAAATGAAAGGGAGAGAGAGAGAGGGACTCTCAACTCTTCCTTCGCTTTCTCCTCAAGTTAGGCATAGCAGATAAAAGCCTCACAGGTCTTGTCTCAGAAGCATCTTCTTCTACAACATCTGCACTGCATGCATTTTGACTGCTTACAAAAGCGTTAATTTTCTCTCCAGTTTGAAATCCATTCGACTCATTTACTCCCCCATGAACCAACTGGGAAGGACCGATATCATTTTCAGCTTCTTCCATAATACCTGAATCGTGCAAAGGATTGGGATCCTCAAAGCTCTGTGTTTGCATGGGGCACGAAGCATTTCCTGGATCATTGTTGTCGTCCTCATCATCGTCCAAACAAAATCCACCCCCCATTTGAAGGTATTCTTTTGATGATTCCGTCATAGGCAGAGTTTTGTCATTTTGACCCGAATCAAGTGGACATAACTCTAGTTCAGCTTCATCCATACAAAATCCGCCTCCCATTTCAAGGGTATTCCACAGCAAATCTTTCTCATTTATAGGATCTTTAGTTTCATGATCTTTACTTCCACTGAAATCTACAACATCATCTGCATCAACTGAAGTGTCCGCATCCTTCAATGATTCTTCATCCTTAGCCTCTTCATAGGCAGAACTTTCATCATCTTGGTTTGTTTTGCCCGAATTTTCAAAGTCATTTATTGTGTATTTCACAACCTTCCGAGCACGTTTCGACTGTATGAATTAATAAGTCAGTAGTTAATCAAACAAATGAACATAGAGCGACAAATAAGAATTAACTAACATTATGTTGTTTCCTCTATCTAAAAGCAACAACTATCCCATGTATAGGTTACTATTTCAACTATGATAGCACCATTGGAAATTGGAATATGATCTACTCCCTCCGTCCCGTATAAGATTTCACTTTTCCCATTTTGGACGTCCCATATAAGATTTCACTTTCTAAAATGGCAAAGAATCTTTACTACTCCTCCCACTCATTCTCTGTCATATTTTACTTTTATACTCGCAACACCAATCAACTTACTATTCCCTACCCCACATTCTCTCTCCTACCTCACTTTTCATACTCACAACACTTACATCACTTACACATTTTCTTAATTCCCGTGCAAAACCCATTTGTGAAATCTTATATGGGACGGAGGGAGTATGATGGAAACACACGCAAAATAATTCAAAGACCCTCCCCTCCTTGGACCATTAAAGTCAACAAAAATATCATCACCCAAAAGGAAGAGATGGACAGGAGTCACAGGACCAGAATGCATTTATTTTTCTCCCAAAGAGAAGTTTGAGATCATCTGGAATGAACAATCAACCATGGCCTATCTCATACTTAACTACAAAAGCATAAAACTGATTTTGAAAGATGGTTTCTATCTTCTAGATGAATTTATATTATTCATGTAGATGCTTATTTTTGTTCTTTTCTGCAAAATGTTATTTCCCAAAAGAGACGAGGAAAGAAAAAAGACGGGGGGGTGTAATTTAACAGCTCACCCTTCGTACTTCATGTGACCCTTCAAACTGCTCAGCTAGTCTTTCCTGCTCATTAATGCTACTGCTTCCATCGTCAGAGCTAGATCCAACAAATCCGAGAGAGTTCTCTTTCCTCCTCCCTCTTCCAACTGATTGGTCTCTCCCTCTCCCTCTTCCTCTTCGCCCTCTCGTTCCTCTTCCTCTTACACTAGATCCTTTCTTTGTATTTGGCTTCTCTTCAAGAGGTGGCTTGGATTTTGCCACTTCTGATGACTCTTCAAGAATCAGTCTTTTTCTGGTATGCTTCCCAGCTGATGTATCCACAGAGTTGGTATCATCTAAGGAAGCAACATCATCGGTGCTGCGAGAAGCGTTTTTCTCTTTGTCATCTTTATCCTCCTTGAGACTTACTTTCCTTTTCTTTCTAACTTTAGGAGCATCTATCTCAGGTTCATCTACCAACTCAGCTGATTTACTCCCTGCTATTCCTTTAACAGCTTTGCTTATCCGCTTACTACGAATCCTTGCAAATCTCTCATTGAAAGTGTAAAATGCTTCCAACCGCAACTGAGTCTACATCAAATAAACAATCAAGACACAATTAGAAGCCATGAGAAGTAAAGCATAAACTACCTCTTCTGTCAACTTCCAAGAAAAGAAACTCCAAACATTAACATAAAATGTTAATAAGAGAAGGTAATTATAACAAAGCAAAGTTTAGAAGCCTGCGGAGAACGAGAAGCATTTTTTATCACATCAATATATCTTTAACTGTTCAACATCTTTTGTGTATGCGCTGCCTAATGTGCAAGCGTGTGTTGTGTGTATGCATGAATGTCTAACAGAGAGAGAGAGAGAGAGAGAGAGAGGACCTCATGTTTGTTATACTCCTTCAAAACAGGTTGTAGCAACTCATCAGCCTTCTGAGTACCCCATCCAAACTTTTCCCAACACAACCTGTACAGAAACAGAACTGTGATGAATATCAAGCAGTTCAGATTCTTCCGTAAAGCGTGCAACCAGCCAGTGGCATAGTCAGAAATTCTACAGAGGGGCTCAAAATTAAAGCTACCGTGCAGTAATGAATTTTGTAGAAAAGCAACAGTTCTTTCAAAACAAAGAGGTGAAAACCTAAATGATTGGTCTTAGTATTCATACTATAGTATTAAAAGTGCAAATAGGGACATGAATCACATGATAGATATAGAAGGTAAATTTAGTAACTTCATAACACAAGGGACACTCATTCTCGGACATTTTTTTAAAACGGGGACACTCACTTGGGACAGAGGAAGTATTTGAACATAAATTTAATATGAACAACTATTTTGACAACCTCTAGCATATACTCCGTATGTGACTTTTCCGCTGGAAGCAGAACTACTTCCATTTGTCAATTCTTGACCAAGCATAAATGAAAGAAATACAATTTCGCTGGCACTTAAAGAAGTGATATTGGCCCAGTGTTGAGACGAAGCGGTTGCTTGCAACATAGCATGGTTTGGTAGGTTGAAAGTAAGCATAGAGGATTTTCGATTGAAAGGCACCCCAACTTCAATATTACATCCTGCTTTTTTTGGTATTTTTCTTGCACGCTGGGAGTTTAGCTGAAATATGCTGAAAACAGACTTTTTCTCCTTCAAGTATATGCTAACACATAAACTACTTCTAACAAAAAGATATTTCTTGCTAATGTGCATTAAAGTATGTGGACCATTCAAAACATTAAACATCAAAACATGTAGTCAGTCTGTCAGTCAGAGAAGCACCGTTAGTGGAACTGAGGTAATAATAAATGTTAAGCAGATGTCAATACGTGTCTTTTGGTGGACTGGGCACAAATTCCGAGCTTCAGTGTATTGTAAGGATGCATCACAACTCACTCAATCCTCGAGGTTAAAACCAACTTTACTGCCTGGCCTGATTTTAAATAGCAAAAATATTTGATATACCAACAAGAAAATGGAAGGGTAAACCAAACATCAAGAATGAGAAAGAGCACAGTAAAACTTGCTACCCCAACTAGCCTTGTGTAATGCCAGCTATATCCGTGACTTGCCAAAATAAATAAACTATGCAGGCCTCATATAGAATTTCAAGGAAGAGTTTCACGCTTGACTCACTTGCGAAGAATAGAAAGATCTGGCTTTCCCCAAGCGAAAGGTTCCGTTGACTTGTCCACTTGCGGAGAAGCATATGCCGAAACAACTGCTTCACTCGGAAAGGAAGAAGGAATATGCCAGTTTTTGCTAACATTTCTCTGCATACAAATGTTAGAACATTTTCAACAATGGGAGGGTGATTATTACTATCAGGAAGTATTAAAGCAAAAATATAGCAGTGCAAAACAATTTTTTATAAAGTGCTAAACATGTGATTACATGCTTATCCATGAAAATCTGCTTCGTCTTCTCAATGTCATCACCAGATTGGTTTGGTCCAGAAACACCTTCAGCATCTCTCTTTGACCCTTTCTTCCTTGGAGTAGATCCTGCTTGACCGAGGATAGAAGGATCTGGTGATTCAATCCATTCCCGGAATTTCCGGAGGCCATCTTCCTCCGGGAACGCAGTAAGGACTTCTACAGCATTAACAATGCCAATACCACTAGAAAGTCATGAAAGAGGGCAAACATGTAAGCCTTCAGATTTTATATACTTTAGCAAAGTCAATAGTAGTTACATAATGCATTTAGACAGGCTAGAAATATGTAGGGTGACAAATCCCACCTATATTACCTAAAAGTAAGTGAATTAAATGTGTCGAGTAGGCTATAAAGTGAAAGGGTACTGCAATATAGTGAGATGGGTGACTGTCATTTAACAATTATGATGACCAAGACCAAACTTCCAAATTTATCTTACCTGACACCTTCAGTGTAATCGCTCCCAAGAAGAAGTGCCATACGAATTAACTTTTCTCGTGTTAAGCCAAGTTCATTTTCAATGTCCTGACAAACAATTATCAGTATTAGAAAAAAATGCCACTGTCTGGATTCTGACAACGGTCCAAGGGAAGGACAAGATATTTAAATCCACACTCAATCTCAAAATATCAAAATCTTCACAAAGAGAGACTATGGGAAAGGCAAGTTATCAAGAAGAAAACTGATCCATACAATTAGAAATTATGGCCCAGGAATTATATATTACTCCCTCCGTCCCGAAATGATCTTCCTACTTTTTGTTGTTGTTAATATGAAGGTACTTTGAGCAATAATTTTAGATTAATTTAATTATTCAATGAAAGTTTTAAACTTGATATTGATACACCATTACATATACTATATCAATAACAATATTTAGATGTTTTTTTTTATAACAAAAGAAGATTGTATTATATAAAGTCAACAATTTATAGATGTTGATTCAGATAATTAAATTAACCTAAAATTATTGCTCAAAGTACCTTCGTGTTAACAACAAAAAAAGTAGGAAGATCATTTAGGGACGGAGGGAGTAACCACACCTTCTGCATCAACCTTCTGGAACAAAAATCATGAAAAAAAGGGTAGTCCCAGTAAATAGGTTACTACTCAATTGCTGCAACACTTGCAGGAAAGAAGAATTGAGAGGAATAATTTTGCAGTAATCATGCAACAAACCTTCATGAAGTATGTCTCAACATATTTACGATCATCAAATATATTCTTGTACACGCTTCGAGCGCCAAACAAGAGCACATCAGAATCATCAGTAACTACACCATCAACCAGGTTTTCAAGTTCCATGTAGGCACATTGTGCTTCAGCTTCCATTGGTGCAATGATATATGGTAAGCCAAACATTTGAAGAAGTTCCTAAAATCAATTACAGAATTCCATAGTTATACTATAGATGTTAATTTATAAAGGAGACAAAAATCTCTGTGAACAAGACTAAACATAAAGGATCTTATAGAAGCAACAGAATGTCAATCACACTATCTATCAAAGCATACCTGGCATTCTGCAAACATTTCACCGCTTACGGATTCAGCATTGCGTTCATTTTTCCTCTGCTCATCACCTAGATCAATACGTTCTTTGGTTAAATTTAGCATTTCCTCCTGCAAACGAGCTCCTGTAATTTCGACCTCTTCCTTGCTCCTATCTTTTGAATAAGATATGTCTGAGGCAACAACTCTCTCCTCAGATACAACATTCGTATCTACTTTCTCAACGAATCTTTGTACAACATTAATGCCACTTGCTTCTTTAGCAAGAAAATGTTTAGATTCTAGTAACTGTTTTGATTCCTCATCAATTGCAGCTCCGAACTCACTTTGCTGAGCATCAGCATGGGTGACATCTGGCATGTCAACAGTCAGTGAATCAGAAGTAAAAGAATCAATACCAGAACCAAGTTTTGTACATATGAGCGCCTCGCCATCCTCACTAGGACTATTCATAAGCACATCTTTACTCAAGTCAGCTCCTTTCTCTTCAGTATGAATAATTGGTTCAATCTGTCCATGTTCTCTTGGTGAGTTTCCTTCTCCACTACTTCCATCTTTACTTGAAAGTTCAGGGTGGAATGTCAGATGGCTTTGACGTGGTTTATCTATCTTCACTTCCATATCACAATCTTTATCAGCATTCAATGCTACAAGCCGAGTCGGTGGAGGATCATCACCAGTCAATATATCAACTTCACCCACAGTTTCTAGTCTTCCAACATCTCCAGATACCACTTTGACCGATGATTCATTTGACTGAAGAGCATTCTCTAATGGCAATCTTGAGTCAGCCTTGTCTTCTTCCAGATATAAAGAACCAACACTCGTAAACTCACTAGCCTTTCTAGCATCTTTAAGCTTCTCAGATTCAGATGATGCATGGATGTCTTTTTGGGACTGTAGATCCTCGATACTCCGCCTTATTGCTTCCTGGAAATCAGCTTCTTCTTCCAATGCACCCTTTGAATCAGTGTTCCTGCATTCAGTTTGACATAGAAAATCCTGTTCAGGAATATCTGCAGAGTCTTCCTCCCACTCCACTTCACTTTCATCACTTATACTACCTCCAGTGGGAGGTGGTATGTTTTGTCCTTTTAAGTCTTCAATGGCTCCATCCTCCCATTCGCAATCCGAATTAGAATCACTAAGTTGTTTCTTATTATCAGTAGAAACACTTATTACTGAATCTCCTGCAACTATTTGAGCAAATAGATCATCATAGGTGTCAGCACATTTCTGCTCGTTATCTTCTTCAAAAGATACTTCCATAGAAGTTCCACTAATTGGAATGGTCTCTTCATTTCGTCTGTTTAAGCCAAGAGTCCTGTTGTCACTCTGATATGAAGCTTCAGGAAGGTTGCTTTCTTCAGATAGCCTTCTTGAGATGCCAATTGCAGCGCTGTCTATGTTGGATTTGTCATTGGCAATACTCTTGGGATCCTCTCTCTGCTGCTCAATCTCTTTCATCAAATCCAAGTTCCTTTGTAAATCCCGAGTCATACGAATTCCCATAGCTCTCACCTTACTGACACGAACACGCCCTCTCTCATCCAAATATGTCTCCACATCCTCGTGAATTGCACTTTTTCTAGGTTCATCCATGGCTGACAAAGTTTCGGCATTTAACTTCTTTGTAGATGAACCACCAACCACAGAATCTACAAAAGAATGCTTGTTTGGAGTATGACTTCGTTCATTGCTGTTTCCTTCTACTCCAGCAGATGCAAGCACTCTGCAAAAGGAAGCATGTTACAGATCACAGCACAGTAAGCTGCTTCACACTATCAACACGAAAAATGGCAGGAACATAGTGAATTTATCATGAATTTGCTGCTAAAGTCAGTACTTATCAATATCATCAAGACATGAAAAGGCTCCTTGTTCGCCAATACTTGCTGCAAATAAAACCAAACACAAATGATACTCACTGTCTGTCCCCAGTAAATGAAGATGAAAAGATAAATTCTCTGTTGGCCTCAGAGGCTATCCGCGAAGTCTGTACACCACTTATTCCCCTACCACCAGCAGATTTCTGCACTTCACTTATCTCCCGACGGAAGGCAACTGTTTTCAGATAAGCCTGTATTTGCAGTTCGGAAAATCTTGCAGGGGCCTACATAGAAAAGCAAGGCAAGAGATAAGAAAAAGATGTACCTTGATCAGAAGCAGTATATATGCCAGCAAAAGATGAACACACATATTTTCAGAAAGTAAGCAATAATCAACATTTACACACAATAACAATTCAGACCTGCAACTCCAACAAGTTTTCCAAGGTGCCTTTTGGCTAGACGACAACAGAATAAGAACATGCATTGCACCGAAAAGACTGTTTAGGAGCCTTTTCCATAAACCACAAAATGGAGATAGTCACCACATCATTCCATTGATAGTTATCAAATCAGTTAAATACATGATCATGATACTCGCTCTACAGATCAGCTTGTCACATATTTCGCAACGACAATGGTTTTTCAGAACTCTCATAGCGTAAGTAAGAGGCCCATTAGTGGTAAGCTAAAATGGGGATTGCTTTCACTAGTAATGGAGTTAGTGAAAACCAGTCCTGATAACAGCAGCCAACAAACTTCACATCCAAATGGACAAGCAGATACTCGGTATATGACACAGCATAATTTTTTCAACAAATGACTGTAGACTCTGAAATTTATCAAACTGGGGTTCTCGAGATGCAACAATATTTTGCAGAGAACATTCTACCAAGAAATATAATAATTTTCATATCTAAGAGGACCCAGGGGACAAGATACACACAACAACAACAACATTACCCCAGTGCCGCAAAGGCTCCCACCTACGGTGGGGTAAGGGGGGGGGGGGGTCGGATGTACGCAGCCTTCACCAAACCATTATATATTTTCAGTAGACCGTGCTTCTTTTGCCCCTCAGTAAATCAGACCGAAAGGGAAAATAATGCAAGACATGCCTCTAGCCATTGGAGAATATCCAGAAATAGCATGAATGAATGAAGACAATGACAACCTTTTTTCATTTTCAACCCTGCAGTATTTTCATCCGAAAATCCCAAGTCACCCTAATTGTCTCCCACGTATCTCATTCCAAGCACAAGGAATAATAAAAGTTGTACCACCTAGCGACACAGAATAATCTCGAGATCACCAAAAATCTTCAAATGACTATCTCCATTCAAATCCTGGACAACAATCTTGAGTATTCTTAGTCCATTAAATTGCAACAAAGGTCACAATATTGAAAATCCACTACAGCTGTGTACTGACACAGAAATAAACTAGCTCACAGCTTGGTTTCAACAACAAAGAGTTTAGACTCAAAATAATAACTATAATATTACATAACTTAAATCCCTTCAACCTAATGGATGAGGTACACATTCCTTTTAGTTCATCCCACTTGAAGATGTAGGTACATTTCCCGTTTCGGGCATAATTTCTTCATTACTCTTTGGATTTGTGGTTGAGGATAATCATGACATAACAACAAAGTCAACTTGAAATGTGGACCACAGAATTAAAGTGTATTTTAGGAAGTTAGCTACCATTCTAACATTCTCCTCAATTTGCCCAACAAGTCAAAGTGCACCTTCAATTGGGAGAAGGGAGTAAACGATACTAAGACTGTGCTGCTTCACAGACTAAACTGGATACTAGATTATGACCACTAAATTCTTGACTTATACACTATTAGTGTAGCACAAAAGATCTCTAGCATGAGATCACCATCCGGGGAATATCAGGAAAGGAATAAAACAACAAACAGAAGAGAGGGAGAAAGAGAGACTTCAGACTGGAATGAATATGTTCTATACGGTGTTTGCACACTCCGGATTAGCAAAAGTAGAGGGAATGTCAAGGAATGTGATCATTTCAAAAGATACTGTTTCCATTTAGCAAAACGTGTCTAAGATCATGAAGATACCTTCTTGACTTTTTGATACTTTTGCCGGTTTTCCGCCATCAATCTCTCTCTCATCTGCCAAAAAAGGCATATTTCAGTAAGAAGAAAATCCTCCTGCTTAAAGAACTATAAAGGCTAATATGCCCAAATAAGACCAAAAGCATGTAAGGTGTCTGCATTTACCTGAACAAGCAGATCAAGTTGCATTGATGGTGGTAGAGCAGCTAACACAGCTGGATCAATTTTACCGTGTAGGTTTGGCTGCAAAATCAATCAGATTAGATACATATTAATGAGAAAATAATCAAGAAGAAGCTATAACGTCATCATAATAACTAGTACATTGCATAAAACAACCTTAAAATCATTTGTTGGTCAAAGATTTGGACATGCGGAAAATGTTGAAATATTATTACTATAGTTCTCAAACACTCATATCAAAGTAGATTTACACATTTTCACATTAAAAACTCTTTTGGCAATTAACATTACAAAATTCCATGAATGTATACTTGACATTCATAAATTTGTACTTAGCAATCAAATTTGTTTCTTTCTTTGAAGAAGCGTCTCAGAGGAGTGGTGAACTAACTGGGTATTTACGGTTGAACACTTACAGGTCTTTCTTCTAAGAAACGATAATCAGCACGATGAATTGTGTTCCATAGATTTATATCCAATGTGTTAAAAGAGAGAAACTCTCAGACTATAAGCAGTAATGTTCAACGATGCAAATAATCACTTGACTTATAACGACTTCTAACGGCGTAAAAAGTATATACCAGTATCATCTCTTCATCTTCATCCTCATCTTCGGCGAGAATCCCAGCACCGGAAGTTGATGCATCACCTATAAAACCTCCATCCCCTTCTGCCGCAAGGGATGCTGCCACCCTTGATTAACCCGTAAAAACAAGAATTTGCATATTAATAGACCCACACATAAAAAAACAAGAGATTAAAGAAATCTCTAAATCTTACATTTCATCTATTGCCTCCTGATTATAACTCTGTGACAACTTCTCATTTCCAACTTCACTATTACCAGTATCATCCATGACAACCTTTTTGCCCTTGCCACCATTTTCCTGTCTCTGATTCTCAAGATTATCTGCCAGATCTTTCAACCTCATTGCTTTAAGCTATCACCAAAAAAAGAACACAAATTCACAAATCACAAAATACCACATGACTAGGAAGCAACTAAATAACTGTAAGTCATTTTATCTACTACCAATCCCATCAAGCTGCTTGATGGCTAAGTCAAGTTCTACTTAGTAAACTTCCCGAGAAAGAACAGAAACATTTAAAGTATATTAGGGTAAATGGAGCAAATAATAGCAACTCACGTGATTAAGAAGCAATTTTTCGGCTGTTTTACGGATTTTAGCCTGCGCATTCTCCCGCTGCCGGCGACGAGCTACAACAGTGCGCCGCTTAAGAGCCGGAGTACCACCATCGAAGACAAAAACAGGCTTCGTGCGAAGAAATAGAAGCTTGCAAATTCGGCGGAAAAAACCCAAAATATGAGCATTTCTCACCATCTCTCCCTTCTCATCTCGCATTGCCTTCATGAACTGTATCATCCATATGCTGGCATCTGCGAATAAAGCATCATCTATTGAATTACACATACATATAGCTGATTACACAAACGATGAGCAATTACTAGGGTTTCGGAAGGAAATAGGGTGAAGGGGAGGGGGAGCGGACCAATTGCGAGTCGTTTTCCGGAGAGGGTTTCGACTGAGACACGGCGGCCGACGGGAGCCAACAGCTCCCAGAGATTTTGAACACCCATGAGTGCGTTGACTGACGGATAATTGAAACAAGGTTGTATTAATTGACGGGATGAAACAAGGTTGTATTAATTGACGGGATGAAAGTTTTCATCCCGGTTGAAATCTTTTTTTTTTTTTTTAATTGACATGTGTCAGCTCCCCGTTGGCCCGAATTTGGAGATTGCGCCACACCGCCCGGGATGGCGCGTGTGGCGTTGGCCTTTTCCTTTTTTTTTTTTTTTTTTTTTTAACTGCCAAGTGTCACCGCCCCATTGGTCCGTACTTTTTATTATTTTTCACCCAATTATTTAAACTCAATTATCTCATAATAAATGATTTAAAAATAAAAATAAAAATTCACCAAAATTCATCATTTTTTCCCCCTACAAATTGATATAAGTTTCATTTGATTTGGACACAAAAAAACACTTAATTTTCAATTTTGAATTATTACCTAGTAAATTGATTTTTTTAATTTTTTTTCACCAAAATTCATCATTTTTCCTACAAATTGATATAAGTTTCATTTGATTTGGACACAAAAAAAAAACACTTAGTTTTCAATTTAAATTGAATTATTACCTAGTAAATTGATTTTTTTTTAATTTTTTTTTCACCAAAATTCATCATTTTTTCCCTACAAATCGATATAAGTTTCGTTTGATTTGGAATGAAAAAAAACACTTAGTTTTCAATTGGGGTGAATTATTACCTAGTAAATTATTATTTTTTTAATTTTTTTTTCACCAAAATTCATCATTTTTTTCCCTACAAATCGATATAAGTTTCATTTGATTTGACACAAAAAAACACTTAGTTTTCAATTAATTTGAATTATTACCTAGTAAATTGATTTTTTTTTTAATTTTTTTTTTCACCAAAATTCATCATTTTTTTTTCCCTACAAATCGATATAAGTTTCATTTGATTTGGACACAAAAAAAAAAACACTTAGCTTTCAATTGGGGCTGAATTATTACCTAGTAAATTATTATTTTTTAATTTTTTTTTCACCAAAATTCATCATTTTTTTTTCCCTACAAATCGATATAAGTTTCATTTGATTTGAAAAAAAAACACTTAGTTTTCAATTTGAAATTTGAATTATTACCTAGTAAATTATTATTTTTAATTTTTTTTCACCAAAATTCATCATTTTTTTCCCTACAAATCGATATAAGTTTCATTTGATTTGGACACAAAAAAAACACTTAGTTTTCAATTGGGGCTGAATTATTACCTAGTAAATTATTATTTTTAATTTTTTTTTCACCAAAATTCATCATTTTTTTCCCTACAAATCGATATAAGTTTCATTTGATTTGGACACAAAAAAAAACACTTAGTTTTCAATTTGGAATTATTACCTAGTAAATTATTATTTTTTTAATTTTTTTTTCACCAAAATTCATCATTTTTTTCCCTACAAATCGATATAAGTTTCATTTGATTTGGACACAAAAAAAAACACTTAGTTTTCAATTGGGGCCGAATTATTACCTAGTAAATTATTTTTTTTAATTTTTTTCACCAAAATTCATCATTTTTTTTTCCCTACAAATCGATATAAGTTTCATTTGATTTGGACACAAAAAAAAAACACTTAGTTTTCAATTTGGGCTGAATTATTACCTAGTAAAATTCAACTAGACATTGCATGGACTTTCATTGTGACTTTCTTTCCCCTCCGTGAATACATCTCAATTTGTCAGCTAGTAAATCTTTCCTTCTTTCTCAATTTGTCACAATTTGTCAGGAAGAGAGATGATGGGACTTAGTTTTCAATTTGGCCATGTGATGATGGGACTTTTCATTGACTTTCATTTGTAACTTTCTTTCCCCTACGTGAATACATCCAAGCAAAGTGTTTCTATAAATAATTTACACTCACTGTTATAACAATCATCCTTCTTCATATCTCAATCTTTCCTTCATTTCTCAATTTTCCCTTCTTACACCAATCATCCTTTGAGTAAAATGAATTCCAATAATAATCCTTTCAACTCTCAAAATTCAAGCAATTTTTCCCCATTTAATTACAATCCTAATGATTTTCACTTAGAGAATCAATCTTCCAACCAACCTCGTCCTCAAAATGTTTCAACTCCTTTTTTTCCCCCAAATTGGAATCCATATTATCCTATGCAATTTCAACCACCTCCGCCCCATTATTATCCTAATAATCCTTACATGCCAAGGATGAGAAATGAAAATTCTGAAAATTTTGAAACGGTGTGAATTTCGAGAATATTCAACACAAATGGGTCAGGATAGCATGAGTGAACCTATCGAAGCTACTCCCAGTGAAGAATGTTCAACCCCGTTGCGCAAAAAAAAACGTTAAATGGACGACGGCACAAAATTTAGTGCTACTTAGCGGGTATATGAAATTTGGAACAGACAGTGTTGTCGGAAATAATCAGAAATACGACGCGTTTTGGGGTAAGATTACGGAATACTGTAATGAGTTTGGCTCATTTGACTCTCCCCGTTCACTAAGTGCATGCAAAAATCGCCATGCTTATATATGCCTAAAAGTTGGGAAATGGATAGGGGCTTATGACAACGCTAAGCGTATGCAACAAAGCGGGTGGTCGGAGACCGATGTGCGCAAAAGCCCAGCGCTATACTGAAGTGGAGGCAATGGCACATTTAATTTGATGGACGAGTGGCTTTCTATCCGAGAGCAACCACGTTATGCAAGTATGGTAGGAGGAAATACAGGATCCAAGAGTAGCAGTGGATCCAAGAGATCACGTGAAAGTGACGAAGATCAATCAATCTCAGTTGGATCCATTCCTCGTCCTATAGGAAGGGATTTAGCTAAAAGAAAGGGGAAAAAAAAAATAAGGGATTGAGCCCGATAAAGGAAGGGTGGACAAGCTATCAACAAATGAAAGAGAACGATTGGGAACGATTGGACAAGATCTCCACACAACAAGAGACGGCAAACAAAATTCAACTAGACATTGCTCGGGCGAAAAAGATGAAAATATGGATGAAGTTAAGTGAGAAGGAGCATCGCGATGAACAACAACAAAAGCTTTTTGAAATATTAACTGCCGAGCTATTCTAAAGATTTTCTGTAACGTTTGTTTTCTACTTTTATTGTAAATTTTCTTATTTTTAATAATAATTATCGTCATTTATTTATCTAATTATTTAATTGCAAAAAAATATTAATCAAGTGTGATATGTTTGATTTTTCAAATCAGAGAAGGATATAACTAGACATGTGATGATGGGACTTTGGGAGGAGACTTTTATTGTAGATTCTCTGTAACCATCCAAGATAGGTTTTCAATTTGGCCATGTGATGATGGGACTTTGGGAGGAGACTTTTAATGTGACTTTATTTCCCCTCCGTGAATACAACTAGACACTTAGTTTTCTCTATAAATAATTTACACTCACTGCAACAACAATCATCCTTCTTCATATCTCAATCTTTCCTTCTTCATTTCTCAATCTTTCCTTCTTCATTTCTCAATCTTTCCTTCTTCCTACACCAATGGATCCATTCAGAGTTCCTTTTGATGTCGAAGCCTACAAAAGGCAACTTGAATGGGAGGAGAGTTTTATCGTCAACCCACTTTTGGAACAAACATCGAAAAAGAAAAGACAATATTTCAAAAGAGATCATGCTGTTCACAATAAGAGTTTGGTTGACGACTACTTTGCTGAAAATGCTAGGTACAGTAATTTCTTCCGCCGACGATATCGGATGCAGAAACATGTCTTTCTTCGAATCGTCAAGGACCTATCAAACCATGACAACTACTTCACACAAAGATTCGATCTTTGGCGGCAAAGGCCTATCTCCATTAGCAAATGTACCACGGCGATGCGAATGTTAGCATATGGTATGTCCGCCCGACCATATTGATGAATACATAAAGATAGGAGGCACTACTGACGTGGAGACGTTACGTAGATTTTCTGCAAAGGGGTCATTGATTGTATGAGCAAGAGTACTTGAGAGCCCCAAGTAGAAAATGACTTGCAAAGAATACTTCATGTTAGTGAGATGCGGGGTTCCCCGGGATGATCGGGAGTGTTGATTGCATGCACCTGGGAATGGAAAAATTGTCCTACCTTTTGCTTGGGAAGGTCAATTTACTAGAGGTGATAAGGGAACCACAAGTGTTATTCTTGAGCGGTTGCCACTCATGATTTATGGATCCGCATTCCTTTTCGGATGTCCGGAACATTGAACGATATAAATGTTACGGACCGTTCGCCATTGTTCGATGATGTTGAACAAGGAAAAGCTCCACGAGTTAATTTCTATGTGAATCAACGTCAATATAATATGGCGTATTATCTTCAGCGGTATCTACCCTTCTTATCCGACTTTCGTCAAATCAATTAGACTTCCTCAAAGTGATGAAGATAAGCTATTTGCAAAATATCGGGGAGGGATGTCGGAAGGATATAGAACGTGCATTTGGAGTGCTCCAAGCTCGATTTAAAATCATTCGAGAACCGGCTCGATTGTGGGAGATGACGACTTGGCTATCATCACAGGTCATGTATAATATTACATAATATGATTGTTGAGGATGAACGAGATACATATTCTCGAGAATTGGCTTGACTATCATGATGAATCCGAGGCAAGTGGGTCTAGTACACAACAACCATTGTCGGCGAGGTACTACACATTTGCGAGAGCATGTGCGTAGTAGATCGGAAATGCGTGATCCAGAGTTCGACAATTGCAGTATGATCTAGTCAAGCACATATGGACAAAGTTCGGAAATTTGTGATTTAATAATTTTATTGTCTTTCATTACTTGTGTCGCGTAGCTAAGTTTATTGTAATTTTTCTTATTTTTAATAATAATAATTTTTTTAACCAAATTTCATCATTTTTCTCTATAAATTGATATAAGTTTCATTTGATTTGGACACAAAAAAACACTCATTTCTCAATTATCCTTCTTCATTTTAGCATTTATTTTAAAAAAAATCATTATATTTTTTTTACCTATAAATTGATGCAATATTTTTTTAATTAAGTGTGAAATATTTTTTTAATTATAAATAATAATAATTATTATTTTACTAATCATAAAAATAAAGAATATAAATGAAATAAAATAAAAGTAGTGGGGTATAGAATGATGAGTTGGAGGGAGTTGAAATTTAGTTTAAGTTAGCCATTGGAGTGGGGGTAAATGAAATGGGTAGATGAAATATTAGGTGGATGAGAAAAAGTGTAAAAAGTGTTAGATGAAATGGGGGAGTGGGATGAAACCACTGTGGGTAGTCTTAGTCGACTTGATCGGTTGGTTATTTTGTTGCCGCCAATTTATTCAACCGAAATGGCTCACTGCAAAAATGGGGACCGACTTGATCAGGTAACTAAACGACGACGTTGGTACTCTGGTAAGACCGTAATAAGGACCGACTTGTTGTGAATATTGCCCTCCAAAGTCCAAGCAATCCTACAAAAAATGATTAGAGCACACAAAACAAAGCACAAGAAATAAAGCACAAAGAAGAACACAGAAATTGTTAACCCAGTTCACTAATATGTTTGGCTACGCCTGGAGACACTATCAAGCCAGGATCTTGCACTATAATATGTGATATAATGTTACAATGTGTTTGGGGCGGAACTTAGCTTAAGTATATACCAAGGAATACAACCAAAACCCTAGATTTACAAGAGGATCCGAAAATTGGCCAAAAAAATCGGGCCCAGAATTCCCTTCCCCGTCAAGTGCGCGGCCGCTCTCCATGCCGAGCGCGGTCGCCCTAACCTCCAGAAAGATCTGCACCACGGAAGAGCCTCCAGCGCGGTCGCCCTCACCACAAGCGCGGCCGCCCTGAACGGCAGTAACTCCGACGATTTTCTCCCTCTTGCTTCGAAATCTGACCAGATTGATTCTCTATCCCAACAATCTCCCACCTAGAGATCAACCGCATATATAAGCCCCGTATCCGTCCTTCAACCCATCCTTGGTGTCCTCCTAGTGCTCACCTCGATCATGGTAGTGCCATCCTCCTCTTCTTATTCTCCAAGCCCAATTGAAGCTTTGCACAGCTTCAATTTCTCAAGGTTTACAACCTTTGTCAACATGTCAGCCGGGTTCTTCGATCCCAATATCTTCTCCAGCCTTAAGATCTTCTCCTCCAAGAGATGTCTGATGTAGTGAAACCTCAGTTCAATGTGCTTTGTCCTAGAATGAAATGCCGGATTCCTAGCCAAGTGTATTGCACTCTGACTGTCACTGCAGAGAACGTTACCACTTCGCGTCTTCCCAAGTTCACCCAAGAAGTTCTGCAACCATACCATCTCTTTACTCGCCTCTGTCACTGCCACATATTCTGCTTCTGCAGTCGACTGAGCCACGATCTTCTGCAATTTAGAAGCCCAAGAGATTGCCGTACCACCCAATGTGAACACATAACCCGTAGTACTTCTCCTCTTGTCAAGATGCTTGATGCCAAATCCGCATCAACATAACCCGCTAACACGACCTCCTTGCTTGAGAAACATAGAGCCTTACCAGCAGTACCCTTCAAGTAACGCAGGATCCACTTAACCGCTTCCCAATGTTGCTTTCCTGGATTGCCCATGAACCGGCTGACTACTCCCACCGCATGTGCAATGTCCGGCCTTGTACACACCATTGCATACATCAGACTTCCCACAGCCGAAGCATATGGAGTCATTTCCATCTTGTCACGCTCCTCCTTGTCCATTGGTGAGTCTTTCTCGGATAGCTTGAAATGCAAACCCAATGGTGTCCCTGTTGGCTTCGCCTCTTCCATACAAAACCTTGCCAAGACTTTCTCAACGTATTCTGCTTGTGAAAGAACCAACTTACCCGACTCCCTATCCCGGTCAATCCGCATGCCCAAGATTTTTCTGGCCTCCCCCAAATCCTTCATCTCGAACCGTTCTGACAACTGAGCCTTCAATCTGTTTACCTCTCTACTGCTAGAGCCCGCTATTAGTATGTCATCCACATATAACAGCAAGATTATGTACCCATTGTCCGTATTCTTGAAGTAGCAACAATGATCCGCCTCACATCTGATAAAGTCAATATTGTGCATGAATTCATCAAACTTTCTGTACCACTGCCTAGGAGCTTGTTTAAGGCCATACAAGCTCTTAGTCAATCTGCAAACCAGTTCCTCGCTACCCTTAGACAAGTAACCCTCTGGCTATACCATGTAAATTTCTTCCTCCAAATCCTCATGAAGAAAGGCCGTCTTTACATCCATCTGTTCCAGCAACAAGTTATCTGCCACTACTATCCCCAGAACCATTCTGATAGTGGTCATCTTCACAACAGGAGTGAATACCTCGGTGTAGTCAATACCATACTTTTGCTGAAACCCTTTTACAACCAACCTTGCCTTGTAACGCTTGCTGCTGTTTGCTTCCTCCTTAATCCTGTAAACCCACTTGTTATGCACTGCCTTCTTCCCCTTAGGCAGTCTAGTCAACTCCCAAGTTTTGTTGGCCTTCAATGAGTCCATCTCATCATCCATCGCAGCTTTCCACTTATCACAAAGTGCACTACGAACAGCCTCCGCATAACATTCCGGTTCCCCATTATCTGTCAGCAACAAATAATAATTGGAAGGAGTATACCTGTCAGGCGATCCACGCAACCTGCTGGATCTACGCAGCGGAATATCCGGTTCCGGAGTACGTGGTTCATCTTCAGTGACCTCCTGACCATGGTCATTATGAACCGTTCTGCTTTCACCCGAGTCTGGAATATCCACCTCTACAATCTCCGGTTCCGAACTAGTGTCATAAGATGCCCCCTTTCTGTCCTTGTACAATACCTGTTCATTGAATACCACATCTCGACTACGAATAATTTTATGGTTTTGGTCATCCCAAAACTTATACCCGAAGTCATCCCCGCCATACCCAATAAACGTACATTTTACAGATTTTGCATCCAACTTAGTTCTATCAGCAGAGTCTATATGAACATATGAAACGCAGCCAAATATGCGAAGAAAGGACAGATTTACCTGCTTGCCACTTCATGCTTCCTCTGGAATTCCATTCCCCAATGGTACCGATGGTCCCCTATTGATCAAGAAAGCCGCCGTGTCAACTGCGTATGCCCAGAACGTCTTCGGAAGTCCACACTTCAATCTCATACTTCTTGCCCGCTCGTTCAATGTTCTGTTCATCCTCTCTGCAACCCCATTGAGTTGTGGTGTACGCTTTGGAGTCTTCTCCATACGAATACCATTCGCAGCAAAATATTCCCTAAACTCACCGAGCTCATACTCCCCACCATTGTCTGATCTTAAGCACTTAAGCTTAAGTCTCGTCTGATTCTCCACCAAAGCCCTCCACTTCTTGAATACCTCGAAAGCTTCATCTTTCCCCTTCAAGAAATAGACCCAGACATTCCTTGTAGAATCATCAATAAAGGTCATGTAATATGACGCACCACCCAGAGATGTTACCGGAGATGGCCCCCACAAGTTCGTGTGAACCAATTCTAACTTTTCTTCCCTCAAAGCCCTACCCGTCCTCGAGAAATTATTTCTCCCCTGTTTGCCAAACACACAATCTTCGCAGATCCCCACGTTGACTGTCTTCAAACCCGGTAGTAGTCCCTTTGAACAAAGTACCTTCATCCCCGTCTCACTCATGTGACCCAATCGACAGTGCCACAAATCAGTATCACCCTTGGCTGCCGCCACCGCGATACTATCCTTGGTGTTATTCGCCAAATACAAAGTCCCCTCCTTATTACCCCGAGCGATCTCGCAGTCCTCATTGGTAATAACCCAGTTTCTGCAGCCGAATGTTACCTTGTAACCTTCTTCGTCCAACTGCCCAACTGATAATAGGTTCTTTTTCAAACCCGAAATATGTCTGACCCCGTTCAGATGTAAGACCTTCCCGTCCGATGCTCCTATTCTGACATCCCCCTTCCCCTTGATTTCCAAAGGCTCTCCATCCGCCAGATAGACCTTACCGAAATCACCGAAAGTGTAATTCTCCATCTCTTCTTTATGCCCGCAAGAGTGAAATAATGCCCCCGAATCCAGCACCCATGATTCTAGTGCACTACTAACACTCGTAACCGATTACATCGTCACCTTCGACCGTTACATTCACCGAATTGCCCCCACGATTGGGACAATCCCTCTTGTAGTGTCCCAACTCCTTACAATGATAGCACTGAACTGATCCCTTTGCGACCTTTGGTTTATCTTTGATCTGCACAGCTTTGCCCTTACCACTCACCACGTTCTCCCTAGATTCGGTTCTCCCTTGTTTGCTAGTACCCGGCTTCCCCTTGCTAGTAGTAGCTAAAGCCGATCCCGAAGCACTCGATGTCCCCAACTTCTTCATGCGATTTTCTTCGCCCAAAAGAAAGTCTTTAACATCATCATACTTCAATTTCTTCTTACCTGCTGAAGCATTGATCGCTGTCACCGTTCCGCTCCAACTTCCTGGTAAAGATGCTAGCAACAAGCACGCATGAACCTCATCATCGAACTTGATCTCCACCGCAGTCAATGAGTCTATAACATCCATAAACTCATCGATGTGCTTAGCCAAGGATCCTCCCTCTTGCATCTTGAGACTACCCATCTTGCGTATCAAATCAACCTTATTTGCAGCAGATGGAGTTTCAAATCTCTCAGTAAGATAATCCAACAGCTCCTTGGTGGTTGTCGCCTTCTTGGTAGTCTTTGCAATCCACTTTGACAAAGTAGATCTGACCACCCCTAAGGCTTTCCGATCCACGAGTTCCCATTTTTCCTGATCTTCTTCTTCCGGTTTGACACCCTTCAGAGGCTTATAGAGATCCTTGTTGTACAAAAGATCCTCAATCTGCATCCTCCAATATCCGTAGTCAGACCCATCGAATTTCTCAACCGCCTGTTTGTCTTTGCCCATTCTTGATTGCTTGACAACACCCTTGATCTTGAAACCAAGAGCTCTGATACCAGTTGTTGTGAATATTGCCCTCCACAGCCCAAGCAATCCTACAAGAATGATTAGAGCACACAAAACAAAGCACAAGAAATAAAGCACAAAGAAGAACACATAAATTGTTAACCCAGTTCACCAATATGTTTGGCTACATCTGGAGGCACTACCAAGCCAGGATCTTGCACTATTATATGTGATATAATGTTACAATGTGTTTAGGGGCGGAACTTAGCTTAAGTATATACCAAGGAATACAACCAAAACCCTAGATTTACAAGAGGATCCGAAAATTGGCCAAAAAAAATCGGGCCCAAAATTCCCTTCCCCGTCAAGTGCGCGGCCGCTCTCCATGCCGAGCGCGATCGCCCTAACCTCCAGAAAGATCTGCACCACGGAAGAGCCTCCGGCGCGATCGCCCTCACCACAAGCGCGGCCGCCCTGAACGACAGTAATTCCGACGATTTTCTCCCTCTTGCTTCGAAATCTGATCAGATTGGTTCTCTATCCCAACACGACTTGCTACATCCTGACTTGTATTTTAGAAAATGACAAGAATAGTGAATAGTCCTTCTAGTTGGCTAACATGTTCGTTTAATTTCAACACGACTTGCTACATCCTGACTTGTATTTTAGAAAATGACAAGAATAGTGAATAGTCCTTCTAGTTGGCTAACATGTTCGTTTAATTATCATTCCATTTTGACTTATTAATCCACTTTTTTTGTTCATAATTTATTAACATGAGTACTCCCTCCGTCTCAGTCCAGTGTACACTTATTTCCCTTTTGGTATGTCTCAGCTCAGTGTGAACTACCATAAATGGTATGTCCTTTAATATTTTATATTCTCCCTACCCCACCCACTCATTAACTCCACTCATTCTCCACCATACAATTTATTCAACCAACCTACTATTTACTCCACTCATTCCCTCTCTTCATTTTCTACCACACATTTTCATTATCTTAATAATATTTCTTAATCGGCGTGCCTTGATCATTGATCAATGGTGCACACTTGAGTGGGTCGGAGGGAGTATGTGAGAATAATACACCTAATGAACTGAACGTGTGAGTTGATTTATACGTTTTTGAGTCACATATTATTTTATTGGGAAATATAGGTTGTCATATTTTATTTTAGAAGATCTGTATCTTTCTTATTTAAAGTAGATTTGTAAATATCTTTCTAATCACTTTATTATTTTTATTTACTAACATATTAATTAGTTTTCTATTTTGATATATCTTTTAATTATTTTGTAAAACTCTCACTTGAATTAAGAAGCTACAACTTAGAAAAAAATATAGGAGATCTTTTTAAAAATTACTCTCCAAGATCTACACACATTATAACAGGAGTAGTCCGTCTCCTTTGTCAGATATGCTTTCTGGCTTTCATAACCGAGATATTCAGATTGAGAGAGTGCTTATTTTGTGAGAGATTGTTTTAGTTGCACAAGTTCATATTAAATTTGTGTTTGAGTGTTTGATTATTTAGTTATTCTCTTGTTAATTTTCTTTCTTATTATCAAGTTTATTAAATAGAAGTTTTTTCCACTACAAATTTGTTCGTGTAGTCCTTCGTGTTATCCACTAGGACTAATACTAGTACTTTGTTTATACTCCCTCCGTCCCGCCCGATGCTTCACCATTTTGGTGAAGCACGCAAATTAAGAAAAGTGATGAGTGGGAAATGAGTTGTGAGAGGGAAGAAGTAAGTGGATATGACAAGTGGGGCCCACAATTTAAATATGTGAGGGAGAAAAGTTAGTGGATATGACAAGTGAGCCCCACAATTTAAGTATGTGAGAGGAAAAAATGAGTGGGATTGACAAATGGGGCCCACATTTATTACCATTTTAGGAAAGGTGAAGCTTCTACCGGGACACCCATTTGGGTAAAAGGTGAAGCTTCGGGCGGGATGGAGGGAGTATGTGTCTAACTGTCCTAGCTACCCATGTTTCAAATGAATTTGTATATTCAACAACAACATAAGGCTGATAGTATTGCTCTTGCTGATGCTCTTTCCAAAACCTTCAAAGTTTCTAAAGAAATTGTAGAAATCTCTAAAAAAAATAGATAATTCTGATTTGAAAACTGAAGATGTGGTTTTACTCAACAAAAGGTTTACATCATTTTTAAAGAACAAAAAGGATAACAAATTTCCATCAAAAAGCCAAAACACTTCAACTTTTGAAAAATCTGAGAAGGATACTGGAAATACTTTTAAACAGCCCGAAAGCTTTAATTATAAGAAAATTCATTATGTTTGATGGGTTAAAACTCCCACTTGTAATAAAAATACCTCGCAAGTGTACGAGTGTCGTTGTGATAGCGTACACGAGTAAGGGGTCGATCCAAGGAGATTTATTGGGTGATTGAGTCGATTTGAGTAGTGTAAAATAAAAATAATAAAACAAGAAAAAGGGGAGGGGTTTGGATTTTTAAACTACACTACAAATACTAGCAAGAAAGCAAATAATAAAGGCAAGAACAATTAACACTAAGGATTCAAATAATATTAAAGGGATTCCATGAATTGGACTTAACACACCACTAATATATGCCAACTTTGATAAAAATCTTGATTCCAATCTAGAGTTCATTCACTTGGGTAAAGATTGGGACGGTGAGACGGCCGGATTGCAATCTAACTTTTTCCAACCAATTTTGCATCACAAATCAAGTTCATAAAATTAATTTAGAAAAGCATTACACTTTAAGAATTGTATGAACAAAATCCACTTTGATTCCAATCAAGTTGTCACAATGGGTTTCTCATCAAAGCATTGGTCAAATATAGAGAAATCCCCAAATCAATGGAAGAATTCAAAACCCAAATGATTAAAAAGGTAATTTAAGAATAGATCAAAAATATAACATTTTAAACCCTAATTTAAGAAGATACAAAGATGAGATAGAATGAAATCAATTGGGTAGAAAAATTATGGCATAAATTAAATGGTTGTGCTTACATCCAACCCATAAAAATAAAAATTAACTACTCATAATAATAAAAATTACAAAATAAAGAATAAAGAAGAAATAACCTTCGTAATAATGGAACAATGGAAGAGGACTGTTCTTCTCTTCCTCCGCCTCCTTGTTCCCAAAAATAATTCCCACTTAGAAAAAGATAATATCTTCCTACTTATACTCAAAGGTGGAAAAGGGGATTAAATTTCAAATCAGATTAAAAATGGGCCCAAAATTAATAAACAAAGGAAGCCCAAAAATTGTTTAATCCATTGGAAATGGGCTTGGGAGCTTGGCGTGGAGATGGCCTGGCGGCTTGAAAAAAAAAAATGCATTTGAGATTCTTTGGGCGGCCACCGATGTCATTTTGGGCGACCACCCTAAGGCCACAGCCCATCAACGGCGAACGCTCTAAGCTTGGGTGACCACCCATGTTTTTCTTTCTTTTCTTTTTTAATTCCTTAGTACTTCTTTGGATTCGTTTCGCTCCGTCTCGACTTTTAATCTTTTTTCCACCTTGAACCACCCATTTTCCCACCTTTTCAACCTGAAACTAAAATAACACTAACAAAACAATTAAATTACCTTTTTACTCGGAAATTTTGCAATAAATAGAATTTAGAGCATATAAAATGGATATGAAAACATATCCATCAAATACCCCCAAACCTATCTTTTGCTCGTCCCCGAGTAAAATAAAACACAAATATACTAAAAACTATCCATAATTCTAAAACTAAAAATGACCAAGCAAAACAAATAAAAACATATTTTTGGGTGTTATTCACAATATAAAAAGTTTGCCACCATCGGTATCAAAATTCTTTCCAACATTGCAATCAATCATGTACCATCATAAACATAAACTTACCATTGCACTAAAACATACCAATTAAAATTCTTTTCACCATGAAGAGATGTGAGGGGGGATCATTGCCAACAAAGTAAGATACTTTATGGGTTCACTAAAGAAATATCCTAAATCAAGAATGATAATGCAAAAAGCATAGAAAGGTTTCCATAGGCACTTTCACACAATTGTCAACCCGCTTAATCCATATTGGGACCATGGTTTAGGAAGTTATCTAGTTTACATTAGAACCTCACTACAAATAAGCCTTCCACTCAAAATGTAGCTTCACCATCTTCCTTTCTGTTATATGTAGTAGTATTCACATATAATACTTGGTCATCTCCCATATTGAGTTTGTAAACCAACCTTTCATTCATGGTATAAAGTCTTATTCTTCATTTCTTGTTTTCTTGTGTCTTCTTTTTCCCACATGGGATTACTAATAAAACTTGTGGAGCTAAACTTGTTATATAATAGCTAAGTTTGAAGAGTTCCTATAAGCTTGCTTGCGCTTTCCTCTATTATGGGAAAATATCAAGTATGGCTTAAAGTTTTGAGTATTATATTATATTATATATATATATAATATATATAAGAAAGAAAGAAAAGAAATTAATTAATTTAAATATTAAATTAATCTTAATACCAGTTATGGTATTAAGGAGGGAGGAAGTAAATCAGTTTAAATGTTTAGGGTAAATATTAAATTAATCTTAATACCGGTTATGGTATTAAGGAGGGAGGAAGTAAATCAGTTTAAATGTTTAGGGTTGTAACTCTTTGAATGGACATTCACTAAAGTGTATGACTGTTCGGGGAGGCACGCCCGGATCGGCCATGCAAGGCGTAGAGAACGCCCGTGCAAGTATGGAGCGGCCGTGCCAATTTTGGTGACACGCCCGTGCAAAAGCATGGAGCGGCCGTGCAACTTTGTTGACACGCCCGTGCAGCTGAGGCACCCGTTCGGAAAAGTTGTGTCTTTTCAAGACGACAACACCAACTCTATAAATAGGGATGGTCTCCTTGGAACTGATAATATAGAAATCACTGAGTTAATTACTTCCTGAGTCTTTCTTCTTAACAAATCTATTCTTCGAGTCAAACAATTAAAGCTTCGATTATTGTTCCCGAGTTATTCAAAGGAGTGTAACTTTGAATAAGAGTGTGTAGGTTTTGTATCCTGGAGGTGAAATTCGTTGAGACCATTACACCATAGTGGGACGAATTAAATACCTTAAAGATAACATCTTTTGGTGTGCCTAACCTACTGATTCCCTACCCACAATTGAGTCACATACAACAGTTTTAAGGTATTTAACTTTCGTATAGATGGAGTCAGTTTTAATGAAGGGACAGTTACCCGAAGCAGATAAGTTAGAGAGGCTAAATGGGCTGAACTACAAGCGTTGGAGCTTGAAGATGGAATACCTTCTCACCATTGCAAAGGTATTTTACGTGCTATGTGATCCTTGTCCAAAGGAGAATGAAAATGATAAAGCAATCGAGACACAGAAAACCGAGGCTGCTGAAAAAGTGAAGAAATGGAAATCGGATGACTTCATTTGTCGATTCACCATTCTGCAAGCATTGAACAACACGTTGTTCAACGTGTTCCATATACACAAAACCGCCGCTGAAGTTTGGTTTGCAATCAAACGAAGGTACGTCAATGAAGATGCTGGTAATAAATCTTTTTTGGTTAATAAATTTGTTGAATACAAGATGGTAGACTCGAGGCCTATCATTGATCAAGTTAATGAACTCAATGACATAGCCATCAAATGTGCCGATGCGGGTGAACCCATTTCTGAGACATTCCAAGTTTCAACCATCATTGGTAAACTTCCACCTTCTTGGAAATATTACCAAAAGAAATTGAAGCATAAGAAGAAGGCCATCACCTTAGATGAACTTCTTCAAGGCATCCAAATTGAGACTCGAAAGTCTCAAACGTGATGGCTCAATTTACGAGAAGATTGATGGTGTAAACTATGTGAAAAATAAAAATGTTGCCTGAACTTCCAAGGGAAACCAAGGAAAGTTCAAACGGAAAAACAACTTTAAAAATGATGGAAATGGTAAGGCTAAGAAAAAGCGAAGAGTTCTTGCTATGTTTGTGGAAAAACAAATCATTTGGCTAAGAACCGCTATTACCGCAAAGGACAACAGAAAGATGAACAAGCAAATGTAGTTGAGAGCAACTTCATTAGCATGCTTTCCGAAATCTGTCTAGTCAACAATGTCGACTCGATTGGTGGATTGATTCAGGGGCTACATGTCATGTAACTCCAAATCGAAGCTTGTTCAAAACTTATGAAGAAGTGAAAGAGCCAAAAGCAGTTTATATGGGAAATGCTTCTACAAGCGAGGTCTTGGGCATAGGGACCATTATTCTCCCCCTCACTTCGGGAAAGACTCTTACTTTGAAAAATGTGTACCATATTCCCTCTATGAGGAAGAATCTTGTATCCGTTCCTAAATTGGACGAAAATGGCTTTAAAGTAACCTTTCGCGCCCAACAAGTGAATATCACTAAAAATGGGACGTTTGTTGGAAAGGGCTACATTAAAGACCAAATGTATTTATTGAGCATTGATAATAAAATTACCAGTTCTTCTTACTTGAAAAGCATGATTTTTGGCATTCTAGATTAGGACATATTGGTATGAATGCAATGAGTCGTATGATTAAATATGAGTATATTCCTAAATCTTCGACTATTTATTCTATGAATAATTGTGAATGTTGCGCTCAATCTAAGTTGACTAAAACATCTTTTAAAAGTGTAGTAAGATCAACTAGGTTACTTGAGTTAATTCATACCGATATTTGTGACAACAAAGATATTTTGACAAGAGGTGGAAAACGTTATTTTATTACGTTCATTGATGATTTTTTTAAGTTTGCATATGTGTATTTACTTAGAACAAAAGATGAAGCTTTTGACAAGTTTAAAATTTTCAAAGCCGAAGTTGAAAATCAAACCAATCTAAGGATAAAACGATTAAGATCGGATAGAGGTGGTGAATATTTCCCAAACGAGATGATTTCATTTGGTCAACAAAATGGAATTGTTAGGGAATCTTCAGCACCTAATACTCCACCACAAAATGGAGTAGCCGAGAGGAAAAATCGATCCTTAATGGAGATGGTTAGTGCCATGATTATAAATTCAAAATTATCAATGAGCTATTGGGGAGAGGCACTATTAAGTTATGTTTACATTTGTAACAGAATTGTGAATAAACATATGAAAACTCCATACGAATTATTTAATGGGCGTAAGCCTAATATTTCACATTTAAAAGTATGGGGTTGTGTTGCATATGTTTTAGATGCAACTTTGAAAAGAAATAAACTTGGGAGTAAAGCTGTGAAATCTATATTTATTGGTTATTCTTCAATAAGCAAAGCATATAGATTTATGAGAATTAATGACAATCGTGTGCTTGAAGCTACGCGTGCTATTTTTTATGAACTTTTGAACATAAAAAGTGTAGACAAGGTAGATATAAACCATGAATTGTCAAAAGAACTTGAAGTAGAAAATGCATCAAGTTCACATGATAATGGTGATGCCATTGCTAATGATGAAAATTTAGACAACAATGAAAATGATGAAATAGTTGAGTTAAGGAGAAGCAAAAGACAAAGAATTGAAAAGAACCTTGGTCCTGGCATGTTTACATATATGTTAGAAGAGGATCCTAAAACTTTTCAAGAAGCTATGTCTTTGTCTGATTCAGACTTGTGGAAAAGAGCCATGGATGATGAAATCAAATCTATACTTGATAATGAAACATGGACTCTAGTCAATCCTCCTCCTAATACTAAACCTATTGGCTGCAAGTGGGTTTTGAAAAAGAAACTCAAAACTGATGGTACTATTCATAAGTACAAGGCAAGATTAGTAGCCAAAGGTTATAGTCAAAAAAGAAGAAATTGACTATTTCGAAACATTTTCACCGGTCACTAAATTTACATCAATTAGAACTATGTTTGATATAGCATCCGCCTATGGACTAGAGGTTCATCAAATGAATGTTAAAACAGCATTCTTAAATGGAGATTTAAATGAAGAGATTTACATACAACAACCCGAGGGTTATGTCTCTAAAGGAGAATAACATAAAGTATGTAAATTAAAGAAATCTCTATATGGACTTAAACAAGCATCAATTCAATGGTACAAGAAATTTAAGCAAGAAATTCGAAAGTTTGGTTTTAAGAGTAGTAAAGTAGAAAGTTGTGTTTTTACTAAAGTTACTCTTAATTATAAAGTTTTTATAACTTTATATGTTGATGACTTGCTAATATTTGGTTCTGATATTAATTGTATTAATGAAACAAAGAACTATTTAAAGCAAGTGTTTGACATGAAGGACTTAGGTCCAGTAGATGTCATTTTGGGGGTTAAGGTGATCAAAAAGGATAAAACTTACATATTAACTCAATCACATTACATTGAGGAAATATTAAACAAGTTTAATTATTTTGATTGCAAAATAAGTAAAAGTCCTATTGACCCTCATATGAAGTTAGTTCCAAATAAAGGCGAGGCCGTAAATCAAGGAGAATATGCCAAGATAATTGGTAGCATAATGTATGTGGTTAATCATACAAGACCTGATCTTGCATGTGCAATTGGCATACTTAGTAGATTTACAAGTAATCCAAGTGAAGAACATTGGACGGAACTAAAAAGAGTACTAAGGTACTTAAAATTCACAATAAACTATGGCTTACATTACAAGTGTAATTCACCTATACTTGAATGTTATAGTGATGCAAATTGGGCATCCGATGTAACCAACTCCAAATCAACGAGTGGTTGGTTATTTACCATTGGAGGAGCCATAGTTGCTTGATCTTCAAAAAGACAAACATGTGTTGCTTTGTCTTCTATGGAATTTGAGTACTGATGCTGCTGGAAATGTGCTTATCAATCTTCCTCCACGTGGCAGGACTGATCACCTGGCTCCTTGACCTGAAAACAGAACCCACGACTAGCCGGATGTGTCTCCGGCGAAGACGCTCGGGCGTGAGAGTAAGATTACCGTTGTTTATAGCTCAAAATGTATAGAATAATGAATTCTGATAACAAAATGGCAGTTACCTTTGCACCGTTGGTAGTAAAGAAGTATTTATAGTCAAGAGTAATGTATTTTTGGTGAGGAGACATGTCCTCCGAGATTATAGCAGCGGTTATTCAGTCATGTGAACGTGTTAGTAACTGTCCCTGATTTGTAGGGATGTGGTTACATGAATGGTTCAACTAAATAAGCCAGCGAGTATCAAGTCGTCACTTGTTAATTCAGGTCGAGGTCGCCACTCATGGAATGGTCGACCCGACCGTCTGCAGCATGGTTCGTACCCGAATTGTAGCATGGATCATGAGGTCGGACTAAGTTAGGTCGGGACCTGTAGGTCGGACCATGGGCTTAGTCGATCGACGCTTGAGATGGGCTTTGGGCCATTCTCCGATCGGGCCACCCTATTGAGAATGTGATAATCAAAGCTGGATGTAATTGGGCTTTACTTGCTTGGCCCAACTCGGCACTTTTGGTATGTTCAGTGGCCCCCAACTTTCGAGTTGACTTCGTCGACTTGGAAGTTAAGAAGATTTCCGTGACGAAAATTGCTTTACTCGCAGGTCGATGTTAGTCTTGGAAGTAGGTCGACCATGATGACGTGGCAACATCCTGTTCGTAGGTGATGGACGGTGGAGATGTAGGAGCGCCGGTTTTCGTAATGATTGCACTTTTGACGTTTGAGAGTCCGTCTAGGAAACTGTTTCCACCATTAATTAGGAAAATTAATTTCGAATTTCTTTTTGCCCTTTCCAATTCAGGGAACTATAAAATCAAGAATCCTTCCCCATTTACAACTTTCGCCTTCCCTGAACTCTGTGCGTGATTCCGGCGGTGATAAAGGAAGTTGACTCCTGCTATAACTTGGTGTTTAGCCCTCCATAGTTCCGTTTTCCCTTCACTGCTAAAGGTATTCCCCTTATTCTTTAAAATTAGGGCTTTAATTTCTGTAATTTCTTTGATTCCGCCATGGCTAGAACCTTTAGTACAGAACCCGGAGCTTGGTATGGGTACTGTAAAGCCAATCGTAGGGTTTATAAACATTTAAACGGAGAGTGGAGGGAGATGACCATGGAGGAATGTACTTCAATTTTAACCCGATGGGGTTTGCAATTTACTGAATTGGCTTTGCCCGTAGGAGAGAACTTAGGTACTTTAGGGACGAATGACCCAAGAATTGAGTCTTTCCATCTTTTTCATGAGCTCCTCGACCATATTGCCATTTTTTACCTTCGTGGCCCCAACAAACCTTCCTTCCTTAGGAACAGAATTGGATTTCCTGGGAATCTAGGTCGCCCTTAGCACGTCTATTAGAGCTCCTGAGACTTCATGTAGAACTGATTCCCCTGTTTCCCCCTCTTCTTGTACAGATATGGAGACCCAAGGTGAAGTTCATGCATCGACCTCGTCAAGCCCACGCGTCGTGGATGCTTTCGAGACCACTGTGGTGCCTGGGCAGAATGAACAGGGTTACGTTCCTCCAAAGGCACTTAGGGGAAGCAGAATTTTCCATCTCGTTTGAGTATGATACATGAATTTTGCGAGGTTGATAGGAAAGAGTTCGATGTCACCTTGTATAGCAGAAATGATTACTTCAATCAGCTTGAGGATACAGACGAGGAGGATCCCACAAGGGTGGCTTTCTATTATGGCCAATTTGAAGCTGGTTTAAGATTACCCCTGGACCCCTTTATAAATGAGTTCTTAGAATGCACAAATGCCTTGCCACTTCAACTAGGGGCCAACACCTGCAGGGTATTGGTTTGTTTCATTATGGTTTGTAGATTTTTAGGATACGAGCCTTGTATGAGGGTGTTCAAGGAGTTTTTCAACATTAAGTTTGACAAAGATAGGGGGATAAGTACTCCCTCCAAGCCAAAAATTCCCAAACTGTTCGCCAATCTCCCTGGTAAGGCCAGCGGATGGAACTCCTATGTAGTTGCAGTGGAAAGTAGAAGAGGATGGGAATTTCCCTTGCCCTGTGCTGATACAACTGGTGTGAGCGAGGAGAATTATTGGGATCCCTATTGGCACGATGATCTGCGTAGGAAGCTGATGGAGTTTACCAAAAAGGGGCCTATTAGTTGGCATGCCCTGGGAACCAACAAGAATAACTTTATCCGTGCTGGATTGATGGTCGGGAGTGGGGAGGTTGTACCCATGGTTCCAGTGGTTAGATGCCAAAGATATCCAGATTGGGTCACCCATGAGGGAGCTCGACTCAGGTTCAAGAGAGAATGCCATTACTGTAAGAAAGGTGTTGATCACTGTAGAGAAAAAGTGGAACACTTCGGGGGTAAGAACTCGACCATTCCATGTCCCTTAACACCTCCTGTCTTTGTTGATAAGTAAATGTCTTGCTCATATTTAGACTAATTGCTCGGGTGTTGAACTCATTAATTAGCATACAATTTAACTCGCTGTCTGCTTACTTGCACTTTGAATTCGTACATAGAACACTCTGCTCGTATGTAGAATAATTAGCTCGCATATGTTTAATTCGTACATAGAACCATTTGCTCGTATGTGGAAGTTACTTATGTCGACCTAATTTTTTATTGTTTCTACTTTGGTGCAGTTTTAACTCCCGAGCAAGAAGCAAACATGGGTCGAGCTGTTGATGTCAGGAAGAGCAAGAGAAGCTGCGGGGCAGCCAATGCTAAAAATCATCGAGAGAGAGAGGGCGTCCTTCGTCATGAGATTCTAACGACAGTCGATGTGAATCCTGCTGCTGATATCCCAAGAGAGGATAATTTGGAAGAGCCGCAGAAGACCCAGCTGGGGAAAATGTTGAGGGCAATAATGCCCAAGGCTCGAAGAGGCCCATGCCGCCGACATGGATGGGGTGGAGCCAAATGTAGAGCCCGAGGAGGAGGCTCGGCCGCGCCAGGACCCGAGCTCAAGCCAAGTTGAAAAACAAATCCAAAGCCAAGGCTGCCTCCAAAAGAAAATCTCACGTCATCTCTTTGGATGAGGATGAAGATGAAGACGATGGTGCCCCTATCAGCAAGGTAATCAAGATCGGGCCCCCGTGAGCGACCTCGACCTTTGATCAAGTCAATGCCGGTGAGCCCGCGGCACCGAAACTTTGGGCCCCCAATCCTCTCCGTCCAAGTTTCTTACGACGAATTGATTCAGAGCCGGGTAGCCGAACCGAGCGAAGTGACTCCTTTGACTGTGGTCAACACTGGCGAGAGAATATCCCTGAACCGGAATATGGTCGGTGGTCGTCCGAGGGGGCCGACCAAGACCCGATCAGTAGAGTTTACTCGCAAGCCATTGACACCAGAAGCCTGTCGAGCTAGGGTTGGTCTGGCTTCCTCCGAGGTGACCCTTATGCTTTTAATTTATTAAATCTTCCTGTTGCTTTTCCTTCCTTTCTCCTCACTTGATCTCGACCTCTTATATCTACTCGTCATTTCGTAGTCTTGCCATGATTGATTTAGCCACCACTTACTGGAAGGCGGCAGAGGAGCAGGAGAAGCTGGCCAAGACTATGTTGGCTCGCAAAAACGAGGAACTGGGAAAGCTGGAAGGTGATCATACTGAGCTGAAAGAGGACTACACCAAGTTGAAGGGACAGTTCGACAAATTGAAGGAAGAGAACTCGGACTTGGATAGCTCTTAGGAAGCTTTGAAGCTTGTGAAAGATAATGAGATCAAATTGAAGGAGGAGGCCCGGAAGAGCTGGGTGGAGCTAACAGCCGAACTCGCTCGTCTCAAGGAGGAGAATAAGAAAATGGTAGCCGACTTGAACCGGCCAAGCAACAGCTTGGAGGAGGTTCCCGTGACCTTGGCTAGGAAACAAGAAGAGTTGAATATCTGCTAGGGCTCAATGGGAGGTCGACCTGGCTGGTGCTGTGAAGAGCGCTAAGGAGGATGCCATAAAAGCTTACAAAGACAGTGACGAGCTTCATGTGCATGTCACCAAGGAGGCCCAAGTATTTTTCAAAGCTGGTCTAAGCCATATGGCTCGGCGTATCATCGTGGATCCTTCGGTTGACATTTCAATTGAGAAGCTGGCTCAATGGGCGTCTGAAGATCCTTACAATACTGCAGCCCGACAGGGCCACTCCTTGGTGCCCTATACTGATAATGACAAGGAGCTCATAGCCAAGGATGATGAAGAGGCCAAGCCGCACCATGGGATCCTCCCGCAAGAGAGCAAGTTAACTTTGACACTATTCTTGCCGAGCTAGAAGATTATGCGAGATCCGTGCTTCGATGATGAGACTCCAAAGTATACGATCGCCGACTCAAGGAAGGTTGTCTATCAAACGAGAGAATGTTCTCGGTGAGCCGTCTACCGTAGGTGAACAAACCGAAGCCGCCAAGCATCCATCACTGGCCAAGTGGAAGGCACTCCCCATGAATAGACTTTGGCTTTTATGGTTGCTGTAATTGAACAAGTTCCAAACATTTTTGCTTTTTTGTTTTTACCATTATCTGAATGCCTTGGCCCAGTTTTTGGGAGGCATAGAAACAAGTTATCATATTTTAAGTCTTAGCCCGCTTTAGGGAGACTTGTTCATATTTAATCGTAGCCAACCTTTCTTGATTGCATGTTGTATGCTTGTTGAAGTAAGTGTCGAGCTAGATATAGATAGGGCAAATAAGTCAACTTGAGCCCGGAGGCGACCTAATCTTGTTGATTTAGTCGACCTCAGACTTGGTTAACTTTTTCCTGTGAACAAGATTGACCATGAGTCGAACCTGTTCATACCCTTTAAACTGATTAAGAATCGAGTTAGTTGGAACGAAGTCGACTAAGAGTCGGACTTGTTAAGTGAACAAAGCTGATTTAGAATCGAGCTTGTTAGAACGAAGCTGACTAAGAGTCGAGCTAAGATGAACTGACTAAGAGTCGAGTTAAGATGAACTGACTAAGAGTCGAGCTCATTAGAACAAAGTCGACTAAGAGTCGGACTTGTTAAATAAACAAAGCTGATTAAGAATCGAGCTTGTTGGAACGAAGCTGACTAAGAGTCGAGCTTGTTAAATAAACAAAGCTGATTAAGAATCGAGCTTATTGGAACGAAGCTGACTAAGAGTCGAGCTTGTTGATGTTTAATGTAACACTATGCTTGATGGAATGAACTGCACTTTTTATTGAAGTAGGAAATATGCTTACATCAACTTGAAACTAGAACTTAATACAAGCTCGCACTTTGAAACTGAAAACTAGAAGTAGTATTTGATGAGGTGAGTAGCATGCCAAGGATGTTTTAATTCGTCACCTCCAGGATGAGCTATCATGTAGGTCCCTTCCTTGACGACTCGAGTAACCACATATGGGCCTTCCCAATTAGGAGATAGTTTATTCTGCTGGGTCCTTCTGCCCGTTGCCTCAATCTTTCTCAATACGTAATCCCCAACTTGGAACGACCTTGATTTGACCCTCTTGTCATGGTAACTTTTAGTTCGCTGTTTGTAGTTGACCATTCGGAGGTAGGTCAAGCTTTCGCTTCTCGTCGATCAGATCCAGGTCGATCAATCTGTTGGTATCATTTTGCTCCTGATTAAAGAAAGTTACTCTAGCAGTAGGGAATCTGAGCTCAGCAGGCGCCATGGCTTCTGACCCATATGTGAGAGCAAAAGGGGTTTCCCCCGTAGGCCCCCGAGTGGTTGTACGAACTGCCCAAAGAGCAAGGGGGAGTTCGTCCAACCAATTGTTTCGTCGACCTACGAGTCCAGTCTTGAGCGAAGATAGAACAAGTTTATTTGCTGCTTCAGCTTGCCCATTTCCTTGAGGATAGGCGACAGAAGATTTCCAATGTTTGATTCCCACTCGCTTCATCTCTGCTTCGAAAGTTTGGGAGAACTGTAACCCATTGTCAGATACTATAGCTCGAGGAAAACCAAACCGACACCAAATGAAGTCGTGTATGAAGTTGATAGCATTCTCCTCTGTGATGCGAGCTAGTGGTTTGGCCTCAACCCATTTGGTGAAGTAATCTATGGCCACTATCACATACTTGCAGTTTCCTCGGGCGGGAGGGAAGGGTCCAATCAGGTCGACGCCCCACATGTCAAATGGCCAAGCTGCGATCACAGGAGTCTGCTCTGTTGTTGGCACATGAGGTAAGTTGGCAAACCTTTGGCATTGATCACATTGCTGAACAAAGTTGTGGGTGTCAGCTCTCATGTGTGGCCAGTAATATCCCAAAGTGATTAACTTGTCAGCAAGGGTCCTGGCCCCCGGGTGTCCACCGCAAATTCCACTATGCACTTCATGTATCAATGTGGCGACCTCTTGAGGGTGGATGCACTTTAATAATGGTCGAGTATAGGATCTTCTGAATAGGTCGCCTCCTTGAATGACATACCTTGGAGCTTTCTTTTTGATAGCCCGAGCCTTCTTCTCGTCATCTGGCAGCTCTCCATTCTCTAAATATGCCTTCATTTCCTCGATCCAACACCTCTCCTGAGTCCAATTTCTTGAGGGATCATCTATGCACTGAATTTTTACCCTCTCATAAGCTGGATTTTCTAGGAAGGAGATGGGCTCGTCATGTGGCTCATCTGAAGTAGCAAGTTTCGAAAGGAGATCAGCCAGCTCGTTATCTTCTCTTCCAATCCTTTGAATCTCCCAGAATTCTAAGTCCTTTATTAGCTCCTTCACCAGGTCGCAGTATTTGATGAGAGTAGAACTAAGCACTTCGTACTCGCCTCTGACCTGGTTGACTATCAATTGTGAGTCACAGTAAGCCAAGATCTTAGTTGCTCCGAAGCATTTGGCGTACTCAATAGCTGCAATCAAGGCCTCGTATTCAGCCTGGTTATTAGAAGCATCAAACTTGAACCTTAGTGATTCCTCATAAACGGTCCCGCACTCGGCTCAATCAACACTATTCCAGCTCCACCGCTATTCTTGGTCGCCGACCCGTCCGAATAGACCTTCCAACAATCTTCGGGTAGGCTAATGACGACTGGGACTCGGTTCTTTCCCTTAGCTTTTTCTTTAGGAACTCGTTGCTCGTTGTCTTCCTTGGTGAACGTAAGCTCGACCAAGAAGTCGCCAGAGCTTGAGCCTTTAACGCCTTTCGAGGTCGATAGTTAATGTCAAATTCGGTGAGGGCAATTGACCAATTGAGCAGCTCGACTCCGAACTCTCCGGGCTTGTGCAATATCTTCCTCAAAGGTGCATTAGTAAGAACCACGATTGGATGAGCTAGAAAATAAACTCGCAGCTTTCTAGAAGCCACGACTAGAGCATAGGCGACCTTCTCGCCGTTGTAATACCTACTTTCCACATCTCGATAAAGCTTTACCGATATAGTACACAAGCTTCGAAGCCCTTCATCCTCTCTAATCAATACCGCAACCGACTTGTCTCCCACGTATAGATATACAAACAAAGTCTCTCCAAAGTGGTCGGGCTACTTAGCAGGGGGTGGAGTAGCGAGGTAATCCTTTAGTTGTTGGAACGACGAATGACATTCGGTCGTCCATTCAAAGCTTTTCGTCCCCCTCAACGCTTTGAAGAAGGGGAGAGATCTCTCTCGCTGATTTAGATATGAAGCGACCAAGAGCCGCTACCCTTCCGTTAAGTCGCCGCATCTCTTTCGACACCGGTAGGAGCCTTCATATCGACTAAAGCCTTTATCTTCTCTGGATTAGCTTCTATGCCTCTTTGAGATACCATGAATCCCAAGAACTTGCCACAGCCCACTCCAAACACACATTTGCCGGGATTGAGCTTCATGTCGTTTGCTCGTAAATTGGCGAATGTCTCCTTTAGGTCGACTACGTGACTCCCGCCTTGGTTTTAATGACCATGTCGTCGACGTAAGCCTCCATATTTCGACCAATTTGTGAGGCAAAGACTTTATTCACCATTCTCTCGATAAGTTGCACCCGCATTCTTCAAACCAAATGGCATCATATTGTAGCAAAGTAGATGCCCCCACCGCTTGAAATGCCGTTTGACTATATCATCCTCGTGCATCTTAATCGGTGGTAGCTCGAGTAAGCGTCGAGGAACCGAGGGTGGAGTGACCAAAGAATAGAATCAACTAGCTTGTCGATCCTTGGAAGGGGATAACTGTCCTTTGGGCAAGCTAGATTAAGAGTAGTGAAGTCGACACACATCCGCCATTTGCCATTTGATTTCTTCACCATGACCACGTTGGCCAACCACGTTGTATGAGTGGCCTCTTTGATTATCCCCGCACTCAAAAGTTTTTGTACCTCAGCTTTTATAGCTTCCTCCTTGTCGCGAGCAAAGCTTCTCAATTTCGGGGTCTAGGCTTAATGGTCGGGTTGACTTCGAGCCGATGAACAGCGACCTCCCCTTGATTCCCTCATGTCCTCTACTCTCCATGCGAAGACATCACCGCTTTCTTTGAGTAGCTTGATAATTTCTGCTCGCTCCTCAACTGATAACTGCTTTCCAATTTGAATTTTTTGGTCGGGGTAGGAAGAGTTGGTAATGACTGACTCCAGCTCATCGACAGCTTCTAGCTCTGGTCCATCTCTGAATTGTAGAGTCTCCACTATGATCTCCCTGACCTTTTGTCTTTCCTCGCCTCCTAAGTGTGGAGCCTCCTCGCCTATCATATCATCAAGCTTGTCTCGCCACCTTGTTGGTAGGGGCCCCCGAGTTATTGTCTATCCGGGAGGCATGGAGTCACCTATGACGACTGATCGACCATAACTACATCCCGAATCGACCTCGGTGGTGTTAGAGTGACGTGTCGACTCAAGCATGACCTCGTCATTTGAGCGATAGGTCGACTCTACCACGTCGGTGATTGTTGACTCGGGTAGTTTTGGTGATCGACCGAGACAGCCTTCAAGTAACCATCGCCAGCCTCAATCTCCGGCTCCCTTTTCTTTCTTTCTCTTAGAACATGATCCAGTATAAGCACGAGCCGTGCCTTGTACGCAACCCACTCCAGCGGTGTGGGGAACTTTACTCGCCGGTGAGGAATTGATGCTACCATTCCAAGAGCGACTGTCCAGAATTCCAAGTATGGCGGCATAGTCACTATTTACATCAATTACGATAAATTGTACCTTCGAGACAATCCCGAGGGGTGCCGCCTAGGTCGACGTCGAGCACTATCTCGGCCTTTAGCATCAACTCGGTGGTTGGTGAAGCCCTCCAACCCGCCATCATATCTCTCCCACTGCTCATCATTAAGACCCATTTCCTTGAAAGTTTTGTAAAACAAAATATCCTTGCAGCCCCCGTGTCGACTAAGAGTCTCGCTCGTCGTACATCCATCAATGAGACCCGGGATGACGAGAACTTGCTCCCTAGCCGCCATATTTGTTGCCAATTCGTGGGGGTAGAAGCCGATCGCCTCATCTCTTATTTCTCTCCTCGAGGCATATGTGGGGCCTTATTAAGCCGGAATATCTTGTGCTTGATGGCCGTGTTGCTTGTTTGTTCGTGATGACCCCCAAGTTCCGCCTAGGCCGCCTAGGTCCTTGTTGCCCACCCGCCGGCCGCTCACCTCCCCCAGCCTTGAGGTCTCTTCACATAAGCTTCTAGTCTCCCCGGTCGACCATTCTCCGGATGATACGCTTTAATCCCAAGCAATCCTCTCGTGAGATGACCAAAGGTGTCTTTGTGGTAGTCGCAAGATTTGCCGTTGTCCCGCCCGAACTTGTTGCCCGGATTCATTGGGACCGGAGGAGCCGGCTCGACAAAGCATTCAAAATCTCGCCTCGACTCACCGTGAGGGGAGTGAAAGCTTCGGCACCTTCTCTCGTCGCCCTAGTTCTATTCTTTCCATTTTTATTGTTCCCCCATTCTTGTTGGAGTCCTTTTTATCGTCGCCGACTTCAACCTTGGGGCTCTTACCGTTCTTCTTTTCTTTCCTTTCCTCGGCCGGAGCGACATTATACACCTTTTCAAACAACTCCCGTCGAGTTGTGACCGTTCGGACCGTGAGCTCGTAGTCCATGTCTTCTCGAGGAAATGCCACTTCGGAAGCAATTGATTACCTCCCCGTCTCGTGAGGTCTTCCTCTATCTTATCAACCATCTCTTTGAACTTGGTGAAATAGCTCATCGAGCTTTCATTCTTACCCCGCACCAAGTTATTCGGATCGCTGACGGTTATCTTTCGAGCTCCCGCAGTGAGAAGCGATCTAAGAATTTTGTTACGAAGCATGCCCAAGTGGTGATACTACCAAGACCAAACCATTGAACCAAGTTAAGGCCGCCCCAAGAAGTGTGCTTAGGAGAGCTTTGCACATGTTGTCATCCTCATTGGCGACAAAACACATAGTGGCTTCCAGATGTGATATGTGGCTCCTGGCATTTGTCGACCCGCAGTACTTCTCCGTAAGAGGCAACCCGAAAGTAGGAGGAGGTCGACTATCTCTCGATTTCTTTGGAAAAAGGTCGAAGAGCAAAGTCAATTCGTTCAACCTTTCCCGTCTCTTTTTCTTCTCCTCTTCCCATTGCTCAAATTTCTTTTTCATCAACAACCATTCTCTCGCATCGGGTCTCTCATCTCCCGGAGGGGGAGCAAGATTCGACCTCTCGGCCTTCACTCCTAGGGGAGTCACCGCCTACTCCTCCCGTCTCCGTGGGAATTGGCCCTCTCTCGATCGAACCGGGGATCTATGCCTGTTACTTCTTTGAGGCGACCTGCGCCTCTCAAGAATGTATGGCGACCGCGCCTGCCCTCTCTCTTATAGGCGACTGCGCCCATTTCGTTCGTCTCTTTGAGACCCCGATCTTCGAGTTCGCGCCGGAGAAACATGCCTGCTTCTATTGGCCGTTAAGCGTGTCCTTAAGTCGACCGAGCCTCCCGCTCTCTATTTCGGTGAGGCCGGCCCTCGTGTCGTTACTCGGCACATGCACGATGGTAGGAGCTCGCCGAACTATCCCGTTGTCACCATTCTCGTCCCACACCTTCATTTGGCCTCATACTCCTAGCCTCGTTGTCCATTAGAGACCCGAGTACGATCCACTCTTTCGTAGCGCACGTCGGCCTCGCTTCGCCTCTTCCATAGCTATTAGGTCGGCCAAAATCTCGGGCCCTCTCTAACATCATCTCTTTCTTGCTCATAGGGTTGGTGGAGGGACTCGCCCGTGTCCAACGTTCACCCGAGCAGCTGGACGTTTAGGAGGGGGTGGAGCTCCTTGCCCATCCATGTGCCTTTTGCCTCTCCTCAGTGTCGTGCAAACCCCGCCATCAACGATACCGGTAGAGCGTGTGGCTCTACCATGAGGACGATTTGGTGGGGGAGGAGGCAAACTCAAGTTTTCGGCATTTGCATTTGCATTAGTGTTGTTGTTGTTCACTTCTTCATGCCCAGTGAAGCCTCGAATACGTGTCCGTCCGAAGTCACCATTGTTGCGGGTTGTTAAAAATTTCGAGGTCAAGTTGAAGCACGTTTCCGAATGGAACCAAACCGATGCTTCGGAAATGTGCTTATCAATCTTCCTCCACGTGGCAGACCGATCACCCGGCTCCTTGACTAAAACAGAACCCACGACTAGCCGGATGTGTCTCCGCGAAGACGCTCGGGCGCGAGAGTAAGATTACCGTTGTTTATAGCTCAAAATGTATAGAATAATGAATTCGATAACAAAATGGCAGTTACCTTTGCACCGTTGGTAGTGAAGAAGTATTTATAGTCAAGAGTAATGTATTTTTGGTGAGGAGACATGTCCTCCGAGATTATAGCAATGTTATTCAGTCATGTGAACGTGTTAGTAACTGTCCCTGATTTGTAGGGATGTGGTTACGTGAATGGTTCAACTAAATAAGCCAGCGAGTATCAAGTCGTCACTTGTTAATTCAGGTCGAGGTCGCCACTCATGGAATGGTCGACCTGACTGTCGGGTAGAGCATGGTTCGTACCCGAATTGTAGCATGGATCATGAGGTCGGACTAAGTTAGGTCGGGACACATGGAGGTCGGACCATGGGCTTAGTCGAAGCCACGCTTGAGATGGGCTTTGGGCCATTCTCTGACTGGGCCAGCCCTATTGAGAATGTGATAATCAAAGCTGGATGTAATTGGGCTTTACTTGCTTGGCCCAACTCGGCACTTTTGGTATGTTCAAGTACATAGCCATGTCAATGGCTAGTAAAGATTTAATATGGTTTAGAAGATTTCTAAGAACAATACCATTTATTGATTCTAAGAAAGGAGCCACAACTTTGTATTGTGATAATCAAGCTACCATATTCAATACAAAGAATGAGAGAATATCAAATCATAGCAAACACATTGTTATGAGATATAATCATATTAGAGATATGGTTAAAAAGGGAAAGATAGCACTTGATTATCTTCCTACAAATCAGATGTTAGCTGATCCACTAACAAAATCTTTATCAGGGGATAAAATTACAAAGGTCATGAGAGATATGGGACTATTACCGGTCTAAACAATGTCGTAATTGAAACCAACTTTATCTTAAGGTACAAGTCATAGATTTGTCACCTTATGTTTAAAGTTAAAAGGAAATTCAATATTAGACATTGGTGAAATGGAAACTTTGATACATTTCGAGTGCATAACTTAAAAATAGTGGGGGTGTCACTATTTGAAAGTTTCATATCTGACCTATGCACTTTCATTACCACAACAAGATTAGGATGGATTCAAAATCCTTAATAGACTTATAGCTTTCGTAGAATGCGTTGTGGACATTCTCGATAAATCTACCTATACAAGTAAAGAAGTGAGAGGCCGCTTCTTATGGATTACTCCGGTAAAATTCCTAGAGTACTTGTGAAAACCAGGATTAAGCACAAGGCCCAACTACAAGGTGCTGCCAAGATCAAAAGGAACATGAAATCATATATGATGAGGATATGTCTCCTTAAAGGTTTCACATTCAACCATAAAGTTTAAGGCTCGTCCACTTAATGGGTATTCGTTATGTAAAGAAGCAGAAATTATTTAGTGTCATTATATGTAAATAAGTGGGGGATTGTTATATGTAGTAGTATTCACATATAATACTTGGTCATCTCCCATATTGAGTTTGTAAACCAACCTTTCATTCATGGTATACAGTCTTATTCTTCATTTCTTGTTTTCTTGTGTCTTCTTTATCCCACATGGGATTACTAATAAAACTTGTGGAGCTAAACTTGTTATATAATAGCTAAGTTTGAAGAGTTCCTATAAGCTTGCTTGAGCTTTCCTCTATTATGGGAAAATATCAAGTATGGCTTAAAGTTTTGAGTATTATATATATATATATATATATATATATAATATATATAAGAAAGAAAGAAAGAAAGGAATTAATTAATTTAAATATTAAATTAATCTTAATACCGCTTATGGTATTAAGGAGGGAGGAAGTAAATCAGTTTAAATGTTTAGGGTTGTAACTCTTCGAATGGACATTCACTAAAGTGTATGACTGTTCGGGGAGGCACGCCCGGATCGGCCGTGCAAGGCGTAGAGCACGCCCGTGCAAGTATGGAGCGGCCGTGCCAATTTTGGTGACACGCCCGTGCAAAAGCATGGAGCGGCCGTGCAACTTTGTTGACACGCCCGTGCAGCTGAGGCACCAGTTCGGAAAAGTTGTGTCTTTTCAAGACGACAACACCAACTCTATAAATAGGGCTGGTCTCCTTGGAACTGATAATATAGAAATCACTGAGTTAATTACTTCCTGAGTCTTTCTTCTTAACAAATCTATTCTTCGAGTCAAACAGTTAAAGCTTCGATTATTGTTCCCGAGTTATTCAAAGGAGTGTAACTTTGAATAAGAGTGTGTAGGTTTTGTATCCTGGAGGTGAAATTCGTTGAGACCATTACACCATAGTGGGACGAATTAAATACCTTAAAGATAACATCTTTTGGTGTGCCTAACCTACTGATTCCCTACCCACAATTGAGTCACATACAACACTTTCATGGCCAATCAAACTAGGACATATTAAGGGGCAAGTTAAACAAATAAGCACAACTAGTGTCTTCGTAGGTACAAGAAAGTTAATTCAATCTTGGAGTAGGAATCAGTACCAAGGATTACATGATTCAATACTTGACAATTTTTTTTTTTTTTGTGCTTTTATCCTTGCCATTCCATGACTCTTCTTTACGAAGACACCTTTATTTCTTTTTCTTTTCTTTTTTTTTTTCTCTTTTTTTTTTCAATGAATAATACATATAAAATACTTGCCCCTTTTTAACATTACATTCCCCACTTTCCTAAGTTGACCGCTTAAGCCATGCCCAATGTCTCATAAACTATTGACTTGTTGTTGACAATTGTGCAATCGTGTTCTAGCTACTCCGGATATGTAAAGTAATCCCATAACGGTCAATTAAATTGATGATCATGATCCCGTACAAGCAAAGTGTTGTGGTGAAATGAAAAACAAAGTTGGTATGTTCTAATGTAACTCTACTTTTATAACTATGATGGCACATAAGATGCAAGAACCAAAAACAAATATATCACAACATCCCAACCATGGGTGGCAACCCAACTATATAGTGAGCAACACAATTTTCAATATATATATATATATATATATATATATATATATATATATATATATATATATATATATATTTATTCTTGACCGCACCAAAGGTTGCCTACGTCCCCAAAACAATGAGCGAACTACTCATTGAAATAGGCTCAGGTCACCGTAGTTCAAACACGTCCCCTCAATAAATGAGAGGAAGACACAATTTGACTCGATTTTTTTTTCATAAAAAAAAACTAAACAAGACATCCTAAAATAACAAGATAAATATACTAAACTAACAAGACATCCTAAACTAACAAGATAAATATACTACCACCCCCAAACCTAAATAGTGCTATGTCCTCATGGCATGAAAACCAAAAGAAAGCAAAACTCAAATTCGGGAGGGGGAGAGATTAAAAGTAAAAGACATAACATAAAAGACGGGGAATTTAAAAACAGAAAGCAAGTAAAGTCATACCATGTTGGGGTGCCTCCCAACTAGCTCTTTGTTTTAAGGACGGTAGCTCGACCGGATCCAAGGTTATCTTAACCTTCACCTTCCTTCCTTTTGCCCACTTCACCGTCTCGCGGGTCTTCACTTTCAGTTTTAGCCCCATAAATATTCCCTTAGATATATGACCATTTAGTGCCCAAGGGAATTTTTGACATTGAAGTTTATTGGGCTTCTTCTCTTCCAACTTTTTGCCACTTTCTTCACCCTCACAAACAGGGGGAGGTACAAGAATGATGGAGGCTTTCACGCTTTCAATGGGATGGAGAAGATCTTCGTTGAGACATTGTTCGTCAATTTGGTCGGGCCTAACCTCATCAACATTAACGCCCTCATCATCTTTTACTTTCTCTTCCACCCCATATAGGGCCAACTCAATTTCATCACACACTTGGTCATGCCATGCTTTCTCTACCTCCTCAGTCGGCCTACTCAATTCATCGTCATCAACAACCACATTAACATTAGTAGCAGACGGAGAGTGTAACGATCCTAACCCTAGACACTATTTTAGCATCATATTATATGCTTTTAATATTATTGTTAAATTTATGTGTTCATTTATGTCTTTAATTTCTTATATTAAGATGAGATGGTTGGGAAATAATTTAAAACCTTAGGATTGCAAGGAAAATAAAATAAAGTATCTTGGGGAAAATATAATAATAGAAAATGGATAAAATATGAAATGAGGTTAAAGTATTGGAGTAGGGGGTTAGTTTTACTACTCTAGAACTTGGGAGGGTTTAATGGAAAAAGATTGAAAGATTTTAATTAAGGAAGCATGGGGGGGCCATACTTCCTCTCCTCATTTTCCTCACCTCTTTTCCCTTAGTCAACATCCTTCCATACTTCCCCATCCTCCTCCTCATTTTCCCTCATCATTTCTTCTTCCCAAAATTTTCATGGAAGTTCTTCCATGAAAGCCTCACTTTCCAAGTTCTTACCAAGTTCAATTCTTCTCCATTTGGCAATCCGATCGTACTTTCGTGTTCGGGGTAACTAGGAAAGCACATCAAGCCAAGAAAATCCTTATTCCATCCTATATTTGCTAAGGTGAGTTATTATGACCTTTCCTTTCATTTAATGTTCATGAACTATTTGGTGTGGTTATTGTTATTATAATGGTTATTTGATGCTTTGGAAACCTTCTTGAAGTGGAGAAATTGGTTAATGATATAGAATGATATTGTTGTTTAAAGAAGTTGATCAAGAGTGTAAGAAAATGGGTTGATTTAGATTAAGGGGATTAAACTTGAAATGTGGTAGTGAAATGTGTGGAAAAATCAAGTGGTAAATGATCTAGGTTTAGGTTATGTTACTTTGGGTTTAAATGATTTAGAATGAGGTTGTTGTTCATAGAAGTTTATCAAGAGTGTAAGAAAATGGGTTGAATTAGATTAGAAAGGGTTAACTTGAAATGTGGTAGTGAAATGGGTTGGAAATCAAATGGTAAATGACCTAAATATGGTGTTGTTGTTCATGGAAGTGATAAAGAGTAAAATGATATGGTTTAAGTAGAGAAAAGAATGTTAAAAATGAAATGTAGTAGTGTAATGGGTAGAATAACTAAGTTGTAAGTGGGTTAAATCCATCTTACTTGGATTAGAATGGTTTAGAATGAGTTTTGGTGAAGTTAGCAACCCCCTTTTTATGCCTTTGTTCGCACATACCAGGTGCACGCCCACTGAGACCGGGTGCGCACCCGCTTTCATTCTGGTCACTTTCAGATGCGCGCCCACCAGGACCGGGTGCTGCACTATGATATTGGTTGAACATGAGTATATTTTACCATGTGGCTATATTGCTTATCCCTTTTGTGGATTATATTTCAAGTATCTATTATGTGCTTGAGAGTGTTTATATCAGCTGATCTTTGGGGGTATAATGGAATACGATCACTTATGAGGAATTGTTCCATAAGGTGATCGGATTACGTTATACCTGTGACCTCTCCCCCTCTGTGGCCACAGACTGGGGTTATAGCATCTGTATTGAGCCAAAAGCCATACAGAGTTGCTACTATCTTATATGGTTCCATGGAAAATGGGTCTTATAAGATGTGAATATGCCTAAGCAGTTCACAGGAGATGAGTTATAATCATAACTATCTCGGTTATATGATATTGATTCTGGTGGATATGCATTCACAGAATAAGTGGAGTATTTACTTCCACAATGGTATGACTTATGATTCAGACGGGAAAGGTAAACTAAGGTAACGGAAGGTGTTTACAGTTTTACCAATATGTGAGATGTACCTTGTTATGTGTTGCATCTTACTTGGCATATTCTTTGCATTCATAATCGCTTGCTTTGAGATTTATTCTCACCCCTCTCCCTTTAATGTTTTTAGATCCTGAGACAGGCGGACCGGCCAAGTGAGGACGGAAAGGAGTTTGGACGTGGTATTTTGGGATTGTCGGGGTACGTATAGGTTGGCGTAGAAGATGTATTTTGGTATAATTCCTTTATGGAGTTTGTGTGTATAAAACTTAGTTTCTACGTTATAACCAAAGTCTTTTGTAATTAAAACAGGTTGTTACTTTTAAAGTTATTCAACTCTTCCTCCCATGTAGAGAGGAATGAAGTTATTTTGAAACGGTTATGTTCAGTATGTTTAAGTTGTAAGTTAAATCAAAGTTTTAAAAAGTTTAGGTGGTCATGGGGACGCTCTAGCTCGAGACACGGGTTAGGTTCTGGGTTAGGGTCCTCACAGTTGGTATCAGAGCTCGGTTAGAGTTCTCGGGTAGAGTCTAGCTGAGTGAGAGTGTGTGATAATTTACGCCGAGTGTTTGATGCAGGAGTTTATTCAATGGCTGGAAATGAGGATGATCAGCATCAGGTTTCGGGCAATGTTGGTAATGTCGGGGGTGATGGAAATCCGAATGTTGAGACGATGAACATGTTCCGAGTATTTTTGCAAAATATGGCAACACAAGGGCAAGTACAGCAACATCAAGAAGGCAGACATGGGCATGGTTTGGAAAAGTTCGTCAAGATGACACCCCCAAGCTTTAGTGGAGACCCAGATCCGGTGAAGGCGGAGAGATGGCTTGAAGCTATGAATAAGATTTTCGCAGCGATGGAGAGTACAGATGCAGAAAAGGTGAGATGCGCAGTCTTCAAGTTAGAAGGACCTGCAGAGCATTGGTGGCAAGTAGTGAAGGACGGCTGGGATCGGGACCTTACACCGCAGACTTGGGAGAACTTCACACGCAAGTTCTGAGATCATTTTATTCCAATAGTTACAAGAGATAAGAAGGAAGTTGAGTTTTTGAGATTAGAGCAAGGAGCAATGACCGTGGCGCAGTACTCAGCAAGGTTTACGGAGCTAGCTCGCTATTGTCCACATTTGGTGCCGGAAGAAGAGAGACGGGTATATCGATTTGTGAAGGGATTAAGGCTAGAGTTCAGGAAACAGTTATTGAATCACAACTTCACAGATTTCCAGACAGCAGTGAATAAAGCCTATCGGATAGAGAATGATATTGACGAGCACCGGGGTAGATCTGAGGGTGGAAGTGGAAGTAAACAGAGATTTCAAGGCCAAGGTTCTGGATATAGTAGAGGGCAACAGAGAGGATCAGCACCGGAGTTAGCGAGAGGAGAAGTAGTGGCGACTCTGACAACTCGTCCGACTTCAAGTCAGGTAAGGATTGTATGTGGTTATTGCAAGAAGATGGGTCATTCTGAAGACAAGTGTTGGAGTAAGCAAGGGAAATGCATGAATTGTGGGGAAATGGGGCACTACAAGAAAAATTGTCCTGTATTTCATCAGAGGTTAGCTTCGGGTGCTGGTCAAAGGGGGCATAGAGGTAGAATGAAAAGGGACAATGAAGGGAATCCAAAAGGGAATGTGTAAGGTTGAGTCCTTGTTTTGAGTCTTGGAGGGATAGATCCCTCAGCGATCTTTAGAGGTATAATACCTGTCTCAGAAGTAGGGGTCATACTTTTATAGATCCCGGTTCATTTCATGCATGTTTGGCATTGCATTTTGCTTTAACGTGGCATATATTGCATAAGATTTGTTTATGTGTTAGAGGTTTCTGCTCTTATGAGAGAGTACCTCGAAATTTCTTGATTTACCACAAGTGTGATGTGGTTTTAGCTAGGCATGTATTGCCAGTTGATTTGGTATGATTACCAATGTGTGATTTTGATGTATACTTGGCCTAGATTGGTTAAGTAGTGGCCGTGCATTGATAGGCTGTCGTATGAAGCGAGTCTTCTTTTCTATGCCTAATTTGTCTATATTTGTATTAGACACAGATAAGCCTTTATGTGGTATCCTTATTATATATGCATTAAAGATTGAAATTTTTTGGTTAAAAGTGTGAAGATTAATTGGTATGTGTGTGGTAGACTTGGGTAAGAAGCCTTCGAAAAATGTTATGTGCTAATTAGGAAAATGGTAAATGTGCTTTTAGCAAAGTATTATATGACTCCCGGTTGGGAAGTGGAATTATGTATTGATTTAGTGTCAGGCTTAATGCCTATACCAAAAGCACCTTATAGAATGGTCTCGATTTTGTTGTGGTTACAATGAGCAGAGTTTTATCCTTATCTTGACAGCTTGTGGAAATTATTATTGGTGACATCCTTGCTTATTTGAAGTCGAGAATATCATGAAAATCAATTGTGAATTGTGTTATCGATTCTTCAAGAGAAGAATTTGTGTGTGAAGTTTAAACAATTGTGAGTTGGCTTGGGAATATTTCCATAATGAGTCCGTAGTTTCAGGGTTGAAAGGGGTGCTACCAAGGGAGTATCAATAGATTCTTGAGAATTGTATTATCGTTGATTTAGTTAACCTGAAAAGAGGTATCCATGATGTAAGATGCCAATAAGGGTGAATCATATAGGTAGAGATGAAGAATAGGTTGACTACGGATCTGATCCTTATCTGACTAATGGATGTGAGAACTTGGCGATTTTTAATCAAAGGAAGGTTAGTTGGTGATATTATGTAAAATGGGAAAGTAATAACCTATGTTTAGAGGAAGTGAAACAGGCGGAGCAGAATTTTCTTATTTTCAACTTGGAAGTGACTGAGATTATTTTGCGTTTGACAAGTGGAAATTTTAATTATGTGCAACTAAATCTGAGATGTGTTACCGATCATAAAAGTTTAAAGTATGTGTCGGCTCGTAAGAAATTTAACAATAAGCAGAGTCGAGGGTTGAAATTATTAAAAAGACTTAAATTGTGTTATATCTTGCTACCCGGGAAGGTTATTGTGATTGCAAATGCGATTAGCCGAAAGGCTTATTTGTCAACAAGTATATCCTTTGAGTTGCAAGGTGAGATATTATTTCGAATATTCAAGTTATACTTATAGTGTGGAGACCTTAGAGGAAGTTCAACCATGATTCAGAAGTTAAGAGGATTATCGGCTAGTTTCAAGATGGGAAGACCAAGGATTTTGTATCGAATTAGGATGAAAAGTTAACCCTCAACTCGGAATGTGCGTACCGTTGTTGCAAGAGATTAGAAGACCAGTTTTAGAGGAAGATCATATATCTAGAATTGCGATTCATCAGGAAAGTTCGAAGGGGTATCAAGATTTGAAGAAGGATTAGAAGATTCGAATGGGAAAGCATTGCGATGGAATTTTGTAACTGGACTACCTTCCACGCCGATGAAAATGGGTGTGTTGGGGTAATAGTGGATAGATAGATCAAGTCGGTTTACTTTCTACATATATCAACGAAGTATTCGAGGGAGAAATTAAAACATTGTGCATGCAGGAGATTGATTGATTTCGTGGAGTACCAATCAACATTTTACCAGATCGGGATCGAGGATTCATTGTGCTTTTGGGAAGCTGGGTGCAAGGTTTTGAGTTCCAAGTCGAGTTTCAGTGATGCGTTTCATCCTCAGGCAGATGGGCAGACAGAGAAGACTATCCAAATTCTTGAGAATAAGTTGTGTGTTGTGTGATGGATTTCCTTTCAACTTGAGAAGTTTACTTAACCTTAGTGAGTGATGGAGGAAAACTCCCTCTTGTAATAAAAACCGAGCAAGTGTACTCACTACCGGTGTAGCAATATGCAAATGCAGGGGTCGAATCCACAGAGACTCGTTGGTAAACCAATAGGGTGAACGCAGTGAATTTAGTAACAAAAGTTTATAATTTTGATTTGAAACTAAGAACATAAAATAAATAACAAAAACTAATTAAACGAGAAAACAAATTATGAGCAGAGATTCGTAGATTGGATTTCACTTTACCATCATTCTATGCAGAATTTTACTTATAAAACATTAATTCAACTTCTAGGGTTCATTCACTTTTGCTAGGATCGACACGGTTAGGTGGCCGGATTACAATCCTAAATACTCTTTTTAATATTGTGAATTCTATTACGGTTCCACAATATGCCAAGAATACATTAAGCACGAAAGAATAAAAGAACCTAATATTGATCCGCTTCTATTACGGCACAGATCAAATTATTCAATCAATAGTGGTCAATGTATAAATCGCCCAAATTAATGGCTCGATAAATACCCAATTATTCAAAGATGAGTTCGTATCTTAACATACGTCTCGAATCTAAGAACAAGAAATTAAAATCTATTGATGAACTAGAAGAAATTAAATAGAAAGAATTAAAATATTAATGCATAGAAATCCGGTAAAGATCAAAACAATCTACAAATCTAATAAATTTAGCTATTCATAATTTACAAAGATAAAAACCTGGATTGAATTGTTCTTCTTCTTCAATGGATCCAAGAAAAGAAAATAAAAACTCTAATAATAATATGTGATAATAATATGTTCCATGAACTGCCGTGGCTGCTATGCTTAAATAGAAAATAGGGCAAAACTGTGATTCCCGGCGTGGAAAAGACAATAATGCCCTTCAATTTAAACGTCAAACTGTTGCTGAAATTGGTTGGAGCGCGGCCGCCCTTGCTGTTGGCGCGCCCGCTCTGTTAATCAGTTCCTGAAGCTCACGTTTGCTTCTTTATTTTCCTTCATGCTTTATGCTTTGGCCCCAAATGACCTAGGCCCAATTAGCTTGGCCCCAAATAGCTTCCCAAGTGGCCGGCCACTCTTGCCTAGAATTCTTGCCGTGGCCTTGAATTGTTTTGTTTTATATAATTAGTATACTCGTTTCGTCCCGCTATCTTGCAGTCGCACTTTGACCACTTTAACGAATTCTTTTGCACTTCGCTCTTTGGACTTTTATTTTTCATTTAATCCCATGAATTTTTCTAAATCAATTTCGTCCAAAAATTCCATAATTCCAATTTGGTCCTTGAATTTTCCAATATTTCCCATTTAGTCCAAAAGCTTCCAAATGCCAGTTTAGTCCTTGAGCTCCGCTCCACTTTATTCCTTTTGCACTTTTTAGCCATAAAATGCACCTTTAATCAGCTCTATACCCTGTACTCATAAAATACTCACAAACCACATCAAATATACATAAAACTCGGGAATCAAACGCAAAGAAAGCCTAAAAGTGCATCATTTGGATGGGTAAATACACATCCATCAAACACCCACAAACTAACCTTTTGCTCGTCCCGAGTAAAACAAAACTAAAAGAAATAAAATAAAACTACTCTAAATACTAATAATAAAACATTAAAACAAAATTATTTTTGGGATGTTCTATCACAGTTGAGTCATTGGCCATACAAGTCTCCGATTCTCACCAACACACATAATCAACAAGTGTCACCACAGTAATGGGATTACAATCACATTGAAGCATAAAAATCACAATTTTCCACCGCGGCCTGAATGATGAATGAATTATGGGAGGTCACTGCCAGCAACCTAAGATTGTTTATGGATTCACTAAGCGATGCTCTAAATCAATATGTTATAGATATTACAACCCAAAAAGGACACTCATATGCATATTTACACGATTGTCAACCCGGTTACTCAATATTGAAATAATAATATGGCTTAAAATGTTATGGTGCGAAAGATCGCAGGGGCTAGGTTCATGGTTACAATTGAAGGTAAGGACATACGAAAAAAATAAGAAAGTGAAACTAGAAAGTCTTCTTGTAAAAATACATCCTCACTTTGATAATAATTTCTCCACTCACCCTTTTTACTTCCCAACGTGCCAACCCACAAACTAAAACTTTTTCATACATTGACATGGGGTTGAACACATTCCATTACTTTCTTTGGTCACCTTGACACAAAAATTTCCACTTTACATTAGAGAGGGCAAGGCTTTTTTTTTTTTTTTGCACAATTACATCACGAAGAATGTGCATTCAATATTTTTTTTTTTTATCAAGCCCCTCTTTTCATTACATAACATGACCCTTTTCTTTATTTTCGTGACCACTTTCCACTTCACCCTTTGATTTTCAAAACATCCCCCAAAATATCCTCATTTTTTCCCTAGTTTCACTTTCTTGAAAAAGGTGAGAAAAATTAAATTTGTGTATAAGTTAAAAGGGTAGGACAATGCGGGTACAAAAGAAGGCGAATGGTGGTCTAAGATAACCTCCCACTTTGTGAGAGATTCCATTCTTTTTCAAGCTCAAAAGGGGTTCTAGCGAAATTTTTTTATATAAGTGACTAGAAAGTTTAAGGCTCACAAAAAGGGATTCAAAGAATAGCCATATATATCAAGTAACCTATTGACGTGTTATTGACAATCATGCAAACATGTTCTAGGGACCCCGAGAATACACAAAGTGATCCCATAAAAGGCACCTAAGTTGATGACAATGACCAAGAATATGATAGGAAGTGAGAGGTGGTGCAATCATAATTTAAATGTTTCAATGCAATCCCAATCACCACACTAATAATAGCACATGTGATTTTAAAATTAAAGCACACTCTAATCATCACAGACTTTGGCCAACATCCCAACTATGAAAAGAACAAAAAATTTTAAATTTTTCTATTTTTTTGGAGGGTGACACTATATACACTCCCCTATAAACCCACAAACTCGGAGAGTTGCCCACCCCCAAACTCAAAACATGCTATGTCCTCAGAGCACAGAGAACAAAAGCGTGCCTTGGGCTTAACGGATGGCAAGACACTACTAAACAATAATTAAGACAAAAATAAAACATACCTCATTGGGTTGCCTCCCAAGCAGCGCATTTGGTTAGAGTCGTTAGCCCGACTACGGTCCCAAGCTTACTTGGCCTTTGCTTTGCGGCCTTTGGACCATTTCTTCTCCTCACGGGCACAAACGCCCTTCTCTTTCCATTTCAGCTCTCCATTGTCAATAAGTAGGGGTAAAGCCAAATTTATTTTTGAAACTTTAGGCTTGTGCTTACCCCTCTTTCTTTTCTTTTTATTGGGGTTTCCACTCCCACTTTCAACCTTTTCTGCAACCTGCAGAACACCATTCTTACAACCAAGATCAAGAGAGTTATCATGCACAAAAATATTTAAAAATATAGAATCAGATAAATCACTATAACTCTCCTCACTAACTCTCGATTTTGAAGGCCCTTGTGGTAAATGTGATGGATTCGACTCTTTATGGGAGTCGTGTGGGGAGTGATACGACCCGTTACTCCTAGAGTATTGGTCGGCCTTATTATTACTAGCCATGGGACAAACGTCCGCATTATCCCCACTTTTCTCACATCCATTCACATCATATTTAAAAATTGGAACATCAGTTATGGCTCCTACAAAACCATCTTTAAGGGGAAGGTTCTTGTCATTATGAAGCATACAAAACTTACATTCTTCCCCCATGCCTCTCAAGGATACCACCCCTTGACACACATCAATGGTGGCCTTAGTGTCAAACATAAATGGCCTCCCAAGCAGAATGGGAGTTTTCAGTTGCTCCTCACTTGATCCCTCCATACACATCACATAAAAGTCAATAGGGATAATGATTTTATCTATTTTAACCAACACCCCTTCAATAACCCCTAAAGGTCTTTTTATTGAGAGATCCGCCAATTGCAAGTCTCTCATGGGTGGTTTCAACTCACATACCCCCAAACTTCTAAAAACATGAAAGGGCATCACATTGACACTTGCCCCAAGATCCAATAAACCTTTAAAATTTTGACCCCCTAAAGAAATTGGGATAGTGAAACACCCGGGGTCTTTTTGAACATGATTAAGTTTTTCATTCTCATTAACATCATCATTATTATCAAAACAATCAATATTATCAAGAGAAGACAGAAATACCTCCTCAATTTCCTCACTCTCATCCCACACTGTCGTGATTGACTTTGCTTGCTCAGGTGGGTTCTTCTCTTTCATCAACTCTTGGGCAACCTTCACAAGTTGCTCTACTTGTGTGCCCATCTTTTCAAACGCAAAGATCTGTATTTCGTTGCTTTGCCGCATCTCCATCCTTAACTGCTGGACTGCCAGCTCCCAAGGCTCTTTATCATGTTGTCCAGGTGGTGGCACATGAAGAGGTTTCACTTGCTGATTATGATGGCCACCCCATGGATTGTAATTACCATATTGATTGCCTTGGGGTGGTGGCCTTGGTGCATATCCATTAAAAGCATGTGCCTGTTCAGGATTATAAAAGAAATTTGCTGCACTTGGACACATATTAGTCACATGAGATGATAAACCACAATTTGTACAATAATCAGTAATAACATTGGCACCAGCAGAAGTGCCACAAGCAGTCAATTTATCCAATTTATTATTTAAAAGTGCAATCTGCTTTGAAATATTATCACTAGCATTCAATTCAAGTACCCCCCTTGTTCTACCCCTCGAACTCTTTTGTTGAGAATTAGCACTCAACATCTCAAATAAAGCTTTAGTTTCTTCCGGGGTCTTGGCTCCTATCGAGCCTCCAGCAGCATTGTCAACCATTGATTGACCATTGTCATTCAAGCCATCATAAAAGGCTTGGTTCAGTGAGGGTAGTGTAAAATTGTGTTGGGGACATTGTATTAACATTGTATTGAATCTTTCCCATGCCTCATGAAAGGGCTCCCCCACATCTTGGGAAAATGTCATCAATTTCTGTCTAAAACTAGCCAACAGATGATGTGGATAATATCTTTTAAGGAACACATCTTGCAATTCTACCCAAGTACTAATGCTGCTCGGTGCAAGCATCAGCAACCATGTTTTAGCCACTCCCTTAAGAGTGTAAGGAAAACACTTCAGTCTAATTTGCTCCTCAGTCACTCCCTGTCTCAACAAAAATTGAGCAACAACAATAATATACTCTTTAAGGAACGTGAGTGCATCCTCACCAGGCAATCCGTGAAAGCTTGGCAACATGGCAAAGTATTGTCCTTTGACCTCTAGATTTTTGGCTGCATCGGACAGCACTATGCAAGAGGTAGATGTGTCTACCCTAGGTCTAAGGAAATCATTCATAGTCTGCGCCGGTGGTACTGCCATCTCGGCTTTCTCTTCCTCTACCTCGGTGGTGGAGGGTTCTGATTCGGTGTCCGAATCTGAAAAGAGAGGATTAAAGAGGGGATCGCCCTCAAATTCTTCCTCAAGTCTATTTATGTTGTCGTCCAATGGCACCAATGTAGGCTTCAAAGAATGACGACCTTGCATTCACTACCTAACCTACTTGTTTACTTGCAACAAGTCCCCGGCAACGGCGCCAAAAACTTGATGGAGGAAAACTCCCTCTTGTAATAAAAACCGAGCAAGTGTACTCACTACCGGTGTAGCAATATGCAAATGCAGGGGTCGAATCCACAGAGACTCGTTGGTAAACCAATAGGGTGAACGCAGTGAATTTAGTAACAAAAGTTTATAATTTTGATTTGAAACTAAGAACATAAAATAAATAACAAAAACTAATTAAACGAGAAAACAAATTATGAGCAGAGATTCGTAGATTGGATTTCACTTTACCATCATTCTATGCAGAATTTTACTTATAAAACATTAATTCAACTTCTAGGGTTCATTCACTTTTGCTAGGATCGACACGGTTAGGTGGCCGGATTACAATCCTAAATACTCTTTTTAATATTGTGAATTCTATTACGGTTCCACAATATGCCAAGAATACATTAAGCACGAAAGAATAAAAGAACCTAATATTGATCCGCTTCTATTACGGCACAGATCAAATTATTCAATCAATAGTGGTCAATGTATAAATCGCCCAAATTAATGGCTCGATAAATACCCAATTATTCAAAGATGAGTTCGTATCTTAACATACGTCTCGAATCTAAGAACAAGAAATTAAAATCTATTGATGAACTAGAAGAAATTAAATAGAAAGAATTAAAATATTAATGCATAGAAATCCGGTAAAGATCAAAACAATCTACAAATCTAATAAATTTAGCTATTCATAATTTACAAAGATAAAAACCTAGATTGAATTGTTCTTCTTCTTCATTGGATCCAAGAAAAGAAAATAAAAACTCTAATAATAATATGTGATAATAATATGTTCCATGAACTGCCGTGGCTGCTATGCTTAAATAGAAAATAGGGCAAAACTGTGATCCCCGGCGTGGAAAAGACAATAATGCCCTTCAATTTAAACGTCAAACTGTTGCTGAAATTGGTTGGAGCGCGGCCGCCCTTGCTGTTGGCGCGCCCGCTCGCATCAGCCTCGAAGCTCACGTTTGCTTCTTTATTTTCCTTCATGCTTTATGCTTTGGCCCCAAATGACCTAGGCCCAATTAGCTTGGCCCCAAATAGCTTCCCAAGTGGCCGGCCACTCTTGCCTAGAATTCTTGCCGTGGCCTTGAATTGTTTTGTTTTATATAATTAGTATACTCGTTTCGTCCCGCTATCTTGCAGTCGCACTTTGACCACTTTAACGAATTCTTTTGCACTTCGCTCTTTGGACTTTTATTTTTCATTTAATCCCATGAATTTTTCTAAATCAATTTCGTCCAAAAATTCCATAATTCCAATTTGGTCCTTGAATTTTCCAATATTTCCCATTTAGTCCAAAAGCTTCCAAATGCCAGTTTAGTCCTTGAGCTCCGCTCCACTTTATTCCTTTTGCACTTTTTAGCCATAAAATGCACCTTTAATCAGCTCTATACCCTGTACTCATAAAATACTCACAAACCACATCAAATATACATAAAACTCGGGAATCAAACGCAAAGAAAGCCTAAAAGTGCATCATTTGGATGGGTAAATACACATCCATCAGTGAGTTTGCGTATATTAGTAGTTTTCAGTTCAGCATTGAATTGGTAACGTATGGAGCATTGTAAGGGAGAAATTATCTTTATGATTCCTCATGTGTATGGAGTTCTTCAACTAATGATGATTAAACGAATTTGAATTATATGGGGGAACGTTGAGAGTTATTAGAATCGCAAGTCCGAAATTAAACTTTTAGAGTATTCGGGTTGTGAAAATGGGTATAATAATAATACTATTGAGGAAACTATTTGAAAGTATAATTTGATTGTGGGGAAGGTCACCTTCTTTAATTGATCAGTAAGGTAAGCAAGTTTAAAATTCGGGACAAATTTTCTTTAAGGGGGAGTGAGTGTAACGATCCTAACCCTAGGCACTATTTTAGCATCATATTATATGCTTTTAATATTATTGTTAAGGTGAGTTATTATGACCTTTCCTTTCATTTAATGTTTATGAACTATTTGGTGTGATTATTGTTATTATAATGGTTATTTGATGCTTTGGAAACCTTCTTGAAGTGGAGAAATTGGTTAATGATATAGAATGATATTGTTGTTTAAAGAAGTTGATCAAGAGTGTAAGAAAATGGGTTGATTTAGATTAAGGGGATTAAACTTGAAATGTGGTAGTGAAATGTGTGGAAAAATCAAGTGGTAAATGATCTAGGTTTAGGTTATGTTACTTTGGGTTTAAATGATTTAGAATGAGGTTGTTGTTCATAGAAGTTTATCAAGAGTGTAAGAAAATGGGTTGAATTAGATTAGAAAGGGTTAACTTGAAATGTGGTAGTGAAATGGGTTGGAAATCAAATGGTAAATGACCTAAATGTGGTGTTTGTTAATGCAGACTGTGGGTGTTACCACAGGTGCTATCACTGGCAGTTGGGTGTTACCCGAACTGTAATGAGTTGTAATTTAATAATTCTTTCCATATTATTTTATATTCTAATGTCTAATATTATTTGCAAGATATATGTGTTTTTTTGGTCCATATTTCAGGTTAATATATGGTTGGATTAAATGCTAAAATCAAGGAAGAAGTTGTTGGAAGAGTTACACGTAAATAGGAGATTTACGTGTAACTAATGCTTGGTCCATTTTAATTGAAGAAGGAATAAAAACGTGGGAAGACCAAGTCATGGAGTTGTTGCTGATTAATTGAAGAGTACAATACCAAGAAAGCAAGAGAGTACAAGGTGATAAAGCATGGACTTGGGCTTCAAGAATTCGGTTGCTACTTTCTAGGGAAGTTGGCGAATGATGAGGAATTCAAGCCAAGAAATCTCTCCACTCCTCACACACGATCTGAAGGTCCAAGGCTGTTATTTTGGAGTAGCCTCCAAGGCATTGGAAGGCTATAAATAGGCTAGGTGTGTTTCATTTGAAGTATGCCAAATATCAAACACACACACCATAGCACAAGAGAGACAAAGTTCTTTGGTTCGCATATCCTTCCTCCCTTGTGATTCTAGCTTAAACACTGAGTGTTTAAGAGAGTGTTGGCTAAGGATAGGATTCGTTCTTTGTCTCATTCAGTTCCATAGAGCATTATCATTGTATTAGCAATAGGGAACTTTCGGCTTTGTAATTTTTCTATATTGATTATAAAGTCTTCGCCATCTAGGCACACTCAAGTTATATATTTATATAACTTGAGAAAATTATATCTTGTGTTATTTATTTCCGCTGCACAAAGTTTTTATAAACTATTTATTTTGGTGTGTGTGTCTTTGTCCGTCGAGTGTGTTAACCAAGGTGTTGGGTAACATCTACGGTAACATCTCTTTCCAAAGTTGAAGCCATTGACAATTTCAATTGGTATCGTAGCAGGTCACTTGACGATACTAAGTGCTTGGTCTAGGTGTCATGGCTTATGATCCGGCTAATCCTAATAATAAGCGTCTTCCGGTGTTAGATGGCTCGAATTATTGTTATTGGAAGATCCGTCTACGCTCGCATATCAAATCAATTGATCTTCGAGCATGGCGATCTATAACAAATGGTTACTCCTTACCAATGTTACCTGCTGATGAAGATGGTGACGTACAAGTCAAACCTGAATCAGAATGGAACATGGAAGAGATCAACCAAGCTAGTTTCAATGAAAAGGCACTTAATGCCATTTTTGAGTGGGTTGATATGCATATTTTCAAACTTATTCAAAACAGTTCCACTGCAAAAGAAGCATGGGATATTTTACAACGTTTTTGTGAAGGTGATGGCAGTGTGCGTGAAACTAAGCTTAGGGGTCTTACTAGCAGATTTGAAAGATTAAGGATGGGTGAAAATGAAACTATTCCTTCTTATTTTGAAAAATTATTTGATATTGCTAATGAGTGTCAATTGTTGGGTGAACCTTTTACCAACAAACAACTTGTCTCAAAAGCAATTAGAACCCTTCCTGAGCGTTTTAATATGAAAGTTTCATCTATTGAAGAGGCTCACAATCTTGCAACTATGGATATCAATTCTTTAATGAGTATTTTGAAAAACTTTGAGTTAAATCTCTTAGATCAAAGTGAAGCATCTAAAGGGAAAAATGTTGTTTTAAAAACTCAAGCCTCGAGTTCTTTGGAAGAAAACGAAGATGAGGTTTTTGAAGAAATTGATGAGAATGCTAGTGTTGCTTTACTTGCTAGAAAATACAATTCTATGGTTAGAAAGTATAACAATGAAAAAATGCAGGTGAAAGCAAAGGAGAAACAAACCAAGGTCTATGATTCGATGCCAAAAAGGACTTTCCCATCTAACCCAAAGTCGAACCCAAGAAGAGCATCATCAGATCAGTTAAGGTCTGATCCAAAGCACATTGAATCCATTCAATGTCATGCTTGCTCGGGTTGGGGTCACTATTCCAATGAGTGTGCAAATACTCTAAGGAAGAGAGGAAAGAACCTATGGGTTTCTCTCAGTGATGATGAGGATGAAGGACCATCTCAGGAGGTAGAATCGATCAAACAACCATGTTTGTCACAAGAAGTAACACGGAAAAGGACAAGTGTTACCCAAGGTGTTATCCAGCCAGATAACATCTGTGATCACACCCGACAGTATGATGAATTATGTGATAATAATGCTGTTTGTTTTGTTAGCTCTTCTAACCCCGATACAGAAGTACACAAGAGGATGAGCAGAGCAAAGATGACCTCATTTCCGGATTAAAAGACCTTTACGAGGCATTGCTCGTGGAATGGAAGAAAGAGAACAATTTAGTTAAGTCCTTAACCAAGAAGAATGAAGGACTCCAGGCCTATGTGACTCATATGGAGGTTCAAGCAACAAAGAGAGAAATCGAGCTTGAAAGAGTCAAGGGCAATTTGACTCTAGCCGAAACCACCTTGAAGAAGCTCAACACCGGATCTACCAAATTGGATGAGATCTTGAACTTGAGTACACCTCTCAGAGCGGTATTGGTTTTCAAGAATCTTTGAATAGTATTCTTTCTACTTTGTCTATGAATGATAATAAGAATTGTTTTGTTAAGGAGCGGTTTTTTGACAAAGATTCTTCTTCAAAAGAACCATGTGACAAAGGGAAGGTGTGTCAATACTGTCACACACCTGGACATTTTAAAAATAAATGCCATATTGTTTCGAAAAAACTGTCCAGCCCCTTGGTGTTACCCGAGGTGTTGCCCGGCCACACGTGATAACACACCCAATCGAGAATGGTAAAAATTCAAAAAAGGTGTGGAAACCAAAAGCTAATCGAAATGTGATGTTGTGTACACCGCTTTAAAAACAAATATTGAAGGTTCTTGGTACTTTGATAGTGGGTGTTCACGTCATATGACAGAACAAAATTGTTTTTAAAAGACTATGAAACAATTCATGGGGGTAGTGTAACATATGGTGGTGGGAGCAAGAGTAATATCATTGGGAGAGGGACACTAAATGTGTCCTGGATTTCCAACCTTAAAGAATGTCTTACATGTTGATGGACTTGTAACTAATTTAATTAGTATTAGTCAACTTTGTGATGACAACTTAGAGGTGAAATTTAATAAAGATACTTGTGAAGTTTATGACAAGATTAACAATTGTGTAATGACAGGTACAAGATCTAGTGATAATTGTTATCTTGTTGAAGACAAGCAAGTATGCCATTCGGCAAAACTTGATAACACTACATTGTGGCATCAAAAGTTGGGACATGTTCACTTTCGTAACATAGAAAAGATTGTTAATCTAGATGCTTTGTCCAAGGCATTCCTAGTCTTGATCTTAAACAAAAAATTGTTTGTGAGGATTGTCTCAAAGGGAAACAAACTCGTGTTACCCATGGTGCTGCCCAACACAATGAGCAACACACTCGGTACTACACATTGTTTTCAACTCTTGCAGATGGATCGAATGGGTCCACTTGAGAAAGAAATTGTTGGGGGCAAGAAATATACTTATGTCATTGTTGATGATGTTTCACGATTTACATGGGTTTATTTTTTAAGGGAAAAATGCGAGACTTTTGAAAAGTTCAAAATCTTGCACTCTAAGATCAAAAACATGTTTTGTGCTTCAATTTTTCGAATTAGGTCCGATCATGGGAGGGAATTTGAGAATGTTTCTTTTTCAAATTTTTGTGAAAGAAAAGGTATTCACCATGAATTTTCAGCCCCAAAAACACCTCAACAAAATGGGATAGCCGAAAGGAAGAATAGGACTTTACTTGAAATGACTCGTGTGATGTTATTTTCAAAAAGAATTTCGAAAAGATTTTGGGCAAGAGGCACTAAATACGGCTTGTCACACGGCCCAATAGAGTTTTTCTAAGACCCGGCACAACCATGACTCCATATGAAATTTTGAATGGTAGAAAACCAAAAGTTCATTATTTTCATGTCTTTGGTTGTGTGTGTTACATTCTCAATGATCGGGACTACTTAGCAAAATTGGACTCTAAGAGTGATAAGGCCATTTTTCTTGGTTATGCTTCAAATAGTCGTGCATATAGGGTATTTAATCTAAGGCTAAAAACCATCCAAGAATCCATGAATATTGTTTTTGATGATCACTCAAGTATTGCAGGAGAAAATGTTCAAGAGACACCCTTGGAGCCGTTGGAAGAAGTCATCCGTAAGGTGTTACCACGGTGTTACCACGAGTGCTAACACCGATAGTAACACGTAAACCGAGCAGGGTGTTACCATTGATGAGATAACACCTCGATAGCATCCGATTCCAAATTCCAAAGAAATGAAGATCAAGAAGGAGTTGAAACAGGGGTTCACGAGAATGTGAGAAGAGATCCTCCACCTAGAATCGGTAGGAATCATCCTACAACCCAAGTAATTGGGGAGGTGAATGAGGGTGTACAAACAAGACGTATGAATTCCATTAGTGACCGTGACATGGTAAGGTATGTGTGCATGTCCACCACATACTCAAAGGTAACATACTCTTGTTTTACTTCATCCGTAGAACCTAAAAATGTGATTGAAGCTTTAAAAGATAATTTTTGGATTCAAGCAATGCAAGATGAACTTGATCAATTTGCTCGTAACAATGTTTGGTCTTTAGTACCCCGTCCCTCAAACACTAATGTTATTGGGACAAAATGGATTTTCAAAAATAAGACCGATGAGTATGGAAACATTGTTAGGAACAAGGCTCGTCTTGTGGCTCAAGGCTATACACAAGTGGAAGGTATTGACTATGACGAGACCTTTGCACCTGTGGCTAGAATTGAGTCAATAAGACTTTTATTGGCCATTGCTTGTTTTCTTAAAATCACATTGTTTCAAATGGACGTCAAAGCAGCCTTTTAAATGGATACTTAGATGAGGAAGTTTTTGTTGAACAACCAAAAGGCTTTGAAGATCCATTTCAACCGCACCATGTGTATAGACTTGATAAAGCTCTTTATGGGTTGAAGCAAGCTCCACGTGCATGGTATGGTAGGTTAACTAGTTTTTTACTAGAATATGGTTTTACTAGAGGAGAAGCAGATAGGACTTTATTCATTCTTAAACATGGAAAAGAACTTGTCGTAGTTCAAATCTATGTTGATGACATAGTATATGGCTCTACATCAAAAACTTGTTTAAATGATTTTGTAGAGGCTATGACATCAACATTTGAAATGAGCATGATGGGGGAACTTAACTTCTTTCTAGGCATGCAGGTTAAGCAATCAAGTGAAGGGATTTTCATCTCCCAAAGCAAATATGCAAGGAACCTGGTGAAGAAGTTTGGGTTGGAAGGTTCGAAGAGCTCAAAAATTCCTATGGGCACTTCGCTCAAGATTGGAAAAGATCAAGTGGGAGAAGATGTTGATCCAACCCTATATCGTTCCATGATTGGTAGTCTCCTTTACCTTACTTCTAGTCGCCCTGATTTGATGTACAAAGGTGTGTGTATGTGCTAGATATCAATCCAATCCTAAAGTGTCTCACCTAAATTACGTGAAAAGATCATTAAATATGTTTTCGAACTAGTGATTTAGGGATTTGGTATAGTAAAGATATTAATACTAATTTAGCAGGCTTTAGTGACTCGGATTGGGCAGGGGATATGGATGATAGGAAAAGTACAACTGGGGGATGTTTTTACTTGGGAAATAATTTAGTATCATGGTATAGTAGAAAAAAAAATTGTGTTTCATTATCCACAAATTTGAATCGAGAATATGTAGCTGGTAGTTGTTGTTCACAACTAATTTGGTTAAAACACATGCTTGATGATTATGGTCTTGATAGCAATATTTTGACCTTATACCGTGATAATTTGAGTGCTATTAATATTTCCAAAATCCCGTACAACACTCCCGTACTAAACATATTGACATCCGTCATCATTTTTTAAGAGATATGGTAGATAAAAAGATAATAAATATAGAGCATATTGATACAAAGTATCAACTTGCTGATATTTTCACCAAACCCTTAGACCATGATAGATTCTCTAGTCTAAAGAGATCTCTTGGTCTTTGCATTCTCTAAAAAAATGTCCTCTGTTGTAAGGTGTTACCATGGGTGCTGATAACACCTGGGGTAACACATGTATACTAGTGCATATTTTTTGCTAGTTTGGTTTTATTCTCTCTGCTGTAAGGGTTCCCATAGTTCTGTGAGCTATGAGAGTTCTCACGTCTGCACATGCTGACCTTTTTGTTATGGTAGGATAGCACCCTGAATAACACACTTGATAAAACTCCCTTCATATGCTTAAAGTGACAAAGTCACTAATTTTTTTGATAAATAAAAGGCAAAGGCATTTATCCATACTATTCTCTCGAGCTCGGGGCACGGTGTTCGCTGCAACGATGTACTCTTGCCAATGAGAATGTATGAAGTGATTTATGCTAAGTATTAGGGACATGGAGTTCGCTACTACAGTGTACCCTACTTGAAAGGCATAGATCACTTGGTCTTTACACTTGAAATAAAACTCGAAGCACGGAGCTCGTTACTACGATGCTTTCTTGTTTAAAGAAGTGTATTGATACGTGAGTAACAAGCAATGTACTTAAAAATATATATATATAGGCCTATAATGCCTAAAGTGCATGAAAAATGCTCAGCTTGTTATGCCTGAAATGCTTGAAAATGGCTAAGCTTATTATGCCTCAAGTGTTTGAAACTGAATATATTTATCAAGGGATTTTTATCTTATGTGTTATCCTAGATGTTACCATCATTGCCATTAACATATTTGTATGTGCTATATTATAATTTTTTATTTTTCTTTATTTTCGGTTTGTTATTTAAGTTTTTAAACTTTGAAAGTCTTTTTATTGTTTAAGAGTTTTAAAAGTTTGAAAAAGTCTTTAACAAACCTAGTTTATCTTTAGTAAACTACTCAAATAACTAAGTCCTAAAATCTAGGGATTTAATTTTCAAAAAACCATATGGACTTAGTATATTTGGTATGTTTATTTTTATTTTCGTTTTATATATTTAAAAAATTAAAAAAAAAAAAAAATCTGAAAATTAAAAATTAAAAATTAAAAAATTTAAAAAAAAAAAAAAAAAAAAAAAAAATTTCAAAATAATGGCCGGATGTTTAATTTGTGTGGGAAGAGTTTTGTATTTGATTTTTCTTGTGGCCTAGAAAATAGGGGGAGTAAATTTTAATTTTAATTATCTTTGTGTGGCTAGGAAATAGGGGGAGGATAGTTATTAATTGAGTGAAAATAGGGAGTGGGATATGTCATATCAATTTAATTGCTTATCCTAATTTAAATTCCTAATTTCTCTCCTCTCTCTCTAACCGCCTAACCCCTTCTCTCTCTACACGGTATATACAATCCCTCCGTCACCGTCTCTCTCTTCTCAAACCTTCCAAAATCAAAACCTTCAAAATTCCAAATCCTTCCTAAACCCTAACCATGGCAACCCCTACCAAAAAGCAATTCGCCCCTTTGGAGGTATCTCCGGGCGTTGGTTCAAGTGGTCCTAGTCTCATGGACACTTCGACCACCCCTCTCAATGTGTCTCCGGCAATGACAATGTCGGTTGATGATCCTCCTTTGGTGACAACAATGACGCAACCCTTGCCCATTGTGACCTTACCACCTCTTCCACCCGTTCCATCAACCAAAAAGCCAAAAAGAAAGGCCATTGCTCACAAACCCTCGGCACAACCTGTCAAAAAGAGGAGCTCAAGTAGGCTCACTGCAATGAGGCACAAAGGGACCTCAAAATCCAACACATCCTCCGATCCTGTTGAAGTTTCTGAGGAATCTTCACTTGGTCTCTCCTCGGCTCATGTTTCGGATGAAGACTTCCATGCCGATGCTGAGAAGAGCCATTCTGTTGAGACTTTTGGAGATTGGGAGATTGAGGAAGAAGAGCCCTTATATGAAGTTGTGAAAAGAAACATTAAAGGCAAAAGCAAGTGGTCTTTGTCAAAGATGTTACCCAGTAATCTGCAACACCCAAGGTAACATCCTCTCGTTTCTAAAGCTTCGAAGTCTTCTATCGGTGAGTTTGCCTATTCCGAGTCCAGTGATTTTCTTGAGAAAGAGTTTGATGATGTGAATCGCTTTTCCAAAACCTTACTTCTCATTGGAGTTTTATCGAAAAGAAAATATGGAGTTTTGGTTAAGGCATAGTGACACAAAAATTCTCAAAGAAAAGCACATTGATGAGGTTGATTTCAAAAAGCATGGTGTTTTTCAGTTCTTGGAGGATAGAAATTTTTTGAAAGCTAACTTGCATCCTTCGAAATTTGTTGAAGCTATTGTCAAAAATTTCTATGCCAATCTTCATGCCAACCTAGATAATGAGAAGTCCGATCAATTTGGAAAGGTGTTTTTAAGGAACAAAATTTTTTCTATTACTCCTTCTTTGATCAACAAGACTTTAGGACTCCCAAATTTGGATGATGATGGTCCTATTGTTCATAAGGATGAAATTGCTAGGTTTATCTCTCATGATGTCGTGCATGAATGGCCCTCCAATCCTAATCCCAAAACCAAAGTTCATTTTCTTGCTTCCCGTCTCACTTCACTCTTTGCCGTGCTTCACAAGCTTTGCATATTTAATTGGGTTCCTACTTCTAATGAGCAATATGTCACATTGCAACAAGCTGAAATCTTGTATAAGTTAGGAAAGAATCGAAGAGTGAACTTGGGTAGATTGATCTTCAAACATTTGGCTTCGTGGGGTAGAAGAAAAGACATTACTATGTTTCCTTACCCTTCTTTAATCTTCCAAATTTTGAAATCTCAAAAATTGCCCATTGAAGAGTCGGATGAGTACACTCCCAGTCTTGATCTCTATGCTATAGATTCCCGGTGACTAAGAAGAATACCAAGAGTGTGAGATACACAGTGATCTTCCTTGGTCAAAGATAAATGAATTTGGGTCAAGTGATGCGGTTTTACGCTAAGGGTGTTACTCAATCTGTTATCCCAAATGTTACTCCGAAATCTCCAAGTTTTTCAGTACGGATGCGGCTCATGTTCTTGCTAATGTATACAATTTGTTGGGAATGCTTCACCAACAATACCAAAGACCACAGCTTGGCGTTTCTCCACAAAAACAAACTTCTACCATTTCCAAGATTGTGCAAGGTTGGACAAAGCTCAAGGAGATTACCTTGATGAATTCATCCGGCGGGTTTCTTCCCAAACTGAGGGGGAGTGGATAGTGCTTTGATGGAGCCGGTCCTAGTGGTGGTGGTGTTGGAGATGCCGGTGGTGCTTCTGCAGATGTTGCGATGGTGCTGACTTAGATGCTGGAGATGAAGAAGGGGATGAACAGGAGGAAGAAGAAGAAGCTGATGATGAACGAGAAGAGTGAGTACAATACATCGCCTGAAGGTTGATGTTGCCACTCTTATGGTTATGATATTTTTTGGTGGTTGAAAAACAAACAATTTACTTTTATGTTTTTTTTGGAACATGCTTTTAAATACTTTGGTGGTTTGTTTTATTTGCTTATGGTGCTTAAACTTTTAGGGTTGTTTTGAACATGGAGTAGCTTAGTAACTTTGATTTATCTTTGGTACTTTAGGTTACTAGTTAGTTGGAAAACTTATTTTGGAAAATATGTTTTGATAACTAGTATTTTTGTGATAAATCATTGTAGTTGTTAATGCCTTGATTATGGGGGAGTTGATAACTATGAAGTTGCTCTGGATGGCTAACAATATCTTGCAGGGATCAGCACTTTAGAGTTTGGAAAGAAATTATAAATTATGGGGGAGATTGTTAATGCAGACTGTGGGTGTTACCACATGTGTTATCACTGCATTGGGTGTTACCCGAACTGTAATGAGTTGTAATTTAATAATTCTTTCCATATTATTTTATATTCTAATGTCTAATATTATTTGCAAGATATATGTGTTTTTTTGGTCCATATTTCAGGTTAATATATGGTTGGATTAAATGCTAAAATCAAGGAAGAAGTTGTTGGAAGAGTTACACGTAAATAGGAGATTTACGTGTAACTAATGCTTGGTCCATTTTAATTGAAGAAGGAATAAAAACGTGGGAAGACCAAGTCATGGAGTTGTTGCTGATTAATTGAAGAGTACAATACCAAGAAAGCAAGAGAGTACAAGGTGATAAAGCATGGACTTGGGCTTCAAGAATTCGGTTGCTACTTTCTAGGGAAGTTGGCGAATGATGAGGAATTCAAGCCAAGAAATCTCTCCACTCCTCACACACGATCTGAAGGTCCAAGGCTGTTATTTTGGAGTAGCCTCCAAGGCATTGGAAGGCTATAAATAGGCTAGGTGTGTTTCATTTGAAGTATGCCAAATATCAAACACACACACCATAGCACAAGAGAGACAAAGTTCTTTGGTTCGCATATCCTTCCTCCCTTGTGATTCTAGCTTAAACACTGAGTGTTTAAGAGAGTGTTGGCTAAGGATAGGATTCGTTCTTTGTCTCATTCAGTTCCATAGAGCATTATCATTGTATTAGCAATAGGGAACTTTCGGCTTTGTAATTTTTCTATATTGATTATAAAGTCTTCGCCATCTAGGCACACTCAAGTTATATATTTATATAACTTGAGAAAATTATATCTTGTGTTATTTATTTCCGCTGCACAAAGTTTTTATAAACTATTTATTTTGGTGTGTGTGTGCTGTCCGTCAGTGTGTTAACCAAGGTGTTGGGTAACATCTACGGTAACATCTCTTTCCAGTGAAGCCATTGACAATTTCAGTGTTGTTGTTCAAGGAAGTGATAAAGAGTAAAATGATATGGTTTAAGTAGAGATAAGAATGTTAAAAATGAAATGTAGTAGTGTAATGGGGAGAATAACTAAGTTGTAAGTGGGTTAAATCCATCTTACTTGGATTAGAATGGTTTAGAATGAGTTTTGGTGAAGTTAGCAACCCCCTTTTTATGCCTTTGTTCGCACATACCAGGTGCGCGCCCACTGAGATCGGGTGCGCACCCGCTTTCATTCTGGTCACTTTCAGGTGCGCGCCCACCAGGACCGGGTGCGCACCCACTCTGTTTTTCAGCATTGACCCATTTTTCTTCCGTAATTCCCTTTAGGCCCTCCAATAAATTGAACCTTTGATTTCTTAAAATTCCGCACAAGTCCTTTTTACTCTCAAAAGGTATCCGCTCCATTCCGTTCCACTTTTGCTTCCTTTCTTCACTTTAATCCACCATTTTTTTTCACCTAATTAACCTGTAGTCATAAAGACACTAGAAAATGCTTGGTAGCCTTGTTTGGCAACTTAACCAATGTGACTCCAACTTGATAAATTGAGCTTGGACCTTTATAGAGGCCATGTATTGTTGTATATTGACTATGAAAGGTTGGTTAATGATACCTTGTTATCTTACTTGATTACATATTCATTGATGTTGCTATGCAAAGTGTATCACTTAAATGTTGCACTATGATATTGGTTGAACATGAGTATATTTTACCATGTGGCTATATTGCTTATCCCTTTTGTGGATTATATTTCAAGTATCTATTATGTGCTTGAGTGTGTTTATATAAGCTGATCTTTGGGAGTATAATGGAATACGATCACTTATGAGGAATTGTTCCATAAGGTGATCGGATTACGTTATATCTATGACCTCTCCCCCTCTGTGGCCACAGACTGGGGTTATACCATCTGTATTGAGCCAAAAGCCTTACAGAGTTGCTACTATCTTATATGGTTCCCTGGAAAACGGGTCTTATAAGATGTGAATATGCCTAAGCAGTTCACAGGAGATGAGTTATAATCAAAACTATCTCGGTTATATGATATTGATTCTGGTGGATATGCATTCACAGAATAAGTGGAGTATTTACTTCCACAATGGTACGACTTATGATTCAGACGGGAAAGGTAAACTAAGGTAACAAAAGGTGTTTACTGTTTTACCAATATGTGAGATGTACCTTGTTATGTGTTGCATCTTACTTGGCATATTGCTGCATTCATAATCGCTTGCTGAGATTTATTCTCACCCCTCTCCCTTTAATGTTTTTAGATCCTGAGACAGGCGGACCGGCCAAGTGAGGACGGAAAGGAGTTGGACGTGGTATTTTGGGATTGTCGGGGTATGTATAGGTTGGCGTAGAAGATGTATTTTGGTATAATTCCTTTATGGAGTTTGTGTGTATAAAACTTAGTTTCTACGTTATAACCAAAGTCTTTTGTAATTAAAACAGGTTGTTACTTTTAAAGTTATTCAACTCTTCCTCCCATGTAGAGAGGAATGAAGTTATTTTGAAACGGTTATGTTCAGTATGTTTAAGTTGTAAGTTAAATCAAAGTTTTAAAAAGTTTAGGTGGTTTGAGTTCTATTGGGGACGCTCTAGCTCGGGACACGGTTTAGGTTCTGGGTTAGGGTCCTCACAGAGAGAGAGTTGGAAGTTCGTCACAATCAGAATCATCCTCCCATTCATATTGTTTCGGAGGGACCGAACTTGTATCTTGCCCCCAACCCCTCAATGCCTCTAGTATTTTAGTCACGTGTGCTCCCACCCTATCCATGGTTGCATCTAATCGTTGTTGTTGCTAACGATTTTCCTCCTTCCATCTTGTCAGATCCTCATCCCTTGATTGCATTTCATGTTGAGGAGGAAATGAATCATAGTATTGTGGCTCATAGAAGTTCCATCCTTGACTTTGGTTTTCCCACTCATGATTGTAGGAGTCGGGAAAATGCTCATATTGTTGCCAAGGATAGAACGGACTCCTTTCTTGAACCTGTGGATAACACTCAAAAGAATACGTCCTCGAAGGACACTCATATGAAGCATGGGAGTATAATCCACAATAAACACACGACTCATAGATGCCATAATTATGCATCTTTGAGTCCACACAAATATTTACACTACACAAATATTTACACTACCTAAACTATTTACACTACCTAAATCAACAAATTCAACCTAAACAATTTCCCGACAACAGCGCCAAAAACTCGATGGGTTAAAACTCCCACTTGTAATAAAAACACCTCGCAAGTGTACGAGTGTCGTTGTGATAGCGTACACGAGTAAGGGGTCGATCCACGGAGATTTGTTGGGTGATTGAGTCGATTTGAGTAGTGTAAAATAAAAATAATAAAACAAGAAAAATGGAAGGGGTTTGGATTTTTAAACTACACTAAAAATACTAGCAAGAAAGCAAATAATAAAGGCAAGAACAATTAACACTAAGGATTCAAATAATATTAAAGGGATTCCATGGATTGGACTTAACACACCACTAATATATGCCAACTTTGATAAAAATCTTGATTCTAATCTAGAGTTCATTCACTTGGGTAAAGATTGGGACGGTGAGACGGCAGGATTGCAATCTTACTTTTTCCAACCAATTTTACATCACAAATCAAGTTCATAAAATTAATTTAGAAAAGCATTACACTTTAAGGAATGTATGAACAAAACCCACTTTGATTCCAATCAAGTTGTCACAATGGGTTTCTCATCAAAGCATTGGTCAAAATAGAGAAATTCCCAAATCAATGGAAGAATTCAAAACCCAAATGATTAAAAAGGTAATTTAAGACTAGATCAAAAATACAACCTTTTAAACCCTAATTTAAGAAGATGCAAAGATGAGCTAGAATGAAATCAATTGGGTAGAAAAATTATGGCATAAATTAAATGGTTGTGCTTACATCCAACCCATGAAAATAAAAATTAACTACTCATAATAATAAAAATTACAAAATAAAGAATAAAGAAGAAATAACCTTCGTAATAATGGAACAATGGAAGAGGACTGTTCTTCCCTTCCTCCGCCTCCTTGTTCCCAAAAATAATTCCCACTTAGAAAAAGATAATATCTTCCTACTTATACTCAAAGGTGGAAAAGGGGATTAAATTCCAAATCAGATTAAAAATGGGCCCAAAATTAATAAACAAAGGAAGACCAAAAATTGTTTAATCCATTGGAAATGGGCTTGGGAGCTTGGCGTGGAGATGGCCTGGCGGCTTGGAAAAAAAATGCATTTGAGATTCTTTGGGCGGCCACCGTAGTCATTTTGGGCGACCGCCCTAAGGCCACGGCCCATCAACGGCGAACGCTCTAAGCTTGGGTGACCGCCCATGTTTTTCTTTCTTTTCTTTTTTAATTCCTTAGTACTTCTTTGGATTCGTTTCGCTCCGTCTCGACTTTTAATCTTTTCTCCACCTTGAACCACCCATTTTCCCACCTTTTCAACCTGAAAATAAAATAACACTAACAAAACAATTAAATTACCTTTTTACTCGGAAATTTTGCAATAAATAGATTTTAGAACATATAAAATGGATATGAAAACATATCCATCAAATACCCCCAAACCTATCTTTTGCTCGTTCCTGAGTAAAATAAAACACAAATATACTAAAAACTACCCATAATTCTCAAACTAAAAATGACCAAGCAAAACAAATAAAAATATATTTTTGGGTGTTATTCACAATATAAAAAGTTTGCCACCATCGGTATCAAAATTCTTTCCAACATTGCAATCAATAATGTACCATCATAAACATAAACTTACCATTGCACTAACACATACCAATTAAAATTCTTTTTACCGTGAAGAGATGTGAGGGGGGATCATTGCCAACAAAGTAAGATACTTTATGGGTTCACTAAAGAAATATCCTAAATCAAGAATGATAATGCAAAAAGCATAGAAACGTTTCCATAGGCACTTTCACACAATTGTCAACCCGCTTAATCCATATTGGGACCATGGCTTAGAAAGTTATCTAGTTTACATTAGAACCTCACTACAAATAAGCCTTCCACTCAAAATGTAGCTTCACCATCTTTCTTTCATGGCCAATCAAACTAGGACATATTAAGGGGCAAGTTAAACAAATAAGCACAACTAGTGTCTTCGTAGGTACAAGAAAGTTAATTCAATCTTGGAGTAGGAATCGGTACCAAGGATTACATGATTCAATACTTGACAATTTTTTTATTTTTTTTTGTGCTTTGATCCTTGCCATTCCATGACTCTTCTTTACGAAGACACCTTTATTTCTTTTTCTTTTCTTTTTTTTTCTCTTTTTTTTTCAAGGAATAATACATAGAAGATAGTTGCCCCTTTTCAACATTACATTCCCCACTTTCCTAAGTTGACCGCTTAAGCCATGCCCAATGTCTCATAAACTATTGATTTGTTATTGACAATTGTGTAATCGTGTTCTAGCTACTCCGGATATGTAAAGTAATCCCATAACGGTCACTTAAATTGGTGATAATGATCCCGTGCAAGCAAAGTGTTGTGGTGAAATGAAAAACAAAGTTGGTATGTTCTAATGCAACTCTACTTTTATAACTATGATGGCACATAAGATGCAAGAACCAAAAACAAACATATCACAACATCCCAACCATGGGTGGCAACCCAACTATATAGTGAGCAACACAATTTTCAATATATATATATATATATATATATATATGTATATATATATATATATATATATATATATATATATATATATATATATATATATATATATATATATATATATATATATATATATATATTTAATTCTTGACCGCACCAAAGGTTGCCTACGTCCCCAAAACAATGAGCGGACTACTCATTGAAATAGGCTCAGTCACCAGTAGTTCAAACGCGTCCCCTCAATAAATGAGAGGAAGACACGGTTTGACTCGATTTTTTTTTCATAAAAAAAAACTAAACAAGACATCCTAAAATAACAAGATAAATATACTAAACTAACAAGACATCCTAAACTAACAAGATAAATATACTACCACCCCCAAACCTAAATAGTGCTATGTCCTCATGGCATGAAAACCAAAAGAAAGCAAAACTCAAATTCGGGAGGGGGAGAGATTAAAAGTAAAAGACATAACATAAAAGACGGGGAATTTAAAAACAGAAAGCAAGTAAAGTCATACCATGTTGGGGTGCCTCCCAACTAGCGTTTTGTTTTAAGGTCGGTAGCTCTACCGGATTCAAGGTTATCTTAACCTTCACCTTCCTTCCTTTTGCCCACTTCACCGTCTCGCGGGTCTTCACTTTCAGTTTTAGCCCCATAAATATTCCCTTAGATATATGACCATTTAGTGCCCAAGGGAATTTTTGACATTGAAGTTTCTTGGGCTTCTTCTCTTCCAACTTTTTGCCACTTTCTTCACCCTCACAAACAGGGGGAGGTACAAGAATGATGGAGGCTTTCACGCTTTCAATGGGATGGAGAAGATCTTCGTTGAGACATTGTTCGTCAATTTGGTCAGGCCAACCTCATCAACATTAACGCCCTCATCATCTTTTACTTTCTCTTCCACCCCATATAGGGCCAACTCAATTTCATCACACACTTGGTCATGCCATACTTTCTCTACCTCCTCAGTTGGCCCACTCAATTCATCGTCATCAACAACCACATTAACATTAGTAGCAGACGGAGAGAGAGTTGGAAGTTCGTCACAATCGGAATCATCCTCCCATTCATATTGTTTCGGAGGGACCGAACTTGTATCTTGCCCCCAACCCCTCAATGCCTCTAGTATTTTAGTCACGTGTGCTCCCACCCTATCCATAGTTGCATCTAATCGCTATTGTTGCTAACGATTTTCCTCCTTCCATCTTGTCAGATCCTAATCCCTTGATTGCATTTCATGTTGAGGAGGAAATGAATCATAGTATTGTGGATCATAGAAGTTCCATCCTTGACTTTGGTTTTCCCACTCATGATTGTAGGAGTCGGGAAAATGCTCATATTGTTGCCAAGGATAGAACGGACTCCTTTCTTGAACCTGTGGATAACACTCAAAAGAATACGTCCTCGAAGGACACTCATATGAAGCATGGGAGTATAATCCACAATAAACACACGACTCATAGATGCCATAATTATGCATCTTTGAGTCCACACAAATATTTACACTACACAAATATTTACACTACCTAAACTAATTACACTACCTAAATCAACAAATTCAACCTAAACAATTCCCCGGCAACGGCGCCAAAACTTGATGGGTTAAAACTCCCACTTGTAATAAAAACACCTCGCAAGTGTACTAGTGTCGTTGTGATAGCGTACACGAGTAAGGGGCCGATCCACGGAGATTTTTTGGGTGATTGAGTCGATTTGAGTAGTGTAAAACAAGAAAAAGGGGAGGGGTTTGGATTTTTAAACTACACTACAAATACTAGCAAGAAAGCAAATAATAAAGGCAAGAACAATTAACACTAAGGATTCAAATAATATTAAAGGGATTCCATGGATTGGACTTAACACACCACTAATATATGCCAACTTTGATAAAAATCTTGATTCCAATCTAGAGTTCATTCACTTGGGTAAAGATTGGGACGGTGAGACGGCAAGATTGCAATCTTACTTTTTCCAACCAATTTTACATCACAAATCAAGTTCATAAAATTAATTTAGAAAAGCATTACACTTTAAGGAATGTATGAACAAAACCCACTTTGATTCCAATCAAGTTGTCACAATGGGTTTCTCATCAAAGCATTGGTCAAAATAGAGAAATCCCCAAATCAATGGAAGAATTCAAAACCCAAATGATTAAAAAGGTAATTTAAGACTAGATCAAAAATACAACCTTTTAAATCCTAATTTAAGAAGATGCAAAGATGAGCTAGAATGAAATCAATTGGGTAGAAAAATTATGGCATAAATTAAATGGTTGTGCTTACATCCAACCCATGAAAATAAAAATTAACTACTCATAATAATAAAAATTACAAAATAAAGAATAAAGAAGAAATAACCTTCGTAATAATGGAACAATGGAAGAGGACTGTTCTTCCCTTCCTCCGCCTCCTTGTTCCCAAAAATAATTCCCACTTAGAAAAAAATAATATCTTCCTACTTATACTCAAAGGTGGAAAAGGGGATTAAATTCCAAATCAGATTAAAAATGGGCCCAAAATTAATAAACAAAGGAAGCCCAATTTTTTTTAATCCATTGGAAATGGGCTTGGGAGCTTGGCGTGGAGATGGCCTGGCGGCTTGGAAAAAAAATGCATTTGAGATTCTTTGGGCGGCCACCGAAGTCATTTTGGGCGAGCGCCCTAAGGCCACGGCCCATCAACGGCGAACGCTCTAAGCTTGGGTGACCGCCCATGTTTTCTTTCTTTTCTTTTTTAATTCCTTAGTACTTCTTTGGATTCGTTTCGCTCCGTCTCGACTTTTAATCTTTTCTCCACCTTGAACCACCCATTTTTCCACCTTTTCAACCTGAAAATAAAATAACACTTACAAAACAATTAAATTACCTTTTTACTCGGAAATTTTGCAATAAATAGAATTTAGAACATATAAAATGGATATGAAAACATATCCATCAATGTTCAATGTAAAGCCTGCAAGGGCTTTGATCATTATGCTAGTGAGTGTGCCAACACTCTGAAGAAAAGGGGGATGAGCTTATGTGACCCTGAGTGACAGTGATGATGAAGATGAGACTGCACACTTGGCAATCATTGATGTCTCATCCCAAAGTCACAAACATCTCCTTGATGTTAATTCAGATGTGATCACACTGGAGTTCACACCCTTTGAATCTAAGTTCAAATGTTTTAATTCTTCTATTTCTGAAAAATCAGAGGATGAAGAGATTGTGATGGTAACTTTAAAGAACTTCATGAATCTTACATTGATATTTTCGCTGATTGGCAAAAATGTAATGAAAAACTTGGTGTTTTTGAAAAGGTTAATGAGAAACTCTCAACTGAAATCACTACTTTGAAATATGATCTTGAAAGAGTTTCCATTGAGAATGATAACCAAAAGGAATTCATAGCCAAACTCGAGGTCATGATCACCAAGCGTGATGTTGAACTCAAGAATGTTAAATCTGATCTTGAAAAAGCCAATGGAACTTTTAAAAGGTTAAACACTGAAAAATCTAAACTTGAAGAAGCTTTAAACTTGGGAAGTCAAAATAAACTGGTATTGATTATGAATCCACTTTGTAAAATAAGGTGAATGTACCTCCAAATATAAAGTTTTTCAAAAGATAGAGTCTAAACCTAGGAGAAAGAATTTTGTGTGTCACTGCTGCTTTGCTCTAGGTCATATCAGACCCTTCTGTTATCAAAGGATTCATGACCTTGTGGAATTCGCTCCCCAGATGAAAGCCCAGATATACTCACACCACAGCTCACATCGCCAAAATTCTGGGCGATTCATGTGGGTTGAGAAGAAGGATGAGGAGTGTAAGGTTGTTTTCACTTCTCTGAAGAGCAGTATGTCTAGCTCTTGGTATTTTTATAGTGGGTGCTCAAGGCACATGACAGGTACAACTAAATTCTTGTCTGATTATTCTCCTATGGATGGAGGAATTGTGAAATATGGAGGTGGTGTCCAAAGTAAGATTGTTGGTAAATGAATCTTGAGTGTTGAGGGTTTACCAAATCTCCATAATGTTCTTCATGTATAAGGCATTAAGGTCAATCTCATAAGCATTAGTCATTTGTGTGATGATGATATGCATGTGAAATTTGATAAGCAAGTTTGTGAGATTTTTTATAAAACAGACAATTATGTCTTTAAAAGATTTAAAACTTTTGACAATTGCTATAAGTTTTGTGATGTTACAGGTTTAGTTGAAGAGCTGGAGACCGCCAATGAAGAATCTGAACAAAAATTTCTAGAGAAGAAACAAGAGAATGCAGAAAAGACTGATGTATCATGTGATGTGATCACATCGCAAATCACACAAGCAGAAACTAATGGTTGTTCAGATTCAGAGGCATACTCCAACAACTCAGATAGTGAAGAAGCAGGTATGAAAAGGTCCAGAGACATTCGAAGCAAAATATAAACGGACCACCCCGTCTCTCAAGTGGTTAGGGTCCTGCATCCAAATGTAAGCACCAGATCGAAGGCTAGGGTCTATTACAAAAACTTTGCTGGCCTAAATTGGATATCTTTCGTGTCACTTAAGGTAAGTGTTTATCATTATGTATCTCATCTTGAGCCTAAAATTGGTGAAATAGTGAAAGATGAGTGGGATACTGATGATATAAAGAATAAAAATAGGGTTGTTTTAATCTTGGTAGTAACATGGTCTTGTGCTCTAATGAAAACTACGCTTCTCACTCTATTGTTGAATCTAAATATAAATAAGTAGGCAGGTGTTGCTCTCAATTTATTTGGATGAAAATGATGATTAAGGACCACGTGCATGAAAGTAATGTATTAAATGTCTTCTGTGATAATCTATGTGCTATAGACATTTCAAAAATTCCCATTCAGCACTCTCGCACTAAACACATAAACATTAGACATCATTTTAATCAAGACCTTGTTTAGCAAAAAATTATTAGCCTAGACCTTGTAAAAACTGAAAACCAGTTGGTTAACATTTTCACCAATACCATTGATTTTGAGAGGCTTTATACTACAAGGAAGTCTTTTTGTTTGTGTGTCATCTGATGGTGTGATCCTCTGTGTGGTCACATCATGGTCTACACATAAATTGTATATTTTTTTTTTTTAAATGCATGCATATTGGTTTAACTTGCACCATATATCTCAGTGTGGTCAGTTGAATTCCTCCATTGACTTGTCCCATCTTTGGATTGTAAACTTTACCAATATATTTTAGCTAATTCTAACTTACTTTTTATCCTAATGGATGTCTCTCAGTGGGTGCCAAATCTAAAGGGAAACAGTTGTTCCACCCACTGTATGAAGACATTCTAATATGATCGATCAAACGATATCAAGATAATAGTTTATGTCGAATTTGTTAAGATCATTCGAAAAAGGGCTACAATTGAAAGTAAATAAAAGTGAAAGTTACCCACATATTAATTTCCAACAACAAAAATTTGGTGGGTGCATTATAGAGGCTGAGAAGACTGGAAAAGAGTTCATTGACTTCCTTGGAAAAGATGAGTCTCTGGGTTTGATTTTATACTATGCCACACAATACTGAGATATATACATCACTTGCTTGTACATTATTCATCATAGTCCAGTCATAAATTTAGATCATCCTTGTTCTTGGTAAAAATATTAATCAATTGTTTTTTATTTCTTCCCATATTTTTTCGACTAAAAATATTGTGCTCAATGACTCTTCAGTCAAATTTGATTTTTGTCTAATAGTTTTGTGGTTAGGGGGAGTGTGCTCTATGCTATTGTTTGATATTTTTATGGCAGACACATTACTTACAGTAGAAAAAATCTTATTGTCATTTTTTCTGGAAGTCCTTAAATCTCCATGAAATTTAAAAGTATGGAAAAGCAGTTTTGGTAAGTACCATCCCATGTTTTTCGACTCCCTAGACCCCTTTAATCATCTCTTATCGTCTACCACCATCTTTCTCTATTTCATTGGAGGTAACACAAAGTGTTGCGTATGATGTGATTTCTGATTTAGCCACATCTAGACTCACATCCTATCGCATTCCCAAGTTGATATCATCCATTCTGGTAAAAAAGGGGGAGAGTAAGTAAAAGAGGAGAGAAAATTGAAGTTTGATGATAACCTGTAACAAATTCAGGGGGAGTTGGATTGTTTGATAATTTAGGGGGAGTTTCTATATTAGGTATTTTGATTGATTTATTGGATTGTTGTAAGTACCCAAATTCGGATCGTCAAAATCCGTCAGAAAGTTAACCGAAATCCGTTAACTGGCCCGCTCCAGGTTAACCGAAACTCGTTAAACTCCCCGTTGCCAAGCCAACGAGACGTCCCGGGACTTCCCCGTGCATTCCGACGTCGAAACGTACTTAACACACGTCATCGCACGTGAAAGTACGGCTTTCCCTGAAAAACGCACTTTTCGGCACTTTCCGGGGGCATTTCGGACATTTTCCGGACTGTTATTTTAAAAAACGGACAAAACCGGGACCCGGGAACGAACTCCCATACATTTGGTGAGTCAGGGGACACGTGGCAGCCATGCCACAGCCCTCCCGTCACCCTTCAATCAGAAATCAAAGGGAAAAGACTAAAATACCCCTGGATTTCAGTCAAAGTCCGGCCGGACTCCCTGTGTAAACTTTCTGAAATTGCCAGCAAGCCCCTCAAAGTTCCAAAATACCACAAAACCCTGGAAATCAGTCTAAGTCCGTCCGGACTCTTACTGCATTTTTCACCTATAAATAGAAGTTGTTGTCAAAGCCAAAAGGAGGAAAATTTTACACCAAAAAATCACCACAGCCTCGGCCCTAAGCAGTTTCACCCCCTCCCGAGCCCCCGTTTGTCTCGATTCGCGTGAAACTTACGTATTTCGATTAAATACGCCCCTCACTACTCCGAAACACCGTTTCAAACTACTTTCCGTGTCCCGTACACACCCCCGAGCTAAAGGAGTCGACCCTAGCCATAGGTATAACTCCCTCTCTCTAAATCTCTCGTTTTGTCTCGGTTTACGCGCCAGCCACTACAACCATTTCGAACGACGTTATTGAAATGTAGACGCCTCCGTCTAACGGGGTCCGATACGTTTTAGCCCCTCGATCCTCTTCTCTTCCCGTAAGAGAAGTAATCACAGTTTAAAACGGCGTTCCGACCCCGTTCCGTTTACTTTTTTATGTCATTTACCCTTCCGGATCGATCGATCCGTCGATCGTCACTTACTTTCTGTCATTTACAATTCTGAGCCGTTTTGGCTCGTTGATCGTCATTTACAATTCTGAGCCATTTTAGCTCGTTGATCGTCATTTACAATTCCGAGCCGTTTTGGCTCGTTGATCGTCATTTATGATTCCGGATCGTTTGATTCCGTTGATACTGCTTTAAATACTGTCATTTACAAAGTCCGACCCGTTTGGATCGTGATAGTATTTACTTTTCAAAGTCCGAGTCGCAACCCGATTCGTTGATTGCATGTCATTTAATATGCTTTTTCCCGTAAAAATCGTTAACAATGTAATGCCCGGTTCAAAACCGGAGTTCGTCCTTCGAACTCTCTTTCAAAACGCGTGAAATGACGTTTGGCCTCCAAACGCTCATCTTCAAACTAAAAGCCGCCATTTGACACTTAAAATCATTTAATACGCTTTTCCCGTAAAAATCGTTAACAATGACTCGCCCGGTTCAAAATCGGAGTTCTTCCTTCGAACTCTATTACAAAAAGATCAAAACCGACGTTTGCCACGCAAACACTCATTTCCGTCTCAAAATCGACGTTTGTCATTCAAACGCTCTTCTTTTCAAACAAAGTCACCTAATCAACGTTTGACATTCAAACCAAGATTAAGCTTGTCATTCAAGCCCCCATTTCAAAACACACACACACACACACACATTTTCGAGAAAGGTAGAAAGACTCGTCATGCGAGGCATTTCGGGTGATCTCGTAATACTCTTCCCGAAACGTAACGTGACCTCCGAACCTAACAATCTCTGGTACTCAAATCTTTTTACTCGTTTTTGCTACCAATAAAAATGATCCCCTGTTTTCAAAGCTTTTTACTCGTTTTTGCTACCAATAAAAATGATCCCCTGTTTTCAAAGCCTTTTCCTAAGTTTTTGCTACCAATAAAAATGACACCATTTTCAAAAGCCGTTTCTCAACGTTTGGGCTCAAAATACAAAAAACCGCGTGGCGACTCCTCATTTTTCCTTCCCATGAAGCGAGGTCTCAGACACCAACCCCCCGCGAAAGACAACCGCCCTTTCCGCGCCCCGCGCGCGAAAGTCCGGGTAATTTCAGTTGGCGACTCCGCTGGGGAGAGTGATACTTTTTTCAAAACTACCGTTGTTTTCTAAAAAGCCTTCCGTGGGTCAAACTTTCGTTTACCCTTCCTCGTTTTCGTGTGTGTGTGTTCCTTTAAACCTCGAACGGTTTTTTTCAAAAGGCATTACATTGTCAACTTTTCAAAATCATACCATGTTTGTGCATCCCCATTCATGTTTGATTTTCATTACTGTCTTTTGAACTGCGCATCATAATGCTTTAAGACACATTCTGAAAAATCTCTGTTTTACTCAGAAAAAAAAAAAAAGAATTTTAGTGACCGCACACTACGCGCACTTGCTGCCTCGGAACACCGCACTTCACGTGCACTTGCTGCCTCGGTACACTGCACACTACAACCCGTAACCCGGGATGGCCTTATCAGTTGCACCCCGATTGGCCTGCCAGATGCCTTTCGGGGGCGCACGGGGTCGTCCCAAACATCCCATCCTAGCCCGTGTAAGCCATGTACTCTTTGTGTCACACTTTGTCCAAGACCCCGGTTGGTTTTTGGCTTAGCTCGTGTCATAAAGCCTAAGTGTATGTTTTTTACGCCGGGCCCCGCCCCGAGTCAAGCTCGAGAGGTTGAGACCGAAGGTCGTTCCCGACCCGAAGTCTCGAGCTCTTCAGCCTTGACTTTGACGCGGAGCTCTGCCGAAAAATATACCCGAAGGTTCAATGTGACGTCGTGTCATCAAACCTTACCGTATGCACCGTGCCAGCCACAACTTGGCCAACGCCAAAAGCTAAGGTCCCTCGTGCAAGCGAGTCAGGAGAGGTCATGCCGAAATTTTGGCACGATCCCCGCCTTAACTTAAGGACGTTGACTTCGACTGTGGCCCGTACGTCACATACGTTGAAAGTTTGCGTGATCAGCTAGCCTTAAGTTCACTTTTTCCTTTGTCGGTGGAACTCGCTTGCCTTATAGGACCTCGCTCGGGATAGTCCGTCCCGAGAAAGATGATCTACAATGGAAACGAGGGGCTTATAAGCGTAGTGACGAGATCAACTGATTAGAGCTCTAGGATTAGTTGCAAAAAAGAAGACTCGCTCTTTTCCAACCGATTAGGACTCTGAGAAAACGCGCTTTAAGTAAACATTAATCGGTAACTCCACATTGCACGAGCCTGAAACCTTGATCCAAATCCTCCCTTTCCGAAGCCTAAACCCTTCCTTTCGTTCCCTGCAGCGAGCAGAAAGTGGTTCAGATTTCCGGGTCAGCGCCTTGCCGGGATCATCGTTACGGCGGCGTCGAGACGGTTCTTCGGTTCCCTCGGTTCCCTCGGCCGGAATTTCCGACATGTCTAGCTCACAGAAATCGTGACGGGGAAGGACCCCGCCACCGGTAACATATATGACTTTGGAAGAAGCCATCCGGGTTTGTGAGGTTCACAAGAGGCGAAAAGAAGATCGGCGAGAATTTCGTTGTACGGCTTACGAATGAGCGTGGTATAGCGGCTATCCCCGGTCGGACGGTACTTTTGTCACAGTCGAGGATGACGATTCCCGAAACAAGTTCACCAAACCTTCAACCGGGTTCCTCCCCGCCAACTTACGGGATGACTTCTAACCAAGGAAACTGCCGCCTAGGCTTCACGTTGCCACCTCCCGGGCAACCTGTCATATTTGGCCAAGCCGGTGCTACTCCTATCACTCAATACCACACCGGCGCACATTTGGACCATCCCAGGATGCCAATATCCTTCAATACCCTCCCGGGTTCATCCCGTTGCCTATACACGAATCCCAAAACACCGAGGACAAACCCCGATACAGTTCAGAAAAGGCCCCCATATACCAGCATATATCAAGCCTTCCACCTCCAATCACTACCGCTCACGTGGTAGCACCCGGCGCCGAGCCTCACAATCCACCCTGGACCCAACCTTGGCCTCGATGGTCGAACGGATGAAAGACACAGAAGGCCACCATGAGCGGCTCAAAGCGGGAAACGCTCAAGTCCACGGATCCGGGAATGGTCACGCCTCTCCTGCCAAGTTCGAGAATGCCGGAGATGGACCGATTCGACCGAACCGAATGTCCTCAAACGCACGTCGACACCTACGTTCTCGGCATGAGAGCGAAAGGAGCAACCCTCCGGCAAATGGCCGACCACTTCCGGCATACGCTCAAGGCTCAGCGTTACGATGGTTTCTAAGGGTTAAGCTGCGGATCGCTACACAGGATCGAGATTAGTAACATCTTCACAGGCAGTGCCGATCCAACTTAGAGTGGGAAACAAGTCGTGAGGACTTAATCACCACCGAGCGAAAGCGGACGAAAGCGTCGGAGGAATTCTACAAAAGGTGGAGGCTGGAAACTCTCAGAGATCATGGAGCCCCTCTCCAAGGATGAACAGATGCGGATCTTCAAGTCTGCTTAAGACCGTCCATCGAGAACTCTTATCGATCACCATTTCTTCCCGGATCTCCGGGCCATGGTCGGTGCCGGCTCACGGTTCGAGAAGGATCTCAAGGAGAAGTTGGCTACTGCACGGCCATACGAGATACCGCTCGGCGGTTGCATTCAATCCCGCACCGGCCCCGTGCAAAGGGAAAGATACGTCTGTCAACTACATCCATCGGGGACAGCGGTCGGGCAACATAAACCCGAGTCCCGCAAAGCAACAACTCCACTTCGAAGCGAGTCTACCGTGCACTTCGACAAGTTGGATATGCCAGAGCAAGATCTTTGGAAGGGTTAATCAAGGAAGGTCTCCTTAAACCCGTTGCAAATTACAAACCCAAGAATCCCGTAGTCAACGCTGACAAGATCAAGTACTGCGCCTTCTGTAAGTGCTCCAATTTGAGCTTGTTAGAATTTTCGTTAGAAAATTAACGAAAGTTATAACATTTCTAACAATTCCTAACATTCCTAACTTTTCTAACAAAGTGAGGGTAAAATGGGCATTGTTATTTAAGGTTAAACCTCAAAAAGAATCTTAAAAAGCAAAACAAAAGAAGAAAACCATAAATAGAAATGGCTGGAAACATAAAGTAAATTTTGTTAATTTGAATTTTAAAAAGATTATTCCTCTTGTCCAAAGCACATTTGCATTTAATGAACGGTGCACGCGAAGGGACTTGTCCGCGCGGATGAGTTTGTCATTTCGGGAGGGCTATAAATTGAGCCCTCCGAGTCACAAAAATAAGGAGCCACAACACCAATTGCACCGAACCTCTGGCGAAATATAGAGAGAAAACGGTGAGAATTCTTCAAGAATTGTCACCATTTTCTCTCAATCTTTCCCAACTCACACTCATCCACTCACTCTCGTATTCAAGCCTTAAACACTCATACACTCAAGCCAAAAACTCAAGAACACAAGGAAGATTGGTAAACCCTCCTTCTCCTTACCCTAAACTCCCACCATGCATGCATTTGCAAACTACAAAATGTAGTTCTTTCATCTTCTTGCTTTAGATCTAAGAAGATCACCATGGAAGACCATCTCCATGGATGATCTTCTACAAAGATCAAAATTATTTTCAAGTTCTCTTACTTTCTTGCAAAGAAAACTCATTTTCAAAACCCTAAAAACCATTTTCAAGCATCAAATCTCATTTTCAAAGGATAAAAATCCCCTTCCCAAGCAAATGAAATGCTTAGTCCTAATGTACCCCAAGGATGGTTTGGTATAGTTGATTCACCACTAAAATGTCAAGTGATCACTAACCAAAACCTAGGGAAATGGGGACAAGCATGGATGCAAAACCCCCCTTAAAATCATATTTTCTTTCTTGAGAAGTTGCTGTCCAGTAGCAATTTTCTCAGACCTCAGTCCATGGTCTAATTTTTTGGACACAGATAAATGTGAAATTTGGTGTTGACTACAAAACACTTTTTGTAGCCAACATCCAGATCTTTCCATACATATTTTTACTTTATTTTTTGGGTGAGTAAAACTCCTCTTTTCAAATTTTCTTTCAGAGGCTAGTTCATCAGCTTCTGGAAATCCAGATCTCATATCTGAGGTTTACAGAAGGTTTTGACCCCTCAAATCTTCTCCAAAATGGAAAATTCCTTCTCACAAATCTTATTTAAGGTGTCTAGAACAACTTTCATTCTATGAGTTTATCCAGATTATGAATTTTTAAGACCCTTGAATCCATTTCAAAATCAAAGGTCCACTGCCTTTTTCATTCTGGCAGAAATGGCTCTCAACTTCAAAAGGTCTTTTGAGTACCAAATCTCAATCCAAAAATCTTCCAAAAATTCATGGGATCAGTTTAAAGTCTTAAAAAGATATCCCAATTTTTAATTTTCTGAGTTTCAAATTATTTTGGCCAAAACACACACACACACACACACACAAATGATTTTCAGCTTGGAAGACTCGTTTTACGAGGCATTCCGGGTGCACACTAACGTCCTTCCCGGCGTGTAACATGACCTCCGAACCCAAATTTCTGATCTCGGGCTTTTTTCAAAGTTTTGGCCCTTAAAACAAAAATGGCGTGGCGACTTCGTTCTTTTTTCCCGGGTCTTATTTGGTTTTTTTCAAAGAAACTACGAAAAAATCGAATTTCATTCCCGCGAGAAAATGGCGACACATCATCACAGTGGCGACTCTGCTGGGGACTAAGCTTTTTTTTTTTTAAAAAAAATGGTATTTGGTATATTGGTGGAAACCATTAAACTTCCCGTTATCGCCTCCTAACACGAGTCGGGGATAAATTGTGGTTTAATAATCCCACGTACCGGTATCACCGTTTTCAAAAAAAAAAAAAGCTTTTGAGGGTCAAGCTTCCGTCCCGGCTTTGAAAATCATTTTTGTGTGTGTGTTGATTTTTGCACAGTTTTCGTGTTGTTTTGGCCGCCTCGGAGAAAGTCAAAATTTTGACTGTCGGAATAATGTCCCTAACTGTTGGAATTTTCGTGCTTACGTGCTTATGTGTTCATTGAATTTCAAAAAAAAAAATTCAAAAAAAAAAAAGGATTTTCAAAAAAAAAGAAAATTTTCAAAAAAAAATCATGCATCATATTTTTAAGACACATGAAAAATTCCTATTTTACTCAGAAAAAGAATATAGACTGCTTGCACACTACGCGCACGTGACCGTACACTGCACACTACGTCCCTAACCCGGGGAAATCCTTGTCGCGGTCCGTTTGGTCTTATTACGCCTCTCGGATGAGCACAGGACTACCCAAACATCCCATGGAGCCTCGTGTCGACCATGCACTTGTCCGTGACACACTTTGTCCGAGACCCGGTTGGTTTTTAGTATGGTACGTGTCATGCCACTGTCTGTGTATAGACCTTTCCTTTCAAGCCTTTGTCGGCATACCAACTCAATATCTTTCGGGGACCCTAATCGGTCGAAGTTGCCGGTTTTCCGCCGCGAGACTTTGACCAAGATATTGACCAGGCGCCTTGACTTCGGCTCGGCGCACAAATTATACACGACTCCCGGCATTGACATGAGTCATCAAGGATTAATGAATATTCCATGCCTAATTACGGCTTAGCGACGACAAGTCAAGATCAATCGTGGACATTTATCGGTCAAATCATGCCGAGCTTTTCGTCGAGCCCTCGGACATGATCTTGACTTTTGACGTCGGCTTTGTCCGTAATTTACATCGAATGCTCGTTAAGACTCGATTACCCGCCGGACTTTTAGGATCGTTTTTCTTTCGGTCGGTGGGACCCGCTTGCCCTATATGACCCTCGCCGGGGTTGTCCGCACTGGGAGGTCGAAATACGGGTGGAATACGAGGGGCTTATAGACGTAGTGACGGGGCCCGGCGATCCGAGATCCCGAGTAGTTTGCGAAAAAGAAGAGCAATCTTTTCCAACCGATTAGGTTAATAAAACATGTTTTAAGTAAACGTGAACAAATAAGCGCATGTTGCATGAGCCTAAAGCCCGAACACCTACCCTCCTTCCATTCCCGGACATCGAACCTTCGTGTCCTTTCCCCATGACTCCTCACAAAGCTTGGTTTCGGGCACCGGGTCATCGTTTGATTAGTTGGGAAGAGTCAAGCGCGTCATCGGCTTCGCCGTTTGTTCCGACTCCGGGTTTGAGAATGTACGCATCGGCCGGAAATGATGGGGACCACGTTGCTCCGTCCTCCAAAATCCCTCGGAACAGACCGGTATTGGATCCGAGTTGGTAGAACAGATGAGACTTCGACATGAGGCTCAAATTGATGACCTTACAGGGGTTGTCGCAAGTCATGGTTTGACTATCGAGTCTCAATTCCGATGGCACTTTTACCGCAAAGAAGGAAGAGGGTTCTCCTCCTCTTCTTAATCGTCCGGATACATCAAGATGCTACCCCAAGATTCCTATGTTTCCACCGCCGGGACTCCTGCCCGTCGACTTACGAGGGCAAGCTGGCCCCCAAACGGCGATCGGGGATGAAGGAGTTCGGTATCTTGTCGGTTGTCCCCTCTCAAAGTGATGATCCCACAAATATCGGCTGAGTGATGAAAATCGAGGAACAATTGAAGAAATATGGTCGGCCATCAAAGCCACGGAAGAACGCCCGGAAACGGCGGGCTGGATTGAAGAGGCCACACGCCACTTCGGGACCTTAACAATATCCCAGCGGCGGGGCTACCTTGAAGGACAAACATATGCCCGTTCCCGGGACCTCAATATCTCTCATTATCCGGCGGAGTCCAATCACTCGCTTCCCGGACGAGCCCGGCGAATCCCCGGACCGGTTCCACTCAAAGTCATTCCGGCGCGGCTCAACACGAGGTCCCAAATCCGCCACAGTAGTAGAACACATTTGGTGGGATATTTGTGGCTTGTCCCGATTGCCTTGAAAGGGACTATCGGGGATGGATACACGAGGACCGTCCTCCTAAGAAAAAGAAAATTTCCTCCCGGCCAAAAATTGAAGGAGAGATTCGAGGCCGGTGATAACGGTGTGGGAACGCTCGGGGAGACATACGGGGATTTGATTATTATGTACTCTACTCCGGTCGAGTCTTCCCCCAAAGCAAAAAGGGGTAAAAAGAGCGAGAAAAGCCTTGCCAACGACGGAATTGAGACCTTCGGATGCAGTGCTGCGAGCAGTCAGCCCCCTCGGGGTCGACGAGTTCGGTTTGTCCGGCTCAGTATACACCGATGAAGAAAAACCGACGCGATGCAGCGCTCCCACTCAATCAACATGTTGATTTGGAGATGGCAACCGCCACAAAAGGCCTCGGTATAACCCGGGGGCTTCGGCAAAGGCTCTACCTCGCAAGAAAAAGCACGAAGTGGCGGCTTGATGACTCTCTATCCCGAGACAAGGACCAAATCTATGATCCTCACCTATATGGGAGTATGATCACCTTCTCGCGATGAAGATTTGCCAAGAGATGTCTCCCAACACAATGAAGCTTTGTACATCACTATTCGGCTCAACACCATATCACTCCACTGGGGTATTAGTGGACAATGGATCATCGGTAAACGTCCTTCCCCTCGGCATGATGAGGGCCCTCCGCATAAATGAAAGGCGTATGATCCCATCTACCCGGTTTGTCGAGGCCTACGACGGTTCGTCTCGTCCCATTGCAGGGACGGTGACTCTGGAACTGCAGTACGAAACCCAAATGGTGCCCACAAAGTTCCATGTAATGGATATCCCCTCAGGAGTTCACGGCCTACTAGGGCGCCCTTGGTTGCATCACATGAAAGCCATAGCCTCCACTCTTCACCAATGCGTCAAATTCATCAGCCGGCGGGGAGACCTTGAAGTCATAAGGGGTGACGGTTTCCTCATAGGGAACGAAGGCTGAAACAATAGCCAAGAATGCCCACGTCGAAACAGGGGCTACATCCTTCAAGAGGCAAGTCTCGCCGGCATCCTTTGGAATCCGGCCGATGCCAACTATGTCAACACACTCAAGCGAGCGGACTCAGAAGAAGTTCGATTCATCAAATTTAATTGCTATTTCCTACACTTGGAGGCGTGCGGAAGGAAACGCTGAACACCGCCATGATACGAGCACACAAGTCTCGGTCCTCAATCACGAGATTTGTCGACGTGCGCAAACCCATTCTTTGGCCTCGCCGAGCGAGAGATTTTCATGATAAAAGTCGACAAACACCGACAGGACTCGGCTCGAATCTATGAACGTCGTGTGGGACGTCCTCCTTCTTTGAACTACTGCCGAGCCTTTCCGCTCGAGTATGGGACATGAGATTTTTCTAGCGGCACACCGAGACGCAATACGTCCTTACATACGGATTGAGTGGTCGGATTGTGACGAAATGGAAATCCCGAGATTGAGGAAGATCCCTACATCCACATGCTCGGCTTTCGGACGCCAAACACAATTGATTACGGTTCGGACAAAGAGATGATAGCAACGGCGAAGAGGGAGCACGAGACCATGCCTTTCCCGAGTTGTGAAGCCACCGACGGCGATGCCGCTAAAGAATTGGGAAACTCTCTCGGGCCGTCCGCGACCAAAGAGGAAATGATCACCAAGCTTGGATTGGTCCCCGATCCTTTCGTGTCAACCTTTGTAAAGTCCTCCAGAGTCTCTCATTGTTGAGTTCGAGTCTCTCGAGTCGTCCAGATGGCCTTACGCTGAAGACTACGAGTACGTAGCGAACGTTGTATTCCCTTTCGTCTTGATGAAATGATGAACCTTTACGAGTATCCCTTAATTGCCACTTTAACTAATGATGAATTAACTAATAATCTAAAAACAGGTTAATAACGATTCACTAGATGAAGAAGCGAGACACATTAAATGAACAATATATCAAAGAAATCTTTAAGCGAGGTTGTCAGGAAAGAGGAAAATCGAGCCCAAGTGCCGAAGAGATTTTGACGAGTGTGAATACAGGAACTACGGAAGAGCCTAAAGAGCCTTGATTGGTAGTTTCTTGAAGGGAGTGAAAGGGATGCCCTAATTGAGTTTGCTAAAAGAATTTGTGGATGTGTTCGCATGGTCCTATAAAGATATGCCAGGCCTCGATCCTTCCATAGTTGAGCACCGAATACCGCTCGACCCGGAAGTCAAGCCGGTAAACGAAGCTAAGAAGAATTAAGCCCGAATGGTCCCTACAAGTGAAAGAGGAGATAGAAAAGATGCTCGGGCGGGGATTCATCGGGGTCATTGAATACCCTACATGGCTTTCCAACATAGTAACGGTGACGAGGCCAACGGAAAGATCCGGTCTTTGCGTAGACTTTAGAGACTTGAACAAAGCCGGTCAAGACGATTTCCCCACACCAAACATCGACATTTTGGTAGATTCCACGGCCAACCATGAAGTCAAATCCTTCGTCGACGGTTTTGCCGGCTACAACCAAATCAAAATGGCGAGAAGAGGATCAAGCCAAAACGGCCTTCACTACCCCTTGGGGCACCTCTTGCTACACGGTCATGCCGTTCGGACTAAAGAATGCTTTGGGGCTACGTACCGAGAGGGCGGCCACGGCTCTGTTCCATGACATGATCCACAAAGAAATTGAGGTCTATGTGGACGACATGATAATACATTCCGAGAGGATCGAGATGGCGGCACTTTGTTGATTTGAGAAAATTCTTCGGCCGCCTCGAGACCACGGCATGAGGTGAATCCGGCCAAGTGCACCTTTGGTGTAAGACGAGGTAAGGTGCTAGGATATATGGTGACGAACGGGGAATCGAAGTAGATCCCCGGAAAATCAAAGCCATAGTTGAAATGAAGCCACCCGGACATTGACGAAGTGAAATCCTTCATGGGAAGGCTGCAATACATAAGCCGCTTTGTAAATCAGCGACCTCGATCTGCGAGCCGATCTTCAAGTTGATGAAGAAAAATGCCTACACGAGAATGGACTCCCGGAATGTCGGCTTGCCTTTGAACAAATTAAGGCATACCTTGTGAATCCCCGATTCTCTGCCCACCACATCGGCAAAAGCCACTCTTGCTATATCTAAGCATCACGGATACGGCAATTGGGGCTATGCTAGCTCAAGAGAAGAAAGATTCCAAAGTCGAAAACGCCATCTATTTCGTAGCGAGAAAGCTCCAAGGAAGCGAACTCAATTACTGCGCTTGCGAGAAGACTTGCGCGAGGTTTGGTGCAGGTAGTGGGAAAGTTGAAATACTACATGCGGTCTCACCCGATACATCTTGTCTCAAGGATAGACCCCATCAAATATACATTCGACAAGCCTTCCATCTCCATGAGGTTGGCAAAATGGTCGTTCTTTTTGGCCGAATATGACATCACTTATGTTTCAAGGAAATCCGTAAAAGGACGCATAATGGCGAGAACATTTGGCCGATTTCCCAAGTGATGAGTCCCAGGGACTGAACCTCAATTTCCCGATGATGGAATCTTCGCTCTAGAAGGAGAAAATCGTGGCAACTCTTCTTCGACGGGCGTCAAACAAAAGGGGAACGGGATAGGAATGCTTACGGTCGATCCTGCTTGACGAACACACCCCCATAGCGGTAAGGCTGAACTTGAAGTCACCAGCAACGGCTGCTGAATATGAAGCTTGCATAGCCGGGTTGGAAGCCGCCCTTGAAAGAAATATCAAGGAATTGGAGGTGTATGGTGACTCTTGCCCTCATCATCAATCAGGTCTCTAACAAATGGAAGACCGTGGACCCGGGTCTCTGAAATATCACACTTACATGGAAGAGTTAGTAACTCAATTCAAAGAGATCGGCTTTCATTACTTGCCCGGAGATCGCAAGCAGTTTGCGGATGCTGCAGCAACGCTAGCCTCCCTCGTTGAAATACCCGAAGGAAAGTCAGTTAAACCATTCGAGTCGGTAGAAGAAAATCCCGCTTATTGCTTTGAAATCGAAGCGGAAGCCGAGGCGATCGATGATCCACAGGTACACTCAGTTACCGATTGCACGAAGGATGGCGAGGCCTCTTTCAAAAATGAAGATGGGGAATATAAAGAAGGAATCAAAGCGAAAAGTCTCTCGGCCACAGGCGGCTCGCCTCCCATTATGTTCTTTTGGGAAACATGTTATACAAAAAGCGTTATCAAGGCCCCCTCTGCGATGTATCGGCAAACAAGAGGCTACCGAACTCATGAAAGAAATACACGGTGGTACTGCGGCCCTCACATGAATGCTCGAGCTACGATGCAAATCATGCGAGAATGGGGTACTTTTGGATCTCCATGGAAACCGGCGCATCCGGTTCGTCAAAAGGCTGCGACAAATGCGGCGATACTCCAACCTTAATCACTTGCCTCCTCACGAGTTATCTTGCATGACAACCCCTTGGCCTTTCGTCACTTGGGAATCGATGTCATAGGCAAAATCACACCATCGAGGCGATATGACCACGAATTTGTCCTGGTAGCCGTGGATTATTTCACCAAGTGGGTTGAAGCCAAGTCCTACAAAATCCTCAACTCAAGGAAAGTTGCCCTCTTCATCAAAGAAAACATCATGTGCGAGATACGGGTTGCCGGCCGAAATCATCTCGAGATAATGGATCCCACTTCGAAGGGAATGTGAAAAGCTGGCAGCGAGAATTCCGAATAACCCGTCACAAGTCATCTCCTTACGGGCCCCAGGCAACGGAGCCGTTGAAGCGGCAAACAAGACTCTGGAAAATATCATCCGGAAAATGGTGCATCCAAGGCGAGAGATTGGCCCGAGAAGTTACACACTGGCACTCTGGGGCTACGGAACATCGGTCGAACGGCAAGCGGGAAACACCGTTTGCCCTCACATACGGAATGGAAGCCGTGCTCCCAATCGAAGTGGAAATCCCCTCGCTCAGCGTATCTTCTTTGGAAAGCCGGATCAACGAGGTCGAATGGCTCCGAGTCGCCATGATGAATTGGCCCTGCTAGATGAACGCCGGCGAAGGCCATGGAACACATCCGAGCCTACCAAGGAAGAATGGCGAGCCTTCGACAAGAAAGTAAAGCATCGGGAGATCCGAGAAGGTGATCTCGTTTTGAAAGAAAAGCCCCCGGTCCGTATCAACCCCCTCGGCAAATGGGAGCTGTATGGGTCGGGCCATATGTCGTCCGAGAAGATCTTCTCGGAGGAGCCATGCAACTTGCGGACCTCGACGGGAATCCCTTTGTACACCCGGTGAATGGTGACAAGGCTGCGAGATACTACGCGTAAAAAAAAAAAAAAAAGAAGTCAAAAAAAAAAAAAGAGTGCTAAAGAGTAATACCCAACTAGGTTGAAAACCCGAAAAGGGCGGCCTAGGTAAAAAACGGGGTTGCACCAAAAAAAAAAAAAAACAAAAAAAACAAAAAAAAAAAAAAAAACAAAAAAAAAACAAACAAAAAAAAATCGGGTTGAACTACGAAGACACAGGCTCCTCAAAATGAGGGAACGTAGGCGGCGGAAACGGTTCGGTCTAAAACACAAATAAAAGCCATACTTTGACATCAATACAATTGATCGGACCATGAAAGCGTCTCGAAAAACTCTAAAGCAATTCAAATATTCATTACAAGTTAAAAGCTCTTTGATGAGTCTAAGCCCGATTCATTCCTACAAGCGGCAACTGCTAAAAGAAACTAAGATACATAATCAAACTAATGTGTACTGCCATGACAAGAAAGGGATACTCGGAAACCTCGAGTCACTCCAAGCCACTCGTCTTGGCCTCTCCCCTCTTCTTCCCCCTTCGAGTCTTCTTTTACGAACAGGAAAAATGTCGGTCTTCCTCCTACCAAGCTCTGGTATAGGAATAGGATCTATCAAACCGGCCTCTGTCGGGGCCTTAGTAGCCACTAGCGTCATCTCTCATCTCCTGTAGCCTAGGCGGTAGCATAGGAGCCCTCCTCTCCTGTCTCTTGACGTAAGCCTCATAGTCGGTCACGGCGTCTCCGCTCCTGTCATGAGGGTTGGCCCTCGCCTCGGCCCTCCTCCTCTCGAAGCGATCGAGGTCCTCCGCACCCACAATGGCCTCACGCCGTCTCAAAATAGCCACTGAGTCTCTCCCGGATGCCTCTCATACCAATCCAGTACCAAGTGGTCGGGAACACCGGTCTTGGACGCTGAGAATAACCCGAGGAGGAAAGGCATCATACCTCCATGCTCGGGAAAGAAATGGAAACACCGAGGGATCATCCATAGAAGCAGGAGCCACCACCACTGGTGGCTATATCATCAAAGTCCCCAAAGGAACTGCTCCGAGGCCAAAGCGTCTCGAGAACTAAAGCCGGAATATAGAAGGCTGGGTGAGAAAGCCCCGGAAGCATGACCACATGAGACCCGTCTGAAGCACTCTGCGAGTCTCCACCCGCCAACAAGGCGACCATCGATATCTTACGTGCGGAGACCCGGCCATCCAACGCTCCCATGAGCCACGATCATCAAAATCCTACAGCAACCCCCTCTGGCAAATGTCCGAGGCTTGATCATGTCGGGAGTTTCCCGAAGAACCCCCAAACGCTCCATCAGCCACAGGGTCAAGAGGAACGGGCTGCCCCCGTGCATATACCGTCTTCCGGTGCTTGACTATCAAGAGCATGAAAAGTCTCCCCCAGAATCAAAGGAACGACATCTACGCCGGGCGACGGTGAACGACAACATCCAGCAGAGATCGATGGCAAATCCCAAAGGAATAGACCATGAACAGGGTGCCAAACATACAAAGTGCAAAGGCATCCCAATAGGCATCATCCAAGCCTAGGCCCCTAAATCTGTCGGGAAGACCGGAAATATCGAAATGATCGGGACCGCGGATCATACCTTGCGCTTCCTCCGGGGAAAGATGAAGGAGGACGCACAATCTGTCAACAAAAGAAGCCCCTCCGGGCAAAGGAACCGCTATCTCTTCCACCTCCGGACCTCCAAGCAAGGCCCGAAATTCTTCGACAGTCGGAACAATCTCGTTGAAGGAAAGGCAAAAGACATGCCTTCTAGTGTCCCAAAATGAGGAAGAAGCCCTCAAAAGCTCATAATCCGGAATCAATTCCTTGAGAGACCATAAGCACTTCACCTTGTACCTTTCTTCAAAGAAGGACCTCCTCTCATGCATAATCTCCCGGGACCAATCCTTGAACTTGTTGAAGAATGACATTTGGGATTCTTGGGACAATTTTGATGGAGCTTTTCTAAGGTTTTCCATGGTTTTTCTCTCTTTCTCCCCGAAAATGGCTGTTTGAATTTGGAGGTTGAAGAGGATATTTGAATTTGAAATAAAGTGAGACCGGATCTAAAGCAAAATTAAAGGACAATGTCGAGATGCGGGACCCCATCCGCGCGGATATGTTTGTTTTCCATCAGAAAAATCTGCAACAGTCCAAGCTGCTACACCAAAAGAGGAATATTCCGTCCCGGTTGCTCGAACACATTGCAAAAACCTCCCCAAAACCAGTCCGTATCCCAAACACTACCACCCTTGCAAAAAAAAAACAAGGCTCATGCAACACTGCATTCATACTGCATTGCATTCATAAAATAAAATCCTAAATTATTACATTCCAAAAAAAAGAGAGTATGCATAAAAAAAAAAAATAAACAAACATCAATAAAATCCTAAATTATTACATCAAAAAAAAAAAAAAAAAAAAAAAAAAAATGTGTACAAATCTCAAAATCGGTCTAAATCTCAAAAAAAAAAAAAAATCGGGGAGGGGTAATCAATCGAGTCTCTAGCGCCGATGTCGTCCCCGGTTCCTCTTGCGACTCGGGCCCGCCTCCTCGGGAGCCACTGAAAATCTCGGGCTCGAGAATCGTCCTCGTCTCCGAGAAGAGGCTCGTCGGGACCAACCGGCACGCTACGATAGGGCAAGCGAGATCTGCGAAAAATCGTATCCGAAGGTGAAGGCGTCGGACTCTGGACGTACGAAGACGACCCACCATCTTTGCCCAGACGTGTCCACTGCCCGTGTGGATCCCGAGAATGACGTGATCCGAAGCGGCACCCGCGGGGATCAAGGAGAGGAGACGAGAGGAGTCTCTGAAGAAGTCTACGAGCGAATAGGGAAGCCTCCGTCGACGGGCGCCGGCCGTGGTCGCCTTGCTCTAGCACGAGGAGCCCCAAGCGACCATCCTCTGATGAATCTCTTAGCTCCGATCACTTGCTTCGTCGGCTTCTCGACGACCACCTCCGAAAAGCGCACAAAAGCAAAAGCGTCAAAAAAGGAAGTGATGCTAAAGATGATGAAACAAAAGAAAGAAAGGAAGAGGCGAGAAGCGTAAAAAGCCATACCTTCATACCGGACGAGGCCGGAAAGCTCGTGGAAGCCGCTCGGGCGAGGATCTGCACCCTCAATCGGACCCCATCCTGGATATATGAAAAATCCGTCAGGGTACCGCGGGATCCCAAGCCCCTCTCTATCCAGAACTGAGGCATCCTCGGCCTCCTCAAGACGAATGTCGCATATGGCTCGATCGCCACGAAATCCGAGAAGTCTTGGCCGGCTCGGTAATCATCCCAGTCACGGACCGATCACTCGGAGTGCATCATATCGGCGGGAGGCTCCACCGGTGTCCTCAAAGGCGAGTTCACGCCATCTTTGGCGCGTCACCCTCTCTCCCGGATAATATGCATCGCGAGTCGGACCTCTCGAGAATCCTCCATTGCCACGGTCCAAATCTCGGCGCCCTTCGGTGCGCCACCTCGAAGCGATCCCGGAGGGAAGAATATCATCCCCTCATCTGTCTCGGCCTCCCGTCGAAGGAAGGCAATCCGCGTACACAGTCGTACGCCCCCTGGAGCTTATCTTCTCCGGGCATGCTTGGACCAAGAATGCATGGCCGGATACGCCCAGACGTACTCCGCCGGTGTCGCCACATCGTGACGTGGAAAAACTCCAACGCCCATACTGCGAAGGTAAAAATCCAATCAATCCGGTCTGCAAAGAAAAGTGTGTGCTCAAAAAAAAAAAAAAGAGAGGGAAAGCAAAAAGAGAGCTTATACCTCCGGGGCAAACTCAAAGCGGTACAAGGAGCTCACGGCCTTCCGTTTGTACCTATCAAGAGCAAAGTAAAGCTCTGCCGGCCCGGCCTCTCCCCGAGATATCTCAGGCCGTCTCCATGTCCTCCAAGGACCTCGGCAAGGCAAAGGCTGCCGTCCCCTCGGCATGTCCAAAGAGCGTGCTCGAAAAGGCAAACCACAAGAAGGCCACTAGCGATTGCGCTCGGCGCCTATCCTCTCCTCCCGGCCTCGTAACTCACGATGGTCTCCACGATCTTACCGTAGACCACGGCATACTCCATCCCCATCCCCTTTTTGGGAATAGGGAAAATCCCGAGAAGAGCACAGTAGATCCGCATCGCTGTAGCCGTCCCGCCACTCAATCTTTGCGTCCATTAAAGGACAAACCCGTGATCGCGGCATAGTCGGAGGCGTAACCGTAGCCTCGCCCCGAGAAGAAGTGAAAGGTGTGGGTCGCGTCCCACCAATGCTGCGCTAAAGCGAACATCAGGCCCTTGCTCTTAGGGAACTTGACCAGCCCCCTCAAGCACTCAACAAACTCCCAAAGCCCGGTCTCAACAACAATCTGTCTCGGACTCGGCAAAGCTCCTCGGCCCACATCCGGAAGCCGGTCCCACAGGTCAACTACGGACTCCACTGATCCTCGAGTCTTCATTTTGTTCGATTGCTCCGTCACAAAACGGTTTCCGCCACCAAAAAAAAAAAGGAGAGAAAATGTCAAAAAAAAAAAAATTGCATTTGCATTTGCTCAAAAAAAAAGCATACACATGCATTAAAAAAAAAAAATCGGCAGCATAACGGCATGCAATAGACATAGCCCCATTTTTCTCACAGAAAAGACAGTTTTCAGCAAATCCCATTCAACAATTTTCAATAAAAAAAATGCATACATGCATATCCTACAAGAAGTCGACGGAAATAAAACTCCGTCCCATTTTCAAAAAAAAAATGCATACATGCATATCATCCATCTTACATGCAACGGGAGGAAAAATCCGTCCCACTTTTCAAAAAAAAATCCTAAACATACATACATCTCATATTGGCAAAATGCCCATTCTTTCCAAACAAAATGCATGCATTGCATCATTCATCAATATCAATATTCAATTTCAAAAAAAAAAAAAAATCATCATCACAATTTTCGAATTTTCAACATGCAATATTCAAATTTCAAAAAAAAAAAAAATCAAAGTCACAATTCATAATTTTCGAATTTACAAAAAAAATGGCGAAAAGGCCAATTCTTTCTCCAAGCAAAATGCATATTTTGGGATACCCACATAATCATTGCAACATGCAAAGCATCAAAATCAAGATTCAAAGCCAAGAACATCAATCATTCGAATTTTCAAAAAAAAAAATTCAAAAATCACCCAAAATTCAAATTTCAAACAAGAAATCAACAAAGGGAATGAAAAGATTCGAAGTATACCGTTCGGAGACTCGGATCAGAAGCCCAATGTTGCCAAGCATCGGGGTAGGGCTCCTCATAATCGATTGCGAAAGAGTATAATGCCTCCTCATCCGGACGAGCTCCAATCGTCTCTCCGCCGCCGGGCCACGTCCTTGGCCTTGAAAAGCACCTTCCCCGTGTTCCATTGCTCGAAAATCGAAGAAAATCGGAAGATTTCGAATCTTTTTTGCCCAACAATGGCGGTTTTACGAGTTTCTCTCTTCCTCTCTCGTAATTTTACGTAAAAACAGGGGGGAAGGAGAAAGGGCGGCCCCTCATTTAAAAACCACGGAACACGCTCCTATCCGCGCGGATAGGATTGTCGAGTCAAAATGACCCTTTTGCCCCTTAAAATTCCGGGACTCTGCAATTCGGTCCCCAACTTGACGAGTTAACCAAAGTTAACCAAAGTCGGCCCCTTGTCAAGAAAATCATCCCCGGCGGTCAAACGTAAGACCGATTGCCCCGAGAAAGATAACGGATCCGTATCTTTCATCAAAATCTTTCCCGGCAGTCAAACGTAAGACCGATCTTCCCGAGAAAGATAACGAGATCCCGTATCTTTCATCAAAATCCTTCGGCAGTAAAACGTAAGACCGAGTGCCCCGAGAAAGATAACGGATCCGTATCTTTCATCAAAATCCTTCGGCGAGTCAAACGTAAGACCGATTTCCGAGAAAGATAACGAGATCCGTATCTTTCATCAAAATCCTTCCGTGATAAAACGTAAGACCGAGTGCCCGAGAAAGATAACGGATCCCAGTATCTTTCATCAAAATCAATCTCCGGCGGTAAAACGTAAGACCGATCTCCCGAGAAAGATAACGGATCCGTATCTTTCATCAAAATCATTCCGGCGGTAAAACGTAAGGCAAGGTGCCAGAAAGATAACGAGATCCGTATCTTTCATCAAAATCATCTCCGTGATCGAAGCGTAAGACCGATCTCCTTGAGAAAGATAACGAGATCTCGTATCTTTCATCAAAATCATCCTCGGCGGTAAAACGTAAGACCAGGTGCCCAGAAAGATAACGGATCCGTATCTTTCATCAAAATCATTCCGGCGAGTCAAACGTAAGACCGATCTGCCGAGAAAGATAACGAGATCCCGTATCTTTCATCAAAATCATTCCCCGCGATAAAACGTAAGACCGAGTGCCGAGAAAGATAACGAGATCCCGTATCTTTCATCAAAATCATCTCCGGCAGTCAAACGTAAGACCGATCTCCTTGAGAAAGATAACGAGATCTCGTATCTTTCATCAAAATCATCCTCCGGCAGTAAAACGTAAGACCGATTGCCCCGAGAAAGATAACGGATCCCGTATCTTTCATCAAAATCATTCCCCGACAGTAAAACGTAAGACCGATTGCCCCGAGAAAGATAACGGATCCCGTATCTTTCATCAAAATCATTCCGGCGATCGAAACGTAAGTCCGATCTCCCGAGAAAGATAACGGATCCCGTATCTTTCATCAAAATCCTTCCCGGCAGTAAAACGTAAGACCGAGTGCCCCGAGAAAGATAACGAATTCTCGTATCTTTCATCAAAAATCAATCCCCGGCAGTCAAACGTAAGACCGAGTGCCCCGAGAAGGATAACGGATCCCGTATCTTTCATCAAATTCATTCCCGGCAGTTAAACGTAAGACCGATTTCCCCGAGAAAGATAACGGATCCCGTATCTTTCATCAAAATCATCCAACGGCAGTCAAACGTAAGACCGATCTCCTTGAGAAAGATAACGAGATCCCGTATCTTTCATCAAAATTATCCCCGGCAGTAAAACGTAAGACCGAGTGCCCCGAGAAAGATAACGGATCCCGTATCTTTCATCAAAATCATCCCCGGCAGTCAAACGTAAGACCGATCTCCCCGAGAAAGATAACGGAATCCCGTATCTTTCATCAAAATCATCCCCCGGCAGTCAAACGTAAGGCCGACCTCCTTGAGAAAGATAACGAGATCCCGTATCTTTCATCAAAATTATTCCCGGCAGTCAAACGTAAGACCGATTTCCCCGAGAAAGATAACGGATCCCGTATCTTTCATCAAAATCCTTCCCGGCAGTAAAACGTAAGACCGATTTCCCCGAGAAAGATAACGAAATCCCGTATATTTCATCAAAATCATCAAACGACAGTAAAACGTAAGACCGAGTGCCCCGAGAAAGATAACGGATCCTGTATCTTTCATCAAAATCAATCCCCGGCAGTCAAACGTAAGACCGATCTCCCCGAGAAAGATAACGAGATCCCGTATCTTTCATCAAAATCTTCCCCGGCAGTCAAACGTAAGACCGATTTCCCAGACGAATACGTCCAATTTTTTCCAGCAAAGGCTAACAAAATTCCCAGCAAAGTTAACGGAATCCCAAAAGCCAACGGAATCTCGAGTAGTACTCGAACTACGAAAGGGCTTGATTCCCACTAGGGATACGTAGGTAGCCTATCATTAGGTCCAGCCCCTCGACCAAAACGGTCACCCTCTCCTTCGGCAGCAGACGAAGTCCACCGAAAGGCCATTTCAAATTAAGGTTCGAGGCACCTAAAAAGCCATCATCATCAAGGTTCGAGGCACCTAAAACGCCATCTCCAAGGTCCGAGGCACCTAAAAAGCCATCATCATCAAGGTTCGAGGCACCTAAAACGCCATCATCATCAAGGTCCGAGGCACCTAAAAAGCCATCTTCAAGGTTTGAGGCACCTAAAACGCCATCTCCAAGGTTCGAGGCACCTAAAACGCCATCTCCAAGGTTTGAGGCACCTAAGACGCTATCACTAGGAAAACGATAAATCACAAAAATCCCCGAGGAGCGGATAGCCATCGGACCGAAAATGGTCATTCCTATCCCAATGGAGCGGATAGCCATCGGACGAAAATGGTCATCTCTTATCCCAATGAGTTTCTTTCCGGCAGCCCTGCGAGAACTCGCTCATCGGAGTTCGAGACACCTAAACGCCATCATCTCCAGGGTCAAAGACCCGAACTACGGCCAGCTTGATTCCCATTCGGGATACGTAGGTAGCCTATCGCTAGGTTCGGCCACCCGATCACTCGATCATCCCGCCAAATATGGAGCCTTACTCTTATCGACGACCCGCTTCCTCCAGCGCCGTCGCCGAGGGGCTACTGTAAGTGCTACAATTTGAGCTTGTTAGAATTTTCGTTAGAAAATTAACGAAAGTTATAACATTTCTAACAATTTCTAACATTCCTAACTTTTCTAACAAAGTGAGGGTAAAATGGGCATTGTTATTTAAGGTTAAACCTCAAAAGAATCTTAAAAAGCAAAACAAAAGAAGAAAACCATAAATAGAAATGGTGGAAACATAAAGCTACATTAATTTGAATTTTAAAAAGATTATTCCTCTTGTCCAAAGCACATTTGCATTTAATGAACAGCTGCACGCGAAGGGACTTGTCCGCGCGGATGAGTTTGTCATTTCGGGAGGGCTATAAATTGAGCCCTCCGAGTCACAAAAATAAGGAGCCACAACACCAATTGCACCGAACCTCTCGCGAAATATAGAGAGAAAACAGTGAGAATTCTTCAAGAATTGTCACCATTTTCTCTCCAATCTTTCCCAACTCACACTCATCCACTCACTCTCATATTCAAGCCTTAAACACTCATACACTCAAGCCAAAAACTCAAGAACACAAGGAAGATTGGTAAACCCTCCTTCTCCTTACCCTAAACTCCCACCATGCATGCATTTGCAAACTACAAAATGTAGTTCTTTCATCTTCTTGCTTTAGATCTAAGAAGATCACCATGGAAGACCATCTCCATGGATGATCTTCTACAAAGATCAAAATTATTTTCAAGTTCTCTTACTTTCTTGCAAAGAAAACTCATTTTCAAAACCCTAAAAACCATTTTCAAGCATCAAATCTCATTTTCAAAGGATAAAAATCCCCTTCCCAAGCAAATGAAATGCTTAGTCCTAATGTACCCCAAGGATGGTTTGGTATAGTTGATTCACCACTAAAATGTCAAGTGATCACTAACCAAAACCTAGGGAAATGGGGACAAGCATGGATGCAAAACCCCCCTTAAAATCATATTTTCTTTCTTGAGAAGTTGCTGTCCAGTAGCAATTTTCTCAGACCTCAGTCCATGGTCTAATTTTTTGAACACAGATAAATGTGGAATTTGGTGTTGACTACAAAACACTTTTTGTAGCCAACATCCAGAGATTTCCATACATATTTTTACTTTATTTTTTGGGTGAGTAAAACTCCTCTTTTCAAATTTTATTTCAGAGGCTAGTTCATCAGCTTCTGGGAATCCAGATCTCATATCTGAAGTTTCCAGAAGGTTTTGACCCCTCAAATCTTCTCCAAAATGGAAAATTCCTTCGCAAAAATCTTATATAAGGTGTCTAGAACAACTTTCATTCTCTGAGTTTATCCAGATTATGAAGTTTTAAGACCCTTGAATTCATTTCAAAATCAAAGGTCCACTGCCTTTTTCATTTTGGCAGAAATGGCTCTCAACTTCAAAAGGTCTTTTGAGTACCAAATCTCAATCCAAAAATCTTCCAAATATTCATGGGATCAGTTTAAAGTCTTAAAAAGATATCCCAATTTTTACTTTTCTGAGTTTCAAATTATTTTGGCCAAAACACACACACGCACACACACAAATGATTTTCAGCTTGGAAGACTCGTTTTACGAGGCATTCCGGGTGCACACTAACGTCCTTCCCGGCGTGTAACATGACCTCCGAACCCAAATTTCTGATCTCGGGTTTTTTTCAAAGTTTTGGCCCTTAAAACAAAAATGGCGTGGCGACTCCGTTCTTTTTTCCCGGGTCTTATTTGGTTTTTTTCAAAGAAACTACGAAAAAATCGAATTTCATTCCCGCGAGAAAATGGCGACACATCATCACTTCCATCAGTATCACGGCCATACCACCGACAACTGCGTGGGGTTACGATACGAAATCCAGAACTTGATAGAAGAAGGCAAGTTGGAGCGCCCCCGTGGGCCCAATACAGTCGGAAACCCTTTTCCGAACAATAACAGCGTGAATTCCATTGAGTGGGTGCCCAAGAAGATTGCCGCAGAGCCAGTCCCTCCGCCTCTTCCAGTCGGGTCCTCATCAAATGTCCACATCAGCTACGATGTTTGTGACTGCTCTGCCTGCCTAGAGTACGAGTCCCAAGACATGGTCCGGAGCGATCCTCCGAGAAAACAAAAGAAGAAGTCCTCTCAACAGCAACTGAGAGAAAGATACGAAGCTGGAGACACCAGTGTGGGTACACTCGGAGAGCCTTCCGGGAGGTTCGACTACTACGTCGTACTCCGGTCGGTCCTCTCTTCCTCCGGGCCATGCGGCTTTAGAGCAAGCGGGGTGGGAAAGCCGAAAAGTCCTGGCGCCGACAATAGAGCTCGGACCTTGGGACACCGGAATACCTCGGATCTTGGTAATCTTGCGCGGTCGAAGCCTAACCCCCCGCGGGATCAGCCAAGATTCAATTTGTCCAGCTTCCGAGCTCGGACCGGCAAGGGAAGATCAAAGTCAGCTTGGCACTCACACTCGATCAACGTGCTAACCAAGGGCGGCAACCGCCACAAACAACCTCAACGCAATCCCGAGGCCCCAGCAAAGGCTTTACCTCGCAAGAGGAAGACAGGAAACGGATGGCTGGATGACTCTCCTTCTCCGGATAGAGATCAGATCTACGATTCCCAACTGTATGGCAGTATGATCACTTTCTATGACGAAGACTTACCGAGAGATGCCTCGGGGCACAACGAAGCTCTGTACATCACTCTCAAGCTCAACACCATAACACTCCCTGGAGTATTGGTAGACAACGGGTCAGCTGTTAACGTTCTCCCTCTCAGCATGATGCGGGCCCTGCGCATCAACGAAAGCCACCTGATTCCGTCAGCTCGGACTATCAAGGCCTACGACAGCACGTCTCGTCCCATCCTGGGGACGGTGACTCTGGAACTCTGGTTCGAAACCCAAATGGTGCCAGCAAAATTCCACGTAATGGACATTCCATCCGAATTCACGGCTCTGTTAGGATGCCCTTGGCTGCATCACATGAAAGCCATAGCCTCCACTCTCCATCAATACGTTAAGTTCATTAACCGGCAGGGAGATCTTGAAGTCGTCCGAGGGGACAGCTTCCTCATAGGAAACGAAGCCGAGACAGCAGCCAAGCGTGCCCGCAGTCAGGCACCGGGGCTACCTCCTTCAAACTGACCAGGGGACTATCGAGGCAAATCTCATCAGAATCCCTCGTAGTCGGAGATGCTAACTATGTAAACGTACTCGAGCGGGCGGACCACAGAAACGATCAGATACATCAAGTTCAACTGTCGTTTCCAACATTTGGAGGCAGATTGGAAAGAAACACTGAGCATCGCCATGATGCGGGCACGTAAACCCCCAGTCTCCAATCGAAGATTCGTCAGCATTCTTCAAACCAACTCTCTGGCCCCGCCAGGCGAAGAGATTTTCGTGATAAAGGTCAACAAGCACCGTCATTCTCGGGATGAATGCATGAGTCGTATGGGATGTCCTCCACGAGGAACTACCCGCTGTACCCCTCTTCTCCAATGAAGGGCATGACGTTTTTCTAGCAGCTCCAGCAACGCACCCGGACGCGATATTGTAAGTACCCCAATCTGGATCGCTATCCATCCAAGCATACGACAAAACCAGGGGCAAACTTCCGGAGGTCATAACTCCTTCATACGAACTCCGATTGAGACGTGCCATATATGGTTGGAAAGCTCTCGACGAGAACTAGCTGGCCATCACAATTACAAAATGTGGAAAAGCATGGAAGTCCATACGGACCTCTTTGCATCATAATTGCAAAATCCGCTTAAAGTCCACGAGATTCCCTCAAATCCCGGAGAAATCATTACCCCCCTGCATGGTTGGTCCGTACGGACCTTTTTGCATGCTAGATGGTCCGTACGGACCGCTTTGCAAAGGGGACACCATCATTCCAGAATATTCACAATTATCACATATTCCCTCAAATCGAGGAAAACTAAAATTCTGGATAACCTAGGAGGTCCGTACGGACCTCTTTGCATTTTTCTGGCACTATAAATAGAGGGCTCCCCCTCCCTCATTTTTCACACCTCCCTCTTCTCTCCTCTCCCCCCAGCCTTCAAGCTCCCGTCTAAGACCCTTCGGGGCACTCCCGGCCCCTTTCGGATCCTTCCGAGGCCTTCCGAGCTCCCTTGTGGTGCTCCGAAGCCTCTCCGAACGCTCCCGCGCTGCCCCGAGGCACTCTCGAGGTACTCTGAGGCCCCTCGTGGTACTCCGAGGCCTTGCCTGGTCTTTCCTGAGGCGTCTCGGCTCTTTCCGAGTCAAATCGACGATCCCGGCCCACGCCGAACCTCTGCCCGAATCCAACCGACGATTCCAACCCACGCCGAACCTCTGACCGAATCCAACCGACGATTCCAACGCACGCCGAACCTCTGCCCGAATCCAACCGACGATTCCAACCCACGCCGAAAGTCTGCCCGAGTGCACACTTGACAATCCCGAGGCACGCCGAAGCTCTGTCCGCAGACAACCGGCTCCTTTCGAAGCAATCTCGGTCCGTCCCGGAGCACTATTCCATCCTCAAGCACTATTCCCCAGCGGAAGACAGACACGAACCAACATTGGTAAGGCTTCCTTCCTACACTATTTCAATACATTTCAATACGCAGTGTACAATGTAGACATCCGATACATCATGCATTTTTAAAAGCACACACACACACACACACAACATTTAAAGAATATTAGGGGTATCCGAAAGACTCGTTTTTACTAGGCGACTCGGGTGAGCTCTAAGATTCTAATATTCTCTTCCCGAGGAGTCATCTGACCTCCGAACTCAAAATCTCATCACACAAAAACAGTTTATTATTATTTTTAAACTGATGCCCTTTTTCAATGTTTTGGGCTTAATAATAAAAACGGCGTGGCGACTCTACAAAGCAAAACACGGCGAGACACCTCCAACTCGAAAACGCTGCAAAGCGGGAAATGCCAGATGCCGGGGCGCGATTTCGCTACCTCTCGGATCCGGGTAATTTCAGTTGGCGACTCCGCTGGGGACTTTTTGTTTTAAAATCTTTTTAAACAAAACAAAAGATTTTTAAAACGATGATGAGGGTCAAACTTTCATTTTACCCCTTCTTTAACTGTTGTGTGTGTGTGCACGTGCTTTACTTTTTATTTTACAAAAAAAATAAAAATACAAAAAAAAAATGCATCAATATACATCTGTGCATACATTTAAAATTCTTCAAAAACTTCTGTTTTACTCAGAAAAAGAATTTTAGAGACCGCACTCTACGCGCCTTCTTGCCTCGGTTACACCGCACACTACGCACACCTTTGCCTCGGTTACACCGCACGCTACGCGCCTTCTTTGCCTCGGATACACCTGCACACTACAACCCTTAACCCGGAGTGGTCTCGGTTGCGATCCGTTTGGTCTTCCTAGGCCTCTCGGATGCGCACGGGATCATTCCAAACATCCCATCCTAGCCAAGCGTCAACCACACGTTTGAGTCTTGAGTCACACTCTGTCCAGACTCGGTTGGTTTTTACCCAGTCCATGTCATACAGCCTGGATACATATACCATGCCCGCCATTTTCTGAGTCGAAGCTCGGAACTCAAGATCCCTTGCGCAAGCAAAGCGATGAAAGGTCATGCTAAAATCTTGACCTGATCTTGATTTTCCAAAGCTACACCCAGACGATGTTCCGTCCCGGATATACATCCATGCTCACATGACACCATGTCATCAAGCCTTTAATACGTCAGCCATAACGATATGACCCAGCCAACGCCTAACGTCACAGATCCCTTGCGCAAGCAAGGTAAAGAGAGGTCATGCCAAACTCTTGACCCGATCTTGACTCAGGTGCCGGGTCGGTTCACTATTCACATGGCTAATGAATTAAAACGAACATGATAGGCTCGGTCCTTAGGTTCGATTTTTCTTTTAGGCCGGTGGAAACCGCTTGCCCTATAGGACCCTCGCCAGGGCCATCCACCTGGGATGTCGAAATACGGAGTGCAAAACGAGGGGCTTATAGCCGCACGGATGGTCTCCAGTGACCCGGGATCTAGCATAGTTGCGAAAAGAAGAGCAATCTTTTCCAACCTACCTAGGACTACGAGAAAACGCGTTTTAAGTAAATTAAAGCGACAAAAATAAAAAAAAATCATAAGTAAAAAGCGGAAACTGCATGTCACGTGAGCTTTCCCCCTTCATCCAAAAGGTCTTCTCGTGTCTAAACCTTACCCGTCACCCCCTCCAGTGAACCGAGAGTGGTTGAGAGTACCCGGGAGCCGCCTTTTCAGTATCGAGGTCACAAGGTCCGATAGCCCTTCCGGTTCAGTGGTCCGAACAGTCCGCTACTCCCCCATGGCGGGATCAACAGATAACAGTGAGGGAAACGGAACCCCACCACTGAGAAACCTCCAGACAATGGAGGAGGTGCTGCGAGCCTTCGAAACCATCAAGAAGCGCCAAGAAGAGCAGCAAGCCTGGATCGTAGACACCTTGCGTCTTCGAGGAACCGTTGCAGTTCCCACTAACGGAACCTTTGTTCTCATAGAGGACGAAGACATACCGGCTCCCCGGTTTCTCAAAGCTATCAGCGAGTCCCGCCTCCGCCAAGTTACGAGATCCCGGCAACGCTAAGTAGCTCTCGCTCAAAGCTCCCTTCGGGCGTCGGTCAAGCGGCTCCGCATGCCCGCCTCGGCACGATCGGTTTCCGGCTCACGCACGTCAAGCTCGGTACCAACGGCACACATACGTGCTCGCTCTACCGGATCCCAATGCATCTCGATACCCGGGATTCAATCCTTTGCCTCTATACGAGCCTCGCGGCCACAATCGAAATCCCAATGCACTGCTAGGGACGGACATCCCAAGCGGATATCTGACATCTCAAACCTTCCACCCATTTGGACTACCACTTGGGGCTAGCGAAACATTTCCCAAGTTCCCAAACACAACCCTTGGCAGTCTGAGTAATCACGCCCTTGGCTCCAATTTTAGTAATCCAGAGTACGGGATGGTCTACACTCAACTACCTCCCCAAGATTCCCGAATGGCGATCCCATCAGCCAATCCACCTCCATCTTCGGTTTCCGTCCCGAAAAACGACAGCTTGCCTCCACCTGCTGACCCTCACATGGCTTGGTTGGTCGAACAAATGAAGAGCATGCAAGGAAAATTGGCTAACTCTCGGAAGGACTCCCTTATGCCCACAGATCTAAGCAAAGTGGTTCCTCTCCCTCCGAATTTCAGAATGCCAGAAATGGAAAAATTCGATGGGACAGAATGCCCAAAGACCCACATCGATACCTACGTCTTAGGTATGAGAGCCAAGGGGGCCACCTCACAACAAATGGCGGATCACTTCCAGCACTCCCTGAAATCCACAGCTTTAAGGTGGTTCCTTAACGTAAAAGCCGAGAACCGCTCCACCTGGGAGCAAATCAGTGACATCTTCCTAGAGAAGTACCGCACCAATCTTGAGTGGGAAACCAATCGCCATGACCTGCAAGCCACCGAACAAAAGGATGACGAGCCTGTAGGTGAGTTCTACAAGAGATGGAACTGGAAACTAAGCGAGATAATGGATCCACTTTCCAAAGAAGAGCAAATGGATATCTTCCATTCCTGCCTCAAACCTTCCCTGAAGGCCCTGATCAGTCACCACTTCTATCCCGATCTTCGCGCCATGGTCCTTGGCCCGGGACCAAGTTTGAGAAAACACTGAGCATACAAAAAATGGTAGTCGATCCGGCCCCGCCCAATCCAATATACGCCCCAAGCGAGAGGAGGGAGGTTGTCGGAGCGATCCATTATATTAAGAATGGAGCACTACAAAGAAACGGTGGTCCCCCGAGACAACGACAACACTATGATGATTTCGGGATGCCATTGAGCGAGGTATTCGATCGTGTAGTGAAGCAAGGTCTCCTCGAACCTATGGAAAATTACCAGCCCAAATTTCCCAATGCCAACTGGGATGTAACCAAGCGGTGTGCTTTTCATAAATACCACGGTCATACAACCGACAACTGCATAGTTTTGAGGAAAGCAATTCAAGGATTGATTGAAGAAGGAAAGTTAGAGCGCCCCCATGGCCCCAATACACTCTGAAATCCGTTCCCCAGAAATAATGATCGAGATGCTTGGTCTAACCCCAGTATCATAGAGTCTAGATTCGAAAATAAAAGACCCCGAGTCTGTTACGCCTGAAGATTATGCGTTTGTAACAAAAATCGCGCTTCTTTATGCTTCGAATAAAAGTTCGACCTTTCTGAGTATCCCCTCATTGTCACTTTAACAAATGATAAATTAACTAACCAAAACAGTTAATAATGATTCACTTGATAAAGACGCAGACACATTAATGAACAATGCATTAAAACAAATCTTTAAGCATGTTGTCAAACGAGAGGAAAATCGGGCACAAGCTGCCGAGAAGGTTCTAACCAAAATGAATTTGGGAACTGCTGAAGAGCCCGAAGAGACGCAAATCAAAGAATCACACAGCCAAACCTCGTAGGTTCTAGTACCTTTCTCATTCAATCAAGTCCTCCTTGGACATTGTAATTAAGTCTTCAATTTTCCATACATAAGTCTTCTTTATTTTCTTGCTAGACTTGAGACATTATTTTGCACCCCACATTACATTTAATGAAATGGTTTTGTTCTATGTGATCACTTGCATTGCTCAACAAGTAATTCCACAAACGATTAATGCTTTGATTAATTGGTGTGAGAAAGTCAATCGATAGCTCCCCATATCATACCCCACACAAAGGCCTCCATCAAGCCATACACTTTCCAAAACATGTCCCCACCATCACCTTGACCAAGTCAAACGACGGCGGCAACATCAAAGGACAACAAAAGGTCACTCAGCATTAAAAGATTGACCCCATGTGGAAACCCAACAATCTAAGGGCTTGCCTTCACCCTCGTGCGCATCAAGAAATTTCAAGCATGGGCTTGCCTTCGCCCTCACGCGCTTGAAAAAAAAAAAAAAAAGGCTCAAGCGAAGCTAAAAAAAAAAAGCTCAAGCGAAGCTACACAAAAAAGGGGCTCAAGCGAAGCTTCACAAAAAAAAATGAGGTCAAAGACCCAGCGCCAACGATCAAGAAGCAAGGGAGTCACTGAAAAGACCGTCAAATACGACTTGTCAAGAAATCATCTCAAGGCCCGTGCCTCATCATTCAACCTTCCGAGCATTTTCGCCAAAGGCTGCACGAATATTCACGCCCTGGCCCCAAAGCCAAACACAGTTCAAACCCGAACTACGTCGACCTGAGCTCCTTGTCTCAAGGGGAACGTAGGCAAACAGAAATGGTCCGGTCATAAACACATACAAATCCACAAACCCGGTCTCATCAATGACCTCTCCTATACACAAACCTTCTTTCACACCAGACCAACTCGATCCTTGATACCGATTGACTTTCTTCTCGTGATTAATCAAAGCATATCAGGTTTAATTGTTGAATAACCTGAACATCAACAAAGGGTTTTAAGCAAACAAGTGATCATTGTGAACAAATCAGGTTTTCAAATGTCTCGACAAGTCTTCTTTTTCTACAAAATAGGAAAATAGAGCTAAACACTGATTTTCTGTCAGCAAGGGCTTCCATACACTTTTACAAGCTTTTCAATGCTTATACTCTCTCAAAAGAGTCAAACCCAAAAGCATGTTTTTTTTTATGCCTACATCAAATAAGACATTCACACAAAAGGGGACCCGTTCCCACCTTTTCAAAAATAAATACGCCCTTGTGAGTGTACATTACGAGTCATTTCTCCCACAAAAGAGGGTCGAACTACGCGGACACAGAGTCCCTCGGTCAGGGAACGTGGCGGCCTTCATTGGTTCGGTCTAAAGCATACACAAAAATCCCATAAGTTTGACGTCATCAAGGCTCAGACAAGAAACAAGCAAGAGATTTTGTGTCTCGACAAAGCTTTAAAAGTAAATCCCAAATCATCACAGTTAAAACACTTTTTGATGAGTTCAAGCACGGTCTACTCTCAAACTCACAACATGCTAAAAGACAACTTAAAACATTTAACAATCAATGTGTCTGCAATGACGATGAATGGATACTCAGTGTTTCAGAAGGTCATTCCATGCTACTCGCGTTTGGCCCTTCATCACTCTTTCCTTTCTTCCCTCGTCCCCAACGAGTCATCTTTCATTCCATATGAGCGAGTTCTGTCTCCCTCATTCCGAGATCAGGAGTCCTCCTAGTCGTGTCAAACGAACCGGTCGCTCTCGAGCATCGTTCACCCGTGCCTCGGCTCGGATCTTCTCCCTATGAGTCTCGCAAAAGGGGACCTCTCCCGCGGTCATCAACTCGATTCTTGTAGTCAAACAAAGCGTCTCCCATGACATCCCGAGGGTTAGACCAAGCTTCGCACTCCTAAGGCTATAGGCGAGATGGCAACCTTGCCCCGAGATTGCTTCACACCTTCTCCCCAAAACCACTTGGAGTGCGCCGATATGCTACTCATACCAATCCGGGTACTCGGTGTTCAACACAACACTCTCCCGGCGTCGAAGGATCACCACGGGAGGGAAAGCGGAATACTTCCATACCCTCGGAAAATACGGAAGAGCATCTAAAGGCTGCTTGAAAGCAAAGCGGGGGCTTCCCCAGCACATGAACCTTAGGTCCCCCTAGCGCCAAGCGATCTATGCCGTGGAAAGTCTCCCCGAAACTAAGGGAATGATGTCCTCACCCGGCCGGCAATGGCTGCCACATCCAACAAATGCGTCCCGGGAGACATCACTCCCGCCGCCGCTCATGAAACCGTCAGGCCGCCCATTTGCCCCCAACTCGAGAAAACACGCCTCGGCCTCCACTAACCACAAATGCATTCCCGGCTCATGCGACATGCACAAAAATAATAATAAGCTAGCAACAATTCCTAGGTCAATCCAGGAATCACAAATACGTCATTACATCTTAAAATAAAATACTTTGTTGTGCAAATACAAGTGTTTTATTACGGGTACAAAATGTCATGTTGCTCTACAAAAAAAAAAAAAAAAAAAAAAAAAAGAAAAACGGAAAGAGGGAAAGCAAAAGAGCCCTAATCCGACTCATCATCATCATCCTCCACAAATGAGAAATCCGGCATCTCGGAAAACTCGACAGTCACATCCTCGTCATCAGGATACAGCACCCCCTCCTCGTGCGGGTACTCAAAGTACTCTGAAGGGTGAAAACCCGGTGAAAGGATCAAAGAAGGGATGCGAGGATGAATCCTCACCCTGTGCCTCCGGCGGAGGAAAGAAGCGATGAAGGGTGCACGGCCTCACGAGCCCCGAAGACGTCCCTACATCAAAGCCGTCTTTGTTCTCGAACCGGCACCTCCGGCTGTGGCCCTGGCTCAGCCCTCGAAGAAGGAGTATCCACAGACCTCCTCAAAGGCACTAGCTCGAACGCTGCAGCGTACCGCGAAGACCTGCAAGACAGCTTCCCCGCGAACTTCCTTTGAAAAAGGCCGCATCGCCACATAACGGCGGGTCAACGTGTCAAAGGATCTTCCCGAGGCCTGCACAAGCAAACAACCAAAGAAACGCTCAGCAAAATAGATACAGTCATACCCAACAAAAAGAGAAAAATACAGAAAAGATGCCAAGATGGAAAAGAGTAAGTGCACTCACCGGTGCATCCGGGTCAACCCGATAGGTAGCAGGAGCCTGCTCAGGGACGGGTACCATCACTCTCCGCCTCGACGAATCCCCGCGAACATACGTGAAGTCCGGCCAAGGCACCGAAACATCTAGAGGACGTGACGAGCCAGTCTGTCTTTCCCTCACCAACACCTATGGCGTCCTCAGCTTTTGCCTGACCAAGGCCGCATACTCCTCGCCTCCAGGACGAACTCCTCGGCACTCACGCCGGACCGGTACCTCTCATACTCCAGCACGTCCATATCAAGAGGACTCATCATATGGAAGGGCGGATCCCTCAAAGCCATAGGAGGCGCACCTGTGCCATACTGCCAGAATAACCTCTCCCCCAAGTACACGGAGTCACAAGTAAGACCCCGCAGAAGCCTCCACTGCCGCATCACCCAGGGGGCACCCTCCGGCTCATCCTCATCATACCGAGTCCAAGTATACAGCGGAAACCCCTCCAAACTATCCCTCTCCCGTCCTCCTCTTCCTCAAAGGATGAGCCCAGCACATCATGGCGGGATAACCGAAGTTGGCCTCATCCTCCCAGTCCCACGGCTGGCAACGGAAGATCTCATAGCACCCCGCCTGCAACAAAAAAGCAGATAGTGCACAGAACAGAAAAAAAGGGGGAGTCCTACTCTAAGTCATCGGCACCACCGCCTGGTAAAGACTCCTGCATCTCGGCGCCTCCGCCAGCCACCTCATCATCCTCGGTGAACCCAGCACCTTCCTCGACCGGATAGTCCAAGAAGTCCGTAGGAGTAAGAACGAAGAAGGAAAGAGAAGACGAGCCATCCCTCCTCTCCTTGTCCAGCACCTGAGGCGTCACACGTCCTCAACACCTCAACAACTCGGTCAGAGGCGCCCCACGACCTCAAACATTTCAACAAGTTCAAACAAAGGCGCTACCTCGCCCTCACCAAGTTCAGACAGAGGCGCTACCTCGCCCTCGCAAGTTCGAGACAGAGGCACCACCACGTCCTCACAACAAGTTCATACAAAGGCGCTACCTCGCCCTCACCAAGTTCGAGACGGGCGCTACCTCGCCCTCACCAAGTTCAGACAGAGGCACCACCACGTCCTCACAACAAGTTCAGACAGAGGCGCTACCTCGCCCTCACCAAGTTCAGACAGAGGCACCACCACGTCCTCACAACAAGTTCAAACAAAGGCGCCACCTCGCCCTCACCATAAGTTCAGACAGAGGTGCCACCTCACCCTCACCGTAAGTTCAGACAGAGGCACCACCACGTCCTCACAACAAGTTCAAACAAAGGCGCTACCTCGCCCTCACCAAGTTCAGACAGAGGCACCACCTCGCCCTCACCGTAAGTTCAGACAGAGGCATCACCACGTCCTCACAACAAGTTCAGACAGAGGTGCTACCTCGCCCTCACCGCAAGTTCAGACATAGGCACCACCTCGCCCTCACTGCAAGTTCAGACAAAGGCGCCATAGCGTCCTCATCATTTCAGCAACTTCGTTCAAAAAAACGCCGGCGCGTCCTCAGCATTTCAGCGACTTCGGTCACAAGCACCTCCTCCTGCAGGTAAACACAGCAAAGGTATGTCAATAAACTTCAAATGCGAGACATATCTGTAATAAATGCTACATAAAAGAGGAATCCCAGCACGGCATGATGCCTTTCTAAAAAATTCCCACAAATAAAAGTTCTTACATGACTCACAAAATGCGCCATCAAACTCAACTTAGGTCCAGACGCCTTAGAATAGTCTCTACCTAGGGTCATACTCCTAAACTAGGTCTCAACACAGGGTAAACACCCCCAAATCAGTCTCACTTAGGGTATAGACACCTTCAAAGAAAATCAACTTATATGCTCCTCGCCTTTTCCGGCCATAAAAGTAAGCCCGAAGTCACCTTCTCAGCAGAAAAAAAAGTCCCTACAAGGCCACATATCCCCAGTAGATGAACACCGGCAGTCATCGTAAGTCCAACCTTCTCCCCAGCAGGCAAAGTGCAAGGCATTCACACCTCTCACAATCAAAGCACAAGGCAGCCATGCCTCCACAACCGCAGCCAGAAGACGATTCAAAGTCCTCGCGCATGGCAAACCGCGGCGAAGACGATTCAAAGTCCTCACGCATGGCAAACCGCAGCGAAGACGATTCAAAGTCCTCACGCATGGCAAACCGCAGCCGGAAGACGATTCAAAGTCCTCACGCATGGCAAACGCAGCAGGAAGACGATTCAAAGTCCTCACGCATGGCAAACCGCAGCCGGAAGACGATTGAAAGTCCTCACGCATGGCAAGCGCAGCCGAAGACGACTCAAGTCTTCATACTATCTCCCGGCCGGAAGGCTTTAAACCACTCGGTCAGGAAGACCGTATAAACCTCCCCCATCACTATCTCCGGCCCAGGAAGGCTTTAAACCACTCGGTCAGGAAGACCGTATAAACCTCCCCATCACTATCTCCGGCCCGGAAGGCTTTAAACCACTCGGTCAGGAAGACCGTATAAACCTCCCCATCACTATCTCCAGCCCGGAAGGCTTTAAACCACTCGGTCCGGAAGACCGTATAAACCTCCCAAATCACTATCTCCGGCCTGGAAGGCCTTAAACCACCCGATTAGGAAAATCGTAAAGTTTCCATCCCGAGGACACCACCGCGTCCTCACAATTGACCTCGGCGGTCACCACATCTTAGGACACCACCCCGTCCTTACCACTGACCTCGGCAGCCACACGATACTTCAAGGAACCATCACGCCCACATACACTCACAATTTCACGACCTCTGAACTACGACCAGGCTTGATTCCCGCTAGGGATACGTAGGAATCCTGTCACAGGGTCCAGCCACCGACCTATACGGTCACCCAGGACGCCTCCACGTCCTTACCATCGACCTATACGGTCACCCAGGACACCACCACGTCCACCTATAGAGTCTTAGTCAGAGGACATCTCCCGTCCTTGTGCACTACCACGCTCACCCCACACACGAACTACGATCAGGCTTGATTCCCGCTAGGGATACGTAGGAATCCTATCAAAGGGTCCAGCCGTCCGACCAACCTGGTCACCTTCTCTCTCAGCACGCGATCGGTCCCAGGACCCTTATCTTATCGACGACCCCACTTCTTTCATAAGTGACGTCGCCGAGGGATTCTGTAAGTACCCCAATCTGGATCGCTCTCCATCCAAGCATACGACAAAACCGGGGGCAAACTTAGGAGGTCATAACTCCTTCATACGAACTCCGATTGAGACGTGCCATATATGGTTGGAAAGCTCTCGACGAGAACTAGCTGGCCATCACAATTACAAAATGTGGAAAAGCATGGAAGTCCGTACGGACCTCTTTGCATCATAATTGCAAAATCCGCTTAAAGTCCACGAGATTCCCTCAAATCCCGGAGAAATCATTACCCCCCCTGCATGGTTGGTCCGTACGGACCTTTTTGCATGCTAGATGGTCCGTACGGACCGCTTTGCAAAGGGGACACCATCATTCCAGAATATTCATAATTATCACATATTCCCTCAAATCGAGGAAAACTAAAATTGGATAACCTAGAGGTCCGTACGGACCTCTTTGCATTTTACGGCACTATAAATAGAGGGCTCCCCCTCCCTCATTTTTCACACCTCCCTCTTCTCTCCCTCTCCCCCAGCCTTCGGGCTCCCCTCTAAGACCCTTCGAGGCAATCCCGACCCCTTTCGGATCCTTCCGAGGCCTTCCGAGCTCCCTTGTGGTGCTCCGAAGCCTCTCCGAGCGCTCCCGCGACGCTCCCGCGCTGCCCCGAGGCACTCTCGAGATACTCTGAGGCCCCTCGTGGTACTCCGAGGCCTTGCCTGGTCTTTCCTGAGGCGTCCCGGCTCTTTTCGAGTCAAACCGACGATCCCGGCCCACGCCGAACCTCTACCCGAATCCAACCGACGATTCCAACCCACGCCGAACCTCTGACCGAATCCAACCAACGATTCCAACGCACGCCGAACCTCTGCCCGAATCCAACCGACGATTCCAACCCACGCCGAAACTCTGCCCGAGTGCACACTTGACAATCCCGAGGCACGCCGAAGCTCTGTCCGCAGACAACCGGCTCCTTCCGAAGCAATCCCGGTCCGTCTCGGAGCACTATTCCATCCTCAAGCACTATTCCCCAGCGGAAGACAGACACGAACCAACATTGGTAAGGCTTCCTTCCTACACTATTTCAATACATTTCAGTACGCAGTGTACAATGTAGACATCCGATACAGCATGCATTTTTAAAAGCACACACACACACACACAACATTTAAAGAATATTAGGGGTATCCGAAAGACTCATTTTTACAAGGCGACTCGGGTGAGCTCTAAGATTCTAATATTCTCTTCCCGAGGAGTCATCTGACCTCCGAACTCAAAATCTCATCACACAAAAACAGTTTATTATTATTTTTAAACTGATGCCCTTTTTCAATGTTTTGGGCTTAATAATAAAAACGGCGTGACGACTCTACAAAGCAAAACACGGCGAGACACCTCCAACTCGAAAACGCTGCAAAGCGGGAATAAAAGCCAGATGCCGGGGCGCGAACGCGCTGCCTCTCGGATTCGGGCGAACATTCCCCGAAAACAGCGACGCGCGAATGCGAGATGCGCGGGAGCTCGGATCCCGGGTAATTTCAGATACGTCCCTACGTTTGGGTTGAGCCGTCAGACGACGACGAATCAGGACTCTCCGGAGTCAAGGATGCGGCAGACCCGCGGGCAGATTTCTGCATTCACATGCTCAGTTTCGAGGACGGCACCCGTTCTGATCAGGTCACCTATGACCAAGGCTCCAATACCATGGAAATTGTCAAGCTCAACGTCTAGTACAGGCAGCTATCCGACAATTGGAAGCAACTGGTTCACACGACAAAGAATCCTCCTGATCAAGTGACTGACGATGACTTCGTCAACATCATCTATTCCAGGTATCCTGATAATGCCAAGGATCCGGTCCTTATCGTCAGATTCTGCAATGCCAAAGTCACCCTCGACGACTGCCTGCTCATGGTAAACGAGGCCCTGGACAAGCGAGCTCAGAGCTCATCATTACTTCCGAGTACCAGCCCCAGTGGCAACCGCCCCGTGCCGTCAGTCAAGCTTATACCCTCAAGCGCCGCCAAGGCCAAGGGCAACAGCGAAGGAGACAAAGCTCCTCACCTTGCTACGGGTCAGATCAACCTCGGGAACGCTTCCGGCAGCCACCCCGAAAACATCTGTGAAGGTTTTCCCCGCAAGGCAGAGTCAGCTTCCGACATAGGAAATGACCACCTCAGCATCAACATGCTCCAGTTCGATTCTGCTCCCAGTCGTCACGGCCCCGGATTCAGACATCCTGCCAGTAGACTGCTAGCTCTGATAGACTTAGCGATCGAGCGAGATCACGAGACTGTCAACATTGCAGAATTCAACACCCCCGTGGGGTCAATCAAGCAGATATGGGCAAATTTCTTGGTAATCGAGATCAAGGAAGGCCGCATGGAATGTCCCAGCCCGACTTCCTTCGTTAACGTAATCCAGGTGTTTCCGCCATTCGGCGATTTGAATGTGATCACGGTTCTGGACACTAGTCAGACGGCGCGCACCTACGGAGACTGTTTAGCTCTCGCAAGGAAAGCCCTCATGGAACTAGCCGCTCAAGAAAGCCGTCTCTGGGACGAAAACCAAGCTCAAAAGACCGACAGGGACCGAGCCCTTAAAGTGTCACAGGCAGCTTCAGACAGAAAGCTAGAGGCCACTCTAGACCAGTTCGACTTCAGGGGTTTTGCTCATGGCAACTTCCTCGACTACCGTCTGTTCTCATCCAACCCCTCTGCCACACGAGGATGGTCAACGGTCCCAATGACCTAGGAGATGGAACGACACAGCAGAACGAATCCCAGCGCTTACCTCCCCGAGGAAAGAAAGTTCTCTGTGAAAGCGACGACGAAGACGATGAAACCATTTTCTTCCAAGCCGGACATGAAGTCAACAAAATCGGACTTCCAAGGGTCCTGGGAGGATGGGGACGGATCATTTCCGCACTCAAATTGAAAGGCCAACTCAGGGAGGAAGGTCTATTTAAAAACAAGAGGAGGATGGAAATTCGTCTCGAGCAACTACTCAGGGAAATTCCACAGACCGCGGCATTCGTTTATAGAAATGATCAAGCTCGGGACTGGCAACCGATCACATGGGCGAGATGTTCGGGAAGCCGTGTACTCACCTTCGACATACCCGCCACTCGAGATAAAGCAGAGGAGAAAGCTCTCCCCGATGGAAGTTTACCTAGGCGCCGCACGCGGTTCAAAGAAGCGGCTATTCTCACGTGGGAAGAAACGCGAGGCGCTAACTCTCGGCAACGAGGCTCCATTGCAAGAAAGTTGATGCAGGTCGAAGTGGAGGAAAGCGGCAAACCATGAATATCGCCGGACCCAACTCCGAGAATGCCTTGAGTATGCTCGGCAAGAAGGAAAGGAACGCGATATACCGTGAAGAGATCAAGGAGGCTGTTCACTTGAGCCGAGAACTCTCCAACCTCCCCGAAGGGTCAGTGGCGCACGGTTCGATTCGAGGCAACCCATTTGTGCAGCGACGTTTGAGCAGTGCGGCAATCCGTAAACTACCTCCCGCGAGGCACCTAAGCCGGTATCACGGGACGGAATCCGTCAAGTGCCGAAGCTCCAGGAATACATCTACGATCAATGAGTTGAGGGAAGACATATGGCCCTATGCTACGAGGAATCCTCCTCTAACTATGGATCAACTCGGGCGGCCTGTTCGAAGGGACCAAACTGATGTCGGCGTTCTAACCCGATCGGGTCAAATCCATACATTACCACCTAAGGCCACCAAAAACCCGACGGAGCGGGCGCAACCCGGTGCCTGCGCCGAGGACACAAGTTCCATGAAAGAGGACCCGATCCTCACTCGGCTCAAGCGGACTCGGGCGAACATTTCCCTTTGGTCTCTGCTCACCTCTTCGTATCCTCACAAGCTCGAAGCTAGAGGAAAGCTGACCCGTACCATGGTCCCCGTGGGCGCAACCCCAGGCGAAGTCATTCGGATGATCCACAACATCCATTATGGCAACATTATCACCTTAACATTTGGACCTTCCAAAATTTGGGGCGATCACAATGAGCCGCTTTACATCACGCTCCGGTGGACGAGCGTCGCCTTCCGCGTGTTGGTAGACGGAGGTTCCGGAATGAATGTCTTGCCCGCCAAGATGATGGACCTGCTTGACATCAAGCCCACAGATCTGAAGCCTTCGATCCACCTGTCAAGGCCTATGACTCTACTTCCCGTACGAGTTCTCGGGGTTGCTACTCTTAATATTTGGTTCGACAAGCGGATGATTCCCACCAAATTCCAAGTGTTGGACATTCCAATCACTTTCACAGCCATCTGGGCGTCCTGGCTGCATCAAATCAATGGCGTGGCATCCACCCTTCATCTGTGCCTCAAGTTCATGCAAGGCAACGAGCTAACCACAGTCTACGGCGACAGCGTCACCACCGAGGGGACCAGCACCAACGACATTCCAGTGTTAGAAATCAAGCATAGTGACGATATGGCATTAACTGGATTCACTCTGGAGACCTCCAAGATCCAAATATGCAACGTGGACCTTCCACTGTCTCATGACAAAATCCCTCCTGCAATGAAGATGATGAAACTCATGAACTTCATCCCAGGACTGGGGCTCGGCAAAAGGTTACAAGGCCAACACCAAGTCATTGAAGTCAAGGACCACACCACGGTCCAGGGGCTTGGCTACGTGCCAACACCGTCTGACATCAGAGAGAGCAAAAGGCTCGCCCGCACCAAGGCAGCAGCCCGCAAAAGGGGAACCTCCGACGGCACACCCAACCTCCGACCTTACAGTTTCGACCTTGCTCATTACTTCACCAAGGGAACCGACAGCAGAACTGAGGGGACCGACAAGGGAACCAACGGCGGGCGGGGACCAACAAGGGAACCGACGGAAGCTGAGGGGACCGACGGCGGAACCGGCAAACAGCGAGGGGACCGACGGTGGAACTGATGAAGATGAGAAAGAAGCGGGGATAGTCGGCACCGAGACTACAGAAAGGATGGAACAGCTAGCACGGGACCTCAAGCGTTTCAGAGGACTCAAAGCTAATCCGATAAGGGGAGCGTTCCTCGACATCACAGCTCTACCTGGACCAACTGCCACCACAGTCCAGCACGAGTACACATTCAAGGGAATCCCAGATGCGGAAGAGCAACTCAAGGTACTCTCCACGGGAAACAGATTGTTCGGATCAGCCGCCGAGGCCACATTCGAGACAGTAACTCCAAAGCAGAAGGAACCAGAATTCATAGAAGACGCTCTCAGTGGACCAGCTCTACAGAGTCTTTTTGAAGAAGTCATGGAGGTGCCGAACCTGATTGACCTGGGCTCCGAAAACAGCATGATTGCCACGATTGGGACAGCAGAAGCCAAGCCTCTCGATCCCCGAACCCTCATCAAGCATCCAGCAATGCCACTGAAGAATTGGGTAACCTTCACCGGACCAAGGGCAAGCCAGGCAGAAATGGAAGACAAGCTGGGCCTGCACCCACATCTCCCTAAACCCGGTCTCAAACCCTCTGAGTCAGTCCTTGTCAGAGTCCAGTCCTCTGAGTCATCCAATGGCCTTACGCCGGAGGACCATGATAATGTAGCCAACCATGTATTTCCGTTCTTGCTTAATGAAAAGTCTGACCTTTCGGAGTATCCCCTCATTGCCACTTTAACAACTGATAAGTTAACAAACAACTTAAAAGACGTTAATAATTCAATTGATAAAGAAGCAGACACATTAAATGAACAATACATTAGAGAAGTTCTCGAGCGTGTAGTTGACCAAGAGGACAACCGGGCCCAAGCTGCCGAAGAGGTTATGACCAAAGTGAACCTGGGGTCAGTGCAAGAGCCTAAAGAGACGCAAGTGAGCAGTTTCTTCGCCGATGCAAAAAAGGAAGCCCTGATAAGCCTCCTCCGGGAGTATGTTGACGTGTTCGCCTGGTCATACCAGGACATGCCAGGACTCGATCCCTCGATCGTGGAGCACAGAATTCCCCTGGATCCCGAATCCAAGCCTGTCAAACAGAAGCTGCGCAAGATCAAGCCAGAGTGGTCCTTGCAAGTTAAAGAAGAAATTGAGAAAATACTCTGAGATGGTTTCATAAGAGTGATTGAGTACCCGACTTGGCTCTCCAACATCGTGACGGTCACCAAGGCCAATGGAAAGGTCAGATGCTGTGTGGATTTCCGGGATCTCAACAAGGCCAGCCCTAAAGATGATTTCCCACTGCCTAATATCGACATGCTGGTCGACACCACGGCAAATTTCGAAGTAAAGTCCTTCGTGGACGGGTTCGCTGGATACAACCAGATCAAAATGTCCGAGGAGGATCAAGCCAAGACTGCCTTCACTACTCCGTGGGGGACATACTGTTACACGGTCATGCCGTTCGGTCTGAAGAACGCTGGGGCTACTTACCAGCGGGCTGCAACAGCCCTCTTCCATGACATGATTCACAAAGAAATCGAAGTATATGTCGACGACATGATCATCCACTCCAGGGGATCAGACATGCAGCACATGACAGATCTGAGGAAGTTCTTCAACAGACTCAGAAAACACTCCATGAGATTGAACCCTGCGAAGTGCACCTTCGGCGTCAAGCGCGGCAAGGTACTGGGGTACATGGTCACAGAAAGGGGTATCGAAGCCGATCCCAAGAAAATCAAGGCCATCATCGACATGAAGCCGCCTCAGACATTAACAGAAGTGAAGAGCTTCATGGGAAGACTTCAGTACATCAGTCGCTTCATCAACCAGTTGACATCTCTCTGCGAGCCCATGTTCAAACTGATGAAAAAGAATGCCGACATCAAATGGGACGCCGAGTGCCAGACAGCTTTCGAGAAAATCAAGACCTACTTGGTGAATCCCCCAATTCTGTGCCCGCCACATGAAGACAAGCCACTACTCCTGTATCTGACAGTAACAGACACGTCAATCGGAGCAATGCTGGCACAAGAACAGAAAGATTCCAAGGTTGAGCATGCAATCTACTTCGTAAGCCGGAAGCTTCAAGGAAGTGAACTCAGCTACTCAGCATCAGAGAAAACTTGTACCGCCTTGGTATGGGTAGTCGGGAAACTGAAACACTACATGCAGTCACATTCAGTGCTCCTGGTCTCCAAAATGGACCCCGTCCGATATCTCTTTGACAAGCCATCCCTGTCAATGCGACTAGCCAAGTGGTCATTCTTCCTGGATGAGTTCGACTTCAAGTACATGGTCAGAAAATCAATAAAGGGCAGAGTAATGGCAGATCAGCTGGCCGACTTCCCGAGCAGCGAACCCAAGGGTCCTAATCCGCAATTTCCGAACGACGGAATCTTTTCACTCGACAGCGCAAACCTCTGGCAACTCTTCTTCGATGGGGCAGCCAACAAGAAGGGGAATGGTATTGGAATGCTCCTTGTCGATCCCAAGGACGAGCACACTCCCATAGCCATCAAGTTGAATTTTGAAACGACCAACAATGCAGCAGAATACGAAGCCTGTGCAGCCGGTCTGGAAGCCGCCCTTGAGCGCAACATCTCAGAACTGGATGTATATGGAGACTCAGCATTGATCATCAATCAAGTGTCCAACAAATGGAAGACGGTAGATTCTGGCCTTCAGAAGTATCACGCGTACATGGAGGAGCTCATTGCTCAGTTCAAGGACATCTCTTTTCATTATTTGCCAAGAGACAGGAACCGCTTCGCAGATGCCCTGGCAACCCTCGCCTCTCTTGTTGAACTCCCGATGTAAAAGCAGTAAAACCCCTTAGAATAGGCAGACGGGAAACACCCGCCTATTGCTGTGAGATCGAAATAAAAAAGGAAACGATCGACGAACCCTGGTACAATCAAATTTACCAGTACCTCCAAAACGGAGAAGCTTCCTTCACAAATGAAGATGGAAAATACAAAGAAGGGATCAAAGCCAAAAACATGATGGCATTAAAATGCCTGGCATCCCATTTCGTCATTATGGGGGGTATGTTGTACAAGAAGCGCCACCAGGGGCCACTCCTTCGGTGTGTAAACAAAGAAAAAGCCAGCGAGCTAATAAACAAAGTTCACAACGGAACCTGCGGTCCGTACATGAACGCCCGAGCATTGACACAGATCATCCTCCGTATGGGATACTACTGGATATCAATGGAAACAGACTGCATCCAGTTCGTCCGAAGCTGCGACAAATGTCAACGGTTCTCCAACCTCAATCACATCCCTCCTCATGAACTCTATTGCATGACTATGCCATGGCCTTTCGCCACATGGGGAATCAACGTCATCGGCAAGATCACTCCTCTAGGGAGCAATGGTCACGAGTTCATTTTAGTCGCAGTCGACTACTTCACCAAATGGGTAGAAGCCAGATCGTACAAGGTACTGAATTCTAAGAAGGTGGCCGAGTTCATCCGAGAGAACATCATGTCTTAGGTACGGAGTGCCCAACGAGATCATATCCGACAATGGGACTCACTTCGAAGGAGATTGTGACCAACTGCGGCCGAATTCGAGTCACACGTCACAAGTCTTCTCCTTACGAGACCACAAACCAATGGTGTAGTAGAGGCGGCCAACAAGACTCTCGCCATGATAATCGAAAGATGACCACCGAGAGGTCGGGAGGCCCGAAAAGCTACATTTAGCCCTGCAGGGATACCGAACATCAGTCAGAACCGCCACAGGGGAGACTCCGTTCGCGCTTACCTACGGAATGGAAGCGATGTTGCCCGTGGAATTGGAAATTCCATCCCTCCGAGTCCTCTTGGAAAATGGGATCAATGAAGTCGAATGGCTATAGAGCCATCACGACGAACTTGCTCTACTCGACGAGCGCAGATTGAAAGCCATGGAACACACTCGAGCCTACCAGAGTAGAATGGCCTGAGCATTCGACAAGAAAGTCAAGATCCGAGACATCAGAGAAGGTGACTTGGTGCTAAAGGAAAAGCCTCCTACGCAGACTAATCCCCTCGGAAAGTGGGAGCCTACCTGGATAGGACCGTTCGTGGTACAAAGAATCTTCTCCGAAGGAGCCATGAAGTTAGCAGATTTGGACGGGAACCCTTTCGTTAACCCCGTGAACGGAAGCAAGCTCCTTGAATACTTCGTTTGAGGAAGAGCACGAGTCAACTCTCCTTCCCCATACACCGTCCCTTGATAAAATTAAAAGTGCTAAAAGAGTAATACCCAATTTGGATACATTCCCGCTAATGATCCAGGTAAAAAACAGGGTCGCACTTCTTTTATCTTTGCTTTTCTCAAATTCACCTAAAGTGTCGAACTACGGTGACCTGAGCCCCTTAGTCCAATTGTAAAAGGGGAACGTAGGTAGCCATCATTGGTTCAGTCTAAAAAACAAAAAAAAATACAATAAGCATCAATTGCTTGTGTTTCGAAAAACTCTTTTCATTTAACCTACAAATTCACTACGGTTAAAACATTCTTTGATGAGTTCAAGCACGGTCAACTCTTGACTCGCTACACGCTAGCAAAACTACAATAAAACATTAATCAATTAATGTGTCTGCAAATGACAATGGGTGGATACTCTGGACAGCAAGGTCAACCTAGTTTCCCGTACTTGGTCCTTCATCCTTCTTCCCCTTCCCCTTCCCACGGCGAGTGTTCTTCACCTTCACAGGAAATATTCCGGTAGTCCTTCTTCCTGGCTCAGGGACCCTTTCCGATGCCTTCGTCAACCATGTGGCTGTCAACGCAGCCCTTTCTCTAGCTCTGTCTTGAGCTGCCTCGCTTTGAGCCATCATGACCGTGCTTTGATTGGCCTCCCGATCAGCATTGGCCTCATAGTCAGCCATGGCATTCCCAGTCTGATTCGAGGTTAGCCCCGCTTCGATCCTCCTCAAGGTCGAGTGTCCGGGTGATCGGCACCCAGCCGGCTCGCTCCGTCTCCACAAGATTGACATCTGTGTCTCCCTATACACTCTTCGTACCGGTTCGGATCTTGCGTCGACGAACAGTGCCCCCTCTTCGGTGAAGGAGAACCACGGCGGGAAAGGGACGTTTATTGCCACCACCGTGTGAGCGGCAATAGCGTCGAAGGATCTTCCATCGGCGAGAGATCCCACCGCAACGGTAGCAGCATAACTCAAACCCGTCAATGGCACACTGCTCCGGCCCTGTGCGTCGCGAGAACCAACGATGGAATGTAGAAAGACGTGCGAGATAGCCCCGGCACTCGACAACCAAGTGACCCTCTGAGCGGTCCGACAAGTCTGTAACTTCTAGTGGGGAACCCACCATCGCGAAGTGATGCGTGCGGAGTCGGCCATCGAGCTCCGGCTCGGCTGATTGCCCCCAATCACCGAGAGGACGTCGAGAGAAGGACCAAGCGTCACAAGACATTGGCACCTCGGGCATCATCTGCGGTCTCTCCCTCAACCACATGGTAAGCATAGCGGGAATCCCTCCCCACATGTATCGGCTACCGGTCGCCATCCGGCTATGCCCGAGGAACGTCTCGCCCAAGACCAACGGCACGATGTCTCCCCCGCTCAGGCCTTTGCCTCACATAGTCCGGTACCTTTGTGATGGCATACACCCGAGAGACGTGAACGTGAACGAGTAGCGATCGCGCACTGGAGCAAATGCGTCCCACGCAAAGACGCTCCTCTCGGCTCAGGCAAATCTTTCGGGCGGTCCCGAAATGTCAACATAATCGGTATCCGGTATCGGCATCCCATATGCTTCTCCGGCCGAGATACCAAGCAAAGACACTAGCTTCTCAACGGTGGCCATGCCACCGGCATACGGAAGAACTAGATGTTCCGTCTCGGGTCCTCCCAGAATGGCCGGAAATCTTCGAACGTAGGAGTGACTTCGTTGTACGAAAAGGCTGTACACATTCCTCCGTACGTCCCGAGAGCGAGACGCGGCTCTCAAAGATCCCAATCGCGCATGAGCTCCTTCAAAGCCCAAACGGATTTCATCCCGTAACGACCTTCGAAAAACCCCTTGTTACGCCTCGTGTGGTTCCGTACCCACGGCGAAAATTGTCCAAGTATCGCTCTTGCATCAGAGACGATAGATTAGGAAAGGAGCCATGACAGAAAGTGAAGGAAACCTAAGAAATTTGAGAGAATTCGGCTAAAGCGATCAAAAGTAATGCGCGAGTTTCTTACAAATTGCAAAGTGAAGCTGCAATTTAAAGAATGCGGAAATTCACTTCTAGTCGTGGACTCCCTCTGCAGTTGACTTGGTCAACTCTGCAGCCAGCTGCTCCTGAATTGGAAACAATTCCAAACAACTCCCTATTCAAGCCTTTATAAAACCTGCGTGCTCCCCTGGTTTTAATTAACCAAAGCCAACACCTTTTCCGCCCCCGGGCTCGTGCAACAGTGCAAATAATTAATAATCAGTGCATATAGGCTTAATTTTTGACCCGTTCAATTTTTAATGCATGTTACATTTTATTTATTTTTGATTAACCTACTTCCTTATTTGCCAAAAATAACATAAGGTGATCACAGAATAAATGTGCGAAATACAGGTTCCGCCCCACGTGCGCCTTTTCAAATAAAGTTCAAATCAAATCGTTCCAGACGATACATACAAGAAAAAAAAGGGGAAAGAAAGCAGTAAAAAAAGGACTACTCCGAGTCCTGCTCGTCATCCGAGCACTCGACGCACTGCTCCGCAGCTGCCGGATCCGTCGCAAACAAGAAGTCGTCAAATTCCTCCAGGCGGGAATACGCGAAAGGCATCCTCGGCGTATGTGAACTCGAGAACTCTCCCCTCTCGTGCCCCGGGTGCGAAGAAGGATGAGCTCCAAATCCAGCCGTTCCGCCCGCGAACTGGCCAAATCCCTGTACAAAGTCCTCCCCACCAGCCGTGGGAGCAGGCGAACCTCTCGGCCTAGACGGCCTCGGCTCACGGACATCCACGCTCCTCAGGAGGCGCACCGCATGAACGCCACGAGCCTCCTAGCGTAGGCGGACCACCCGTCCACCGGCCTCGCCAGCGTCGTTGTACGTACGGCCGGACACTGCGAACCGGGAAGGTCATCGGAAGACGAACGAAAGTACGGATGCAACATTTGCAGAATACTACTATCAAATGCAGAAAATCAAAAGGTGCTCACCGAAGCATTGGGGTCAACCCTGTATCGTGGTCTCGGCTCATTCGGGAGCGGGATCACAAGTCGCCTGCGCGAACCGTCCAGCCCCTCGTACGCCAGCCTAGCGCGTGGAAGCGGGAGATCTCGGGGATATCCAGGGCCATCGCCCTCCCTATGCTGCACCTGTGGGCTCCTCAGCCTCATCCTCAAGAAAGTATCATAGGCGGCCCCCGCTATGATGTACTCGGTATAGAACACGCCCTGTCTATACCTCCCTAACTCCTCCATCGGCATCTCCCGAGGATCTTTGCATGTGCGTAGGAGGATCCATCGGCACCAATGGAATGGACCCCGGGCCATGCTGACGGGTCACCCGCTCCCCCAGATACATAGCGTCGCAATGAAGTCCCACCAGGAGCTTCCTCCGCCGCGTCACCTCGCTAGCAACCTGAACCACGCCCATGTGGAACCGACTCCACCAGGTCAGCTGGATCCTCTCAGAGAACTCCCGGTTCAGTGCCTGGGACACCTCCTCGTATGACACTCGAGTGCCGACTCTCGACGATACCGCCCTCTTCGCTCTCTTACGCAAACCGGCATGGCGGGGAACGAGGGGTCGATACGCCTCCACGATGTCCCACTCTGCGGTGAACACCTCATAGCACCGGACACGTCAAGCAAATGGAAAGTTATGTCGGCTACGGAAGCGAGATACATACGAGTACATAAAAGAGACAAGGAAGAGAAAAAGGACATGAACTTACATCCAAGACGAGGTGTGAAGCGGCTCGGGGAGTTCTCCTCTCCTCGCGAGAATCTGTCCAGGAATGATAGAGCTCGGCCGATCCGGCCTCCCCCATGCATACCCCCTCACGGCATCCAAGTACGTCGGCGACCCGAGCGAGAGAAGTGACGGGATGTGTCGGAAGTCGGGAACAAAGTCGGCGACAACGCGAACCAAATGAACCCTCGAGCCGGGCGCTCCGCGGTCATCCTCGGTGATCCGGCCAAATAATCGGCGATACCCGCCTCCGAGATGCCTCTCCATCGGCTGTGCAGAATGCCTAAGCCCCTGGCATCGGTAATATCAAAACCCGGCGGCTCGGACAAGCTGCTCAGGGTGTAGCAGTCAATCCACACCGGCGTGTTGCCATAGGTCAGCAACCCAGTGATAGCAGCAAAGTCCGTGGGAGTCACCGTCGCCTCCCCCCACCTGAAATGGAAAGTATGGGTTGTATCCCACCAATACTCGCTTAGAGCTACATACATGGACCTGGCCCTCGGCGTCGCAGCTATCGCGGCTACCGCACGATAAACCCGGCCCGGCCGGAGTCAAGCACCGGTGCCGCGGACTCCTCTCTCCCTCTCGAGCCACGTCAGGGAAGACCTCCCACGGCGCTCGCCTTTGCCTCGAAGGCACCCCGACTCTTCTGGTTGTGGGTATCAACCGTCCCTCGCCCCTGCAGGTGAACAAGACAATAGCAACATCAACAGAATGCACGACTCATGTCAGAATGATGCAATGCAATGGCATTTATTATTCCTTTCCTAAAATACTTCCATCCCGGTTGGAGTATTGACGGTCCAAGATTTCAAAATCCTTCGAAAACTCCGTCGAATCCGGAACTTTCAAAATCTTTCGAAAACTCCGTCGAATACGGAACTTTCAAAACATTTCGAAAACTCCGTCGAATCCGGAACTTTCAAAATCTTTCGAAAACTCCGTCGAATCCGGAACTTTCAAAATCATTTCAAAAACTCCGTCGAATCCGGAACTTTCAAAATTTTTCGAAAACTCCGTCGAATCCGGAACTTTCAAAACATTTCGAAAACTCCGTCGAATCCGGAACTTTCAAAATCTTTCGAAAACTCCGTCGAAACCGGAACTTTCAAATCTTTTCGAACATTTCGAAAATTTACTCCGTCCCGAATTAAAGCTACTTTAATTTTGGAAAATGCATCTAGACATGGAATTTTGCAACCAAAATTTTTATGTCATCTACCCATAGTGTCAATTGAACTACATCCTAGTCAATTTCGACAAAGGTTCATAGCAAAGTCAAAAGCCCCAATTCGGGCACCAAAATCCCTAGCTCATTCCTAATCAAATTTCTAACATTTAAAGAATGCACATTCTTAAAATTAATGGAATTTGAAGGAAGCTTACTTGTCTCTCGATCCCTCCTTTGGAGTTGTGTCTCTCCCTAGCCGGGTAGAACTCCGCCGGATTCAATGGATGAACAATGGTTCGAATGGTCCGAACCAACCGCGTTCTTTCGTCATCGGTCCTTCCATGACGAGCCATTGGTTCCCAATCACCTTCCATAGCAATTTTCCTTCACAAATCTGAGCAAATCTTGCAATTTGGGGTGGAAATTTTCTCTCCTTTCTCTCCTCTCTCGTCGGAAATAATGGGGGAAAAGGGATGGTTTGCGTCGGACTTGGAGCTGATTTGAACCTGGTCAAATTCAGTCCAAGTCCGGCCGGACTCTTCTTTGCAATAAAAGATTCCTTCCAATTCAGTCCCTCAATTTTTGGCAGTTCCAATTTTACTCCTTTTGGCCCCCAAAAGTGTAAAATTTCCCCTCAGTTAGACATTTCTAACATCCTATCCCCCGAGGATAAATTCTCAGTTAGTTTTCACTAACGCTCGTCTCCAGACGTTAAATTCCCCGTTAGTTTTCACTAACGCTCGTCTCCAGACGTTAAATTCCCCGTTAGTTTTCACTAACGCTCGTCTCCAGACGTTAAATTCTCAGTTAGTTTTCACTAACGCTCGTCTCCAGACGTTAAATTCCCCATTAGTTTTCACTGCGCTCGTCTCCAGGACGTTAAATTCCCGTTAGTTTTCACAATTCGCTCGTCTCCAGGACGTTAAATTTTAGTTTTCACCCCGTCTCCAGACGTTAAATTCAATTAGTTTCAATCATGTCTCCGGACATTCCAGTTACAATTCCGTCTCCAGACGTTAAATTAAATTCCCAGTTGACGTTTGACATTCAAACGCTCAATCAGGTCTCCGGACATTCCAGTTACAATTTCGTCTCCAGACGTTAAATTTTATCCCTAGTTGACGTTTGACATTCAAACGCTCAATCATGTCTCCGGACATTCCAGTTACATTTCCGTCTCCAGACGTTAAATTTTATCCCCAGTTGACGTTTGACATTCAAACGCTCAATCATGTCTCCGGACATTCGAGTTGCACCTCCGTCTTCTGACGTTAAAATTTCTAGTGGTTTTCACCATCGTTCACTTCCCCGGCCGCCAGTCGTAAGCCCGATCGTTCCACCTCAGCGGCCGTCAAGGTAAGTCCGCACAACAATCCCTCTTCGGCCATCAAGGTAAGCCCGAATGCTCATCCCCAGCAGGATTCTAAAGAAGAAACGTTGATCCTTCCGAGTTGTTAATAACGCCAGTTTAACACAACCGTTCCCATCATTGTTACCCTATCCCCAGCAGGATAAACCTGGCAGTCATCGTAAGCCCAGCACCCAAGGCACGAACGCCTTCATCTCAGGATAAACGTATCCTCGTTCACTCCGGTTTGAGGCGCCACACGCCCTCGTATGATCCAGCAACTCCGGTTTGAGGCGCCACACGCCCTCGTCAGTATCAGCAACTCCGGTTTGAGGCGCCACACGCCCTCGTCAGTATCAGCAACTCCGGTCTGAGGCGCCACACGCCCTCGAAGGTTTCAGGAATCCCAGGTCCAGACGCCTCACAATAGTCTCCATTCAGGTTCCGGTACCTCGCAATGGTCTCATTCAGGTTTAGACGCCTCCCAACAGTCTCGCTCAGGTCAAGGTCCCCACGCGCGGCCCTTGCACCTACGAACTACGATCGGCTTGATTCCCGCTCGGGATACGTAGGAATCCTTTCGCTAAGGGTCCAGCCAGCTGACCGCCCAGGTCTTTCAAAATAAGGCATCCCGATTTGGATCCTTATCTTTTTCAACGACCCCACCTCCTTCGGAGGAGACGTCGCTGAGGGCTAGCGTAAGTACCCAAATCCGGATCGTCAAAATCCGTCAGAAAGTTAACCGAAATCCGTTAACTGGCCCGCTCCAGGTTAACCGGAACTCGTTAAACTCCCCGTTGCCAAGCCAACGAGACGTCCCGGGACTGCCCCGTGCATCCCGACGTCGAAACGTACTTAACACACGTCATCGCACGTGAAAGTACGGCTTTCCCTGAAAAACGCACTTTCCGGCACTTTTCGGGGGCGTTTCGGACATTTTCCGGACTGTTATTTTAAAAAACGGACAAAACCGGGACCGGGGAACGAACTCCCATACATTTGGTGAGTCATGGGACACGTGGCGGCCATGCCACGGCCCTCCGTCACCCTTCAATCGAAATCAAGGGAAAAGACTAAAATACCCTGGATTTCGGTCAAAGTCCGTAGGACTCCTGTGCAAACTTTACGAAATTGCCCGCAAGCCCCTCAAAGTTCCAAAATACCCACAAAACCACGGAAATCGAGTCTAAGTCCGTCAGGACTCTTACTTGCATTTTTCACCTATAAATAGAAATTCTTTGTCAAAGCGAAAAGGAGGACAATTTTACACCAAAAATCACCGCGGCCTCGGCCCTAGCGGTTTCACCCCTCCAGGAGCTCCCGTTTTGTCTCGATTCGCGTGAAACTTCTGTATTTCGATCAAATACGCCCCTCACCACTCCAAAACACCGTTTCAAACTACTTTCCGTGTCTCGTACACACCCCCGAGCCAAAGGAGTCGACCCTAGCCATAGGTATAACTCCCTCTCTCTAAATCTCTCGTTTTGTCTCGATTTATGCGCCAGTCGCTACAACCGTTTCGAACGACGTTATTGAAATGTAGACGCCTCCGTCTAACGGGGTCCGATACGTTTTAGCCCCTCGATCCTCTTCTCTTCCCGTAAGAGAAGTAATCACGGGTTAAAACGGCGTTTCGACCCCGTTCCGTTTACTTTTTTATGTCATTTACCATTCCGGATCGATCGATCCGTCGATCGTCACTTACTTTCTGTCATTTACAATTTCGAGCCGTTTTGGCTCGTTGATCGTCATTTACAATTCCAAGCCGTTTTGGCTCGTTGATCGTCATTTACGATTCCGGATCGTTTGATTCCGTTGATACTGCTTTAAATACTGTCATTTACAAGTCCGACCCGTTTGGATCGTGATAGTATTTACTTTTCAAAGTCCGAGTCGCAACCCGATTCGTTGATCGCAAAATCATTTAATACGTTTTTCCCTTAAAAATCGTTAACAATGTAATGCCCGGTTCAAAATCGGAGTTCGTCCTTCGAACTCTCTTTCAAAAAGCGAAATGACGTTTGGCCTCCAAACGCTCATCTTCAAACTAAAAGCCGCCATTTGACACTTAAAATCATTTAATACGTTTTTTCCCGTAAAAATCGTTAACAATGACTCGCCCGGTTCAAAACCGGAGTTCGTCCTTCGAACTCTCTTTCAAAAGGATCAAAATCGACGTTTGCCACGCAAACGCTCATTTCAAACTCAAAACCGACGTTTGTCATTCAAACGCTCGTCCTTTCAAACAAAGTCACCTAATCAACGTTTGACATTCAAACCAAGATTAAGCTTGTCATTCAAGCCCCCATTTCAAAACACACACACACACACGTTTTCAAGAAAGGTAGAAAGACTCGTCATACGAGGCATTTCGGGTGATCTCGTAATACTCTTCCCGAAACGTAACGTGACCTCCGAACCTAACAATCTCTGGTACTCAAAGCTTTACTCATTTTTGCTACCAATAAAAATGATCCCCTATTTTCAAAGCTTTTTACTCGTTTTTGCTACCAATAAAAATGATCCCCTGTTTTCAAAGTCTTTTCCTAAGTTTTTGCTACCAATAAAAATGACACTATTTTCAAAAGACGTTTCTCAACGTTTGGGCTCAAAATACAAAAAAGCGCGTGGCGACTCCTCATTTTCCTTCCCATGAAGCGAGGTCTCAGACACCAACCCCCCGCGAAAGACAACCGCCCTTTCCGCGCCCGCGCGCGAAGGTCCGGGTAATTTCAATCGGGTCAGACAACTCCAAATGGTCTATTCGGGTCAAGACGCCTCCTAACAGTCTTCTATCGGGTCAGACACCTCCTAATGGTCTTTTCGGGTCAAGACGCCTCCTAATAGTCTTCTATCGGGTCAGACACCTCCTAATGGTCTATTCGGGTCAAGACGCCTCCTAACAGTCTTCAATCGGGTCAGACACCTCCTAATGGTCTATTCGGGTCAAGACGCCTCCTAACAGTCTTCAATCGGGTCAGACACCTCCTAATGGTTTATTCGGGTCAGACACCTCCTAATGGTCTATTCGGGTCAAGACGCCTCCTAATAGTCTTCAATCGAGTCAAGACGCCTCCTAACAGTCTTCAATCGGGTCAGACATCTCCTAATGGTCTATTAGGGTCAGACACCTCCTAATGGTCTATTCGGGTCAAGACGCCTCCTAACAGTCTTCAATCGGGTCAGACACCTCCTAATGGTCTATTCGGGTCAGACACCTCCTAATGGTCTATTCGGGTCAAGACGCCTCCTAACAGTCTTCAATCGGGTCAGACACCTCCTAATGGTCTATTCGGGTCAGACACCTCCTAATGGTCTATTCGGGTCAGACACCTCCTAATGGTCTCTTCGGGTCAAGATGCCTCCTAATAGTCTTAAATCGGGTCAGACACCTCCTAATGGTCTTTTCGGGTCAAGATGCCTCCTAACAGTCTTCAATCGGGTCAGACACCTCCTAATGGTCTCTTCGGGTCAAGACGCCTCCTAACAGTCTTCTATCGGGTCAAGATGCCTCCTAACAGTCTTCTATCGGGTCAGACACCTCCTAATGGTCTCCTCCGAATACTCTGAACTACGATTTGGCTTGATTCCCTCCTAGGGATACGTAGGAATCCTTTCTCAAAAGGTCCAGCCATCCGATCTCACTAGTCATTGTCTAGCCGTCCGCCATATCCCTCAACCGCTCATTGGGATTGGGTCCTTTTTATCGACAACCTCACTTCTTCCATAAGTGACATTGCCGAGGGGCTCTGTGAGTACGTCAATCCAATTCGCGACTCTTTTAGGTGCATTTTAATATGATAAAATCGCATTAAGGGGCATTTTGGTAAATTCCCGGTCCGTTCCGAGACTTCCGGAAACATTTTATGAGTTTCTCGCGAAGGAAGTGTTTTTTTATATTTTTCTCGGACAAAAGGACCTACAAGGAATTATTCGCTTTGGACCTTTAAGGAATTAGCCCGGAATGTTCCAGAATCAGTTTCTGACGCCAGAAACGGTTATTGGCTCGTCCCGTCGTGCGACAGATTGAGCCATGGAAATTGGAAGCGAGAGGTCGTGCGACACATGAAGCATTTTCCAATTGACGCATTTAAATACCCATTTTGTTCATTTGGAAAGTGATAACAACACACAGACACACACAACACTCAGCCTCTCTCTCTAAACTCTCCCTATCTCTCTCTATCCGCAAAAGGGCTCTCTCTCTCTCCTCTCCCTCTCTCTATTCCCAATTACTCCCTGCGTCGTCTTCTTCCTCAAACCAACCTCTCCCTCTCCAGCCAAGCTCGTTGTTAACCCCCTCCCTCACATCTAAATACACCGGCGACCTTCCTCAACCAAAACCTCACCCAATTCGCCTTCAATCGATTCCAACCTTTCCTTTCCTCTCAGCCACGGCGGTGACCCAATCCCTTTCAACCTTCCCAATCTAATTTCCCCTCAACGAAAATCCATACACCGGCGACATCTCCCTACCGTTCCCCTTCACCGGTGACCTCCCTCACCTTCACCTTGTATCTCCCCCTCCAACAACTCTATACCCAAAATCGTCAACACCGCTCCCCTGTTCAAACCAAATCCGTCAGCGTCACTTGCTTCCCCTGTTTACAGCCTCTTAAGCTGTCAACCATTCACCGTTGCAGCCTCGTCAACAACGCCAATCTAATTCCGACCACCACCTATCAGCCCCGGCCCTGTTCCAATCCCTTGCGTATCCCTGTCCAATTTATACCAAAGTGGTGACAAGCGTTCAAACCCCCAAGCCATTTCCGCTCCAACACACACACGCACGTACTGGAATTGCCCAAGCGACTCAATCTGGGACCCGAGCTCATTCTGTTCCGAAGCTGATTGTGAAGGCTCTCTATACAGACGTGGTATAGAGAGTTGTGGATCTACGAGGGTAACGAATCTCTTCCCTCGCCTTTATCTCATATTTGTTGTTCATTTGCTCCATTGCAATCTGTTTTTCCCGGACTTGATAATTGGACTCCATCCGTCCTCAATTATCAAGTCCCAACTGCCATCTCTCTGTTTAATTTGCTTGGTTTGGTATAGTTGATGTTCATGGTTTAATTGCATATTTGTGTTCTGATTTGATCTCCCTTGGTTGCTTGGTGGTCAAGGGAGTGTGGATCTCCCATATCCATGCTCCCTTGGTAATTCATTGTTAATCTGCGTTATTCCAAGTTGATTATGTATATTTGGTAGATCTGAATCGATCTCTGTTGGTTTCTGGTTTTGAATTGTGAGATTTCTGCTGATGGTATACCTGTGTCACGCGACACAAGTGACTCCTCAAGTCCTGTGTCACGCGACACAAGTAACCCATCTGCAGAGAATCATATTTCAGTTGTAAGTTTGTCCCCACCCCTTTTGTCACTCAAATTAGAGTGTGGATCTTCAATATCCACACTCATTTGAAGTGATTGGATAAATCTCAGTTGGCTCTGTGCTTATTGTTGTAAGGTTTCTGCATATGATATTTAGTGTCACGCGACACAATTTGCACTGTAGATCCTGTGTCACGCGATACTAGTTGTCAGTATGCAGAAGTCATATTTCCAATTGTAATCTGTTTGTCCTCGATGTAAAGTGGGATGTAGCCTCCCAGAGTCAATGGCTTACAAATTGTACTTCCCCTTGTCGAGTAATAAAATGAAGCACTCTTATGCATTTCATTACATATCTTGTTACACACTTTGCACACACGTTTGGATGGTTTAAATGTTGAACAATTGAAAGACTCGTCTACGGACGAGGCGTGTTGGGTGAACTCTCGGTTCTTCCCAACACGTAATCTGACCCCCGAACCCATTTTCTCTTTCAAAAATGTTTTCAATGTTTCCTTAAAAACGGCGTAGCGACTCCTAATTTTATTTCGGCGAGCGTACATTCAGCCCGGCTTGACTGGTTTTCCCCCCATTTTTTTTCTTCTAAAAGAAGGGGATCAACACATTTCACCGCTCCCCCCTGATGCACTTCACAGAGGCGCCTAGCTATGCTAGGGAGGGCAATGTCATTCCCTCTAACCACTGGTAGGGGAATCGAACCCATGACCTCTAGGTTGGAAGCCATGAACTCTAACCATCAGGCTAACAATTGGGGGAAAAATCATATTGTGGTTGCCATAGCTGAAACGAACTCCTTTTTTGCATCTGTGGAGATACTCACGAAAATATGTCCTAGACGGAAATCATTAGTAGCATGAGAGTATAATCCATAACAAGAACATGTTCTTTAATCTTCAAAATAAATAAAAAAACATAAACTATGATAAGGGAAAGAAAATATAGAGAGAGAATGAGAGATAATCAGAGATTGAGAGATCTATATAAACTAATCTAGGATTCTTTTTATAGGAGGAGGGAGGTGAAAATCCTTCTTGGAAATCAAAATCTGGTCAAAATCCTAATCAAAATAAAAATTTGCTGAAATCCATCACTGATTCTGTTGAAAATCTCGTTTTTATTATTTGTGACGGACTGAATTCCGTCACTACTGATTAGCCGGCGGTCGCCATGTCTGCCCCAGCGACCGCCCAATTATAGAGCAACTCACGGCCTATTTTTCTCATTTTGTGCGGTCGCCCATGCCCATACAACAACTGCCCAAGATTCCAAGTCACCAGCTCAAGCACAGGCCAGCAGCCCTTTGTTCCTCGACCAACAAATGCCTTGGCCGGCCACTCCCTGGCCATGCCCATCTCAGCCTGCCTGTTAATGTTTGTCCTCCTTTGGATTCGGTTCGGAATAATTGCACAGTCGCACTTTAGTGACTGCACTTTCGATCTTTGCACTTTAGTCCTTGAAATTTCCATATTTTCACTTTGGCCCATAAACTTTCATAAAATCAAATTCCTCCCAATTTTCCATATTTCCAGTTTGGTCCCTTCTATTTCAAGATTTACATTTTGGCCCTTGAACTTTGAAATATCAGTTTCCTCCTCCATTTTCCATAATTCCAGTTTGGTCCCTGAATTTCCAAAACAAACTCAAATCCTCTATTTTTCTTGGTAATTGCAATTCAACCCCTGTACTTTCAAAACACTACAAAATACATTAAATTCTCAAGGTTTCGAGCATCAAATAAGCTAGGAAATATATCTTTTGGATGGATAAAACTACATCCATCAAATATCCCCAAACTTATCTTTTGCTCGTCCTCGAGTAAAGCAAAACTAAAATAAAATAAAATCTAACTAACTAATTAAAACAAAATAAAATATTTTTGGGATTTGTTCAATTCATATAATAGGCCGTTGGCACAACAAGTCTCAGATCTTACACCACACATAATCTACAAGCATTTTCATGAACATGGGACTATAATTACACGGATGCATCTAACTTACAATTCTCCACCACATAATGAAAGATGAATGAAAAATGAGAGATCAATGTCACCAAAGTAAGATATTTTATAGGGTCACTAACGACATGCTCTAAATTAATGATAATAAGATGAAATTTCACAAGGACACTCATATGCATGTTTAAACAAAATTGTCAACCCGGCTTCTCTTTAGGGATCAAATATGCCTTAACGGCTTGTAATGTATCGCTATAAACGCGGGCTAGGTTCACGACTCCAAATGAAGGTAAGGACATACGAAGTCAAGCAAGTGAAACTAAGAAGTCTTCATCATACATCCTCCCTTTGAAATTTATCACTCCGCTCCATGTCAACCCATTAATTCAACTCCCAAACTTATAATTTTGCATACTTTCAAACTTGAGGTTGATCACCTTTCTTTCCTTTTTGGTCACTTTCCACTTCAACATTAGAGAGGGCAAGACTTTTTTTTTCAACTTTTTTTTTCTCTTTTTTTTTTCTTTGCACAAATATATCACGAAGAATGTGCATTCAATAATTTTGCCCAAGCCCCTCTTTTCATTACGTAACATGACCCTTTTCTTTCTTTTCATGACCACTTTCCACCCTTGATTTTCTAAACATCACCCAAACATTTTCGTTCATTCCCTAGTTTTACTTTCTTGAAAAGGTGAGAAAATAGTGTATAAGTTAAAAGGGTAGGATAATGAGGGTACAAAAGAAGGCGAATGGTGGTCTAAGATAACCTCCCACTTTGTGAGAGGTTCCATTCATTTTTAAGCTCAAAAGGGGTTCTAGCAGAAATTTTTATATAAGTGACGAGAAAGTTAAAGACACACAAATAGGGTTCAAAGAAAATAGCCACATATCAATTCCCGGATAGCCTAATTGATGTGTTATTGACAGTCAAATAAACATGTTCTAGGGACCCCAAGAATGCCAAAGTGATCCTATAAAGGTCTCCTAACTTGGTAACACTGATCAAGAAAAATAATATGAAAGTGAAAGGTGGAGCAATCATACTTAACATTTATCAATGCAATTATATCCCCATATTGACAATAATACTCAAGATTTTAAAATTAAGTCACCCTCAAATCATCATGGACTCTAGCCAACTTCCCAAAATATTAAAAGAACAACATTTTAAAAAAATTTCTATTTTTTTGGAAAGTGACACTATATACACTCCCCTATAAATGCACAAACTCGGAGAGATATCTAAACCCACAAACTCGAAGAGATATCTATCCCCAAACTCAAAACATGCTATGTCCTCATATCAAAGAGAACAAAAACTTGCCTCGGGTTCAAAGGACGATATGACACAACAAAACAAATATATAAAGCAAATAAAACATACCTACTTGGGTTGCCTCCCAATTAGCGCATTTGGTTAAGGTCGTTAGCCCGACGGATGTTTACGTTTGGACTTCACTTTTCGTCCTTTGGCCCACTTCATGGTTTCGCGGGTCCTTATTTTTAGTTCATGCCCCATATATATTCCTCGAGCTTGGATATTATTTTGTGCCCAAGGGAATTTTTGACGTTTCAGCTTTTTGGGCTTCTCCTCTTTCAATCCTTTGCCACTTTCTTCACCCTTAAAAACAGGGGGAAGTACAAGAATGATGGAGAAAAAATCATTCACACTTTCAATGGGATGGAGAAGATATTCATTGGGACATTGTTCGTCAGTTTGATAGGGCCCAACCTCATCAACATTAACGCCCTCATCATCTTTTAATTTCTCTTCCACCCCATCTTCTTCACAATCAACCTCATCATCAACAACCACAACATCACTAGCAGGAGACAGAGAGAGAATCGATAGTTCGTCACTAATGGAAGCGTCCTCCCATTCATAACGTTCAAGTTGGAAAGAACTAGTATGTCGCTCATAACCCCTCAAGGCCTCAACTAGTGTAGTGACTTGTACTTCCAACCTACCTATAGCTGCTCCAAATTGTTGTTTTTGTTTACGATTTTCCTCCTTCAATCTTGTTAGAGCCTCTTCCCATGATTGCTTTTTAGGTTGCGGTGGATCATAATAATGTGGCTCATAATTGTTCAATGCCCGGCTTGAATGGTTTCCCCCCCCCCATTATGTATAACAATTGGGGGGAAAATCATATTGTGGTTGCCATAGATGAAACGAACTCCTTTTTTGCATCTGTGGAGATACTCACGAAAATATGTCCTAGACGGAAATCATTAGTAGTATGAGAGTATAATCCATAACAAGAACATGCATCTTGTATTATATTGGCACTAGGCGAAGCACTTTTCGCATTGAACAAAGCAATTAATTCTTTTACTTGCCTGTCAACTTCTCATTTGAATGTGATTCTTGCATGACCTTTAATTTTTAAACAACTAGAAAAAGAAAGAAAATTATTTACACTAAAAAGAAACTGATGCTGCAAGAATCGTACTGATCAATCTCTGTCCACGTGGCAAGACCAATCTCCTGGCTTCTTGACCTGAAACACGAAATCCACGACTAGCCGGAATGGTCTCCGGCGAAGACCCTCGGGCGTGAGAGTAAGTATGTGTATGATAGCTAAATATATTATAAAGAACAAGATGTATTCAACATAACAAAGATCAATTACCTTGGAACAGTTGATGTTGTCTTGTATTTATAGTTATTGATGAGAGATATAATTGTGGTAGGATTGTATTAAATCCATATAATCTCGAATCAGATATGTGTAAGAGATCTTGTCCACGAATAACTCCAGATTTGTAGGGAGTCTGTTATGGAAAGACTTGTGCTCACGCATGGACACTGTAGGTCGTCCTTTATTGTAACAAGTCGAGGTCGCCTGTTGGGTTTAGGTCGACCTTATTGATAGCTGAGATCGGGTCATGCCCGTAAGGAGAACTGGATCGTTAGATCGGACCATGCTAGGTCGGGACCTCGTAGGTCGGACAATGAGCTTAGGTCGACCTGATCGCGTTGATGGGCCTTGGGCCTTGTAATAATGGAGCCTAGCCCACTGAGAATGTGGTGGCAATTATAGACAAATGGTTGGGCTTTACTCGCTGGTCCTAACTCGTCATTTTTATTCTGTTCAGAAACTAATAAAAGAAAATATTTACAATACACTAACAAAATAAACTTGTTCAAATCACAACAAATTCCCGGCAACGGCGTCAAAAACTTGATGGATAAAAATCCTCTTGTAATAAAAATCTTGCAAGTGTACAAGTTATCGAAGTAGCAATATACAAAAGTAAGGGTCGAACCACAGAGATTTGTGTGTTGAACAAATTGAGTTAATTAGTGTAAAAAGTAACAAAGGAAAATGGTTTGATTGGTTGAACTATTAAACTAAGCAAAATAAATAAATTAAATATATCAAGAGACAAGGAATTCATGGATTGGGGATCATAACAATTATCACTTTATGCTTTTTACTTCATGTAAAAATAATTCAATCTCATTCTTGGGTTCGTTCACAAAAACCTAGGGTTAAGATGTTAATATCACAGTTACGTCGATAAGAAAATTAAAACCCTAATATCTCTATCTTGTTTATATATTCAGTTACGTCAATATAGATATCCCAGAAAATCAATTTAAATCAAAAGGACATAAGAACCTAGATTCATTGATTTCAGTTACATCCTCAATTAAATTTATTCTCTCAACAATGATCAATGTATAAATGTCCGAGTAACTGAAACGGTTTATACTCAAATAGATTCATAGGCCAAAAGTATCTTAACATACAATTGAAGCCTATGAATGATCTTGAAGAATGTTGAGAAAACAAGAACGAAAGAGAGATATGAAGAATTAAAACCCTAGCATAAAGATCCAATTGTTACTTACCTCAATCCACGAATAAAATAAATTAGCCTAGAATGGCCATTAAAATAAATAAACCAAAACCTTGTCCTTTAATCTTCAAAATAAATAAAAAAACATAAACTATGATAAGGGAAAGAAAATATAGAGAGAGAATGAGAGATAATCAGAGATTGAGAGATCTATATAAACTAATCTAGGATTCTTTTTATAGGAGGAGGGAGGTGAAAATCCTTCTTGAAAATCAAAATCTGGTCAAAATCCTAATCAAAATAAAAATTTGCTGAAATCCATCACTGATTCTGTTGAAAATCTCGTTTTTATTATTTGTGACGGACTGAATTCCGTCACTACTGATTAGCCGGCGGTCGCCCATGTCTGCCCCAGCGACCGCCCAATTATAAAGCAACTCACGGCCTATTTTTCTCATTTTGTGCGGTCGCCCATGTCTATACAGCGACTGCCCAAGATTCCAAGTCACCAGCTCAAGCACAGGCCAGCAGCCCTTTGTTCCTCGACCAACAAATGCCTTGGCTGGCCACTCCCTGGCCATGCCCATCTCAGCCTGCCTGTTAATGTTTGTCCTCCTTTGGATTCGGTTCGGAATAATTGCACAGCCGCACTTTAGAGACTGCACTTTCGAGCTTTGCACTTTAGTCCTTGAAGTTTCCATATTTTCACTTTGGCCCATAAACTTTCATAAAATCAAATTCCTCCCAATTTTCCATATTTCCAATTTGGTCCCTTCTATTCCAAGATTTACATTTTGGCCCTTGAACTTTGAAATATCAGTTTCCTCCTCCATTTTCCATAATTCCAGTTTGGTCCCTGAATTTCCAAAATAAACTCAAATCCTCCATTTTCTTGATAATTGCAATTCAACCCCTGTACTTTCAAAACACTACAAAATACATTAAATTCTCAAGGTTTCGAGCATCAAATAAGCTAGGAAATATATCTTTTGGATGGGTAAAACTACATCCATCAAATACCCCCAAACTTATCTTTTGCTCGTCCTCAAGTAAAACAAAACTAAAATAAAATAAAATCTAACTAACTAATTAAAACAAAATATAATATTTTTGGGATTTGTTCAATTCATATAATAGGCCGTTGGCACAACAAGTCTCAGATCTTACAACACACAAAATCTACAAGCATTATCATGAACACGGGACTATAATTACACGGATGCATCTAACTTACAATTCTCCACCACATAATGAAAGATGAATGAAAAATGAGAGATCAATGTCACCAAAGTAAGATATTTTTTAGGGTCACTAACGACATGCTCTAAATCAATGATAATAAGATGAAATTTCACAAGGACACTCATATGCATGTTTAAACAAAATTGTCAACCCGGCTACTCTTTAGGAATCAAATATGCCTTAGCGGCTTGTAATGTATCGCTATAAACGCGGGCTAGGTTCACGGCTCCAAATGAAGGTAAGGACACACGAAGTCAAGCAAGTGAAACTAAGAAGTCTTCATCATACATCCTCCCTTTGAAATTTATCACTCCACTCCATGTCAACCCATTGATTCAACTCCCAAACTTATAATTTTGCATACTTTCAAACTTGGGGTTGATCACCTTTCTTTCCTTTTTGGTCACTTTCCACTTCAACATTAGAGAGGGCAAGACTTTTTTTTTCAACTTTTTTTTTCTCTCTTTTTTTTTCTTTGTACAAATATATTACGAAGAATGTGCATTCAATAATTTTGTCCAACCCCTCTTTTCATTACGTAACATGATCCTTTTCTTTCTTTTCATGACCACTTTCCACCCTTGATTTTCTAAACATCACCCAACCATTTTCGTTCATTCCCTAGTTTTACTTTCTTGAAAAGGTGAGAAAATAGTGTATAAGTTAAAAGGGTAGGATAATGAGGGTACAAAAGAAGGCGAATGGTGGTCTAAGATAACCTCCCACTTTGTGAGAGGTTCCATTCATTTATAAGCTCAAAAGGGGTTCTAGTGGAAATTTTTATATAAGTGACGAGAAAGTTAAAGACACACAAATATGGTTCAAAGAAAATAGCCACATATCACTTCCCGAATAGCCTAATTGATGTGTTATTGACAGTCAAATAAACATGTTCTAGGGACCCCAACAATGCCAAAGTGATCCTATAAAGGTCTCCTAACTTGGTAACACTGATCAAGAAAAATAATATGGAAGTGAAAGGTGGAGCAATCATACTTTACATTTAACAATGCAATTATATCCCCATATTGACAATAATACTCAAGATTTTAAAATTAAATCACCCTCAAATCATCATGGACTCTAGCCAACTTTCCAAAATATGAAAAGAACAACATTTTTAAAAAATTTCTATTATTTTGGAGGGTGACACTATATACACTCCCCTATAAACGCACAAACTCGGAGAGATATCTAAACCCACAAACTCGGAGAGATATCTACCCCCAAAATCAAAACATGCTAGGTCCTCATAGCAAAGAGAAAAAAAACTTGCCTCGGGTTCAAAGAACGATATGACATAACAAAATAAATAAATAAATCAAATAAAACATACCTACTTATGTTTACGTTTGGAGTTCACTTTTCGTCCTTTGGCCCACTTCATGGTTTCGCGGGTCCTTATTTTCAGTTTATGCCCCATATATATTCCTCAAGCTTGGATATTATTTTGTGCCCAAGGGAATTTTTGACGTTTCAGCTTTTTGGGCTTCTCCTCTTTCAATCCTTCGCCACTTTCTTCACCCTCAAAAACAGGGGGAAGTACAAGAATGATGGAGAAAAAATCATTCACACTTTCAATGGGATGGAGAAGATCTTCATTGGGACATTGTTTGTCAGTTTGGTCGGGCCCAACCTCATCAACATTAACGCCCTCATCATCTTTTAATTTCTCTTCCACCCCATCTTCTTCACAATCAACCTCATCATCAACAACCACAACATCACTAGCAGGAGACGGAGAGAGAATCGGTAGTTCGTCACTAATGGAAGCGTCCTCCCATTCAGAACGTTCAAGTTGGATAGAACTAGTATCTCGCTCATAACCCCTCAAGGCCTATACTATTGTAGTGACTTGTGCTTCCAACCTACCTATAGCTGCACCAAATTGCTGTTTTTGTTGACGATTTTCCTCCTTCAATCTTGTTAGAGCCTCTGCCCATAATTGCTTTTTAGGTTGCGGTGAATCATAATAATGTGGTTCATAATTGTTCCATGCCCGGCTTGAGTGTTTTTCCCCCCATTGTGTATAACAATTGGGGGGAAAATCATATTGTGGTTGCCATGTCTGAAACGAACTCCTTTTTTGCATCTGTGGAGATACTCACGAAAATATGTCCTAGACGGAAATCATTAGTAGCATGAGAGTATAATCCACAACAAGAACATGCATCTTGTATTATATTGGCACTAGGAAAAGCACTTTTCGCTTTGAACAAAGAAATTAATTCTTTTACTTGCCTGCCAACTTCTCATTAGAATGTGATTCTTGCATGACCTTTAATTTTTAAACAACTAGAAAAAGAAAGAAAATTATTTACACTAAAAAGAAACTGATGCTGCAAGAATCGTGCTGATCAATCTCCGTCCACGTGGCAAGACCAATCTCCTGGCTTCTTGACCTGAAACACGAAACCCACGACTAGCCGGAATGGTCTCCGGCGAAGACCCTCGGGCTTGAGAGTAAGTATGTGTATAAGAGCTAAATATTATAAAGAACAAGATGTATTCAATATAACAAAGAGCAATTACCTTGGAATAGTTGATGTTGTCTTGTATTTATAGATATTGATGAGAGATATAATTGTGGTAGGATTGTATTAAATCCCTATAATCTCGAATCAGATGTGTAAGAGATCTTGTCCACGAATAACTCCAGATTTGTAGGGAGTCTGTTATGGAAAGACTTGTGCTCACGCATGGACACTGTAGGTCGTCCTTTATTGTAACAAGTCGAGGTCGCCTGTTGGGTTTAGGTCGACCTTATTGATAGCTGAGATCGGGTCATGCTCGTAAGGAGAACTGGATCGTTAGATCAGACCAAGCTAGGTCGGGACCTCGTAGGTCGGACAATGAGCTTAGGTCGACCTGATCGCGTTGATGGGCCTTGTAATAATGGAGCCTAGCCCACTGAGAATGTGGTGACAATTATTGACAAATGGTTGGGCTTTACTCGCTGGACCTAACTCGTCATTTTTATTCTATTCAGAAACTAATAAAAGAAAATATTTACAATACACTAACAAAATAAACTTGTTCAAATCACAACAAATCCCCGGCAACGACGTAAAAAACTTGATGGATAAAAATCCTCTTGTAATAAAAATCTTGCAAGTGTACAAGTTATCGAAGTAGCATTATACAAAAGTAAGGGTCGAACCACAGAGATTTGTGTGTTGAACAAATTGATTTAATTAGTGTAAAAAATAACAAAGGAAAAGGGTTTGATTGGTTGAACTATTAAACTAAAAAAGCAAAATAAATAAATTAAATATATCAAGAGACAAGGAATTCATGGATTAGGGATCATAACAATTATCACTTTATGCTTTTTATTTCATGTAAAAATAATTCAATCTCATTCTTGGGTTCGTTCACAAAAACCTAGGGTTAAGATGTTAATATCACAAGTACGTCGATAAGAACATTAAAATCCTAATATCTCTATCTCGTTTATATATTCAGTTACGTCAATATAAACATTCAAGAAATTCAATTTAAATCAAAAGGACATAAGAACCTAGATTCATTGATTTCAATTACGTCCTCACTTAAATCTATTCTCTCAACATTGGTCAATGTATAAATGTCCGAGTTACTGAAACAGTTTATACCCAAATAGATTCATAGGCCAAAAGTATCTTAATATACAATTGAAGCCTATGAATGATCTTGAAGAATGTTGAGAAAACAAGAACGAAAGAGAGATATGAAGAATTAAAACCCTAGCATAAAGATCCAATTGTTACCTACCTCAATCCATGAATAAAATAAATTAGCCTAGAATGGTCATTAAAATAAATAAACCAAAACCTTTTTCTTTAATCTTCAAAATAAATAAAAAAACATAAACTATGATAAGGGAATAAAAATATAGAGAGAGAATGAGAGATAATCAGAGATTGAGAGATCTATAAAAACTAATCTAAGGTTCCTTTTATAGGAGGGGCCAGGGGGGTGAAAATCCTTCTTGAAAACAAAAATCTAGTCAAAATCCTAATCAAAATAAAAATTTGCTGAAATCCATCACTGATTCGGTTGAAAATCTCATTTTTATTATTTGTGACGGACTGAATTCCGTCACTACTGATTAGCCGGCGGTCGCCCATGTCTGCCCCAGCTACCGCCCAATTATACAGCAACTCACGGTCTATTTTTCTCATTTTGTGCGGTCGCCCATATCTATACAGCGACCGCCCAAGATTCCAAGTCACCAACTCAAGCCCAGGCCAGCAGCCCTTTGTTCCTCGACCAACAAATGCCTTGGCCGGCCACTCCCTGGCCATGCCCATCTCAGCCTGCCTGTTAATGTTTGTCCTCCTTTGGATTCGGTTCGTAATAATTGCACAGTCACACTTTAGTGACTGCACTTCCGAGCTTTGCACTTTAGTCCTTGAAGTTTCCATATTTTCACTTTTGCCCATAAACTTTCATAGAATCAAATTCCTCCCAATTTTCCATATTTCCAGTTTGGTCCCTTCTATTCCAAGATTTATATTTTGGCCCTTGAACTTTGAAATATCAGTTTCCTCCTCAATTTTCCATAATTTCAGTTTGGTCCCTGAATTTCCAAAATAAACTTAAATCCTCCGTTTTCTTGGTAATTGCAATTCAACCCCTATACTTTTAAAAAACTACAAAATACATTAAATTCTCAAGGTTTCGAGCATCAAATAAGCTAGGAAATATATCTTTTGGATGGGTAAAACTACATCCATCAAATACCCCCAAACTTATCTTTTGCTCGTCCTCGAGTAAAACAAAACTAAAATAAAATAAATTCTAACTAACTAATTAAAACAAAATAAAATATTTTTGGGATTTGTTCAATTCATATAATAGGTCGTTGGCACAACAAGTCTCAGATCTTACAACACACATAATCTACAAGCATTATCATGAACATGGGACTATAATTACACGAATGCATTTAACTTACAATTTTCCACCACATAATGAAAGATGAATGAAAAATGAGAGATCAATGTCACCAAAGTAAGATATTTTATAGGGTCACTAACGACATGCTCTAAATCAATGATAATAAGATGAAATTTCACAAGGACACTCATATGCATGTTTAAATAAAATTGTAAACCCGGCTACTCTTTAAGGATCAAATATGGCTTAACGGCTTGTAATGTATCGCGATAAACGCGGGCTAGGTTCATGGCTCCAAATGAAGGTAAGGACATACGAAGTCAAGCAAGTGAAACTAATAAGTCTTCATCATACATCCTCCCTTTGAAATTAATCACTCCACTCCATGTCAACCCATTGATTCAACCCCCAAACTTATAATTTTGCATACTTTCAAACTTGGGGTTGATCACCTTTCTTTCCTTTTTGATCACTTTCCACTTCAACATTAGAGAGGGCAAGGCTTTTTTTTCAACTTTTTTTTTCTCTCATTTTTTTTCTTTGCACAAATATATCACGAAGAATGTGCATTCAATACTTTTTCCCAAGTCCCTGTTTTCATTACGTAACATGACCCTTTTCTTTATTTTCATGACCACTTTCCACCCTTGATTTTCTAAACATCACCCAAACATTTTCGTTCATTCCCTAGTTTCACTTTCTTGAAAAGGTGAGAAAATAGTGTATAAGTTAAAAGGGTAGGATAATGATGGTACAAAAGAAGACGAATGGTGGTCTAAGATAACCTCCCACTTTGTGAGAGGTTCCATTCTTTTTTAAGCTCAAAAGGGGTTCTAGCAAAATTTTTTATATAAGTGACGAGAAAGTTAAAGACACAAATAGGGTTCAAAGAAAAGAGCCACATATCACTTCCCGAATAGCCTAATTGATCTGTTATTAACAGTCAAGCAAACATGTTCTAAGGACCACAAGAATGCCAAAGTGATCCTATAAAGGTCTCCTAACTTGGTAACACTGATCCAGAAAAATAATATGGAAGTGAAAGGTGGAGCAATCATACTTTACATGTATCAATACAATTATATCCCCATATTGTGAATAATACTCAAGATTTTAAAATTAAATCGCCCTCAAATTATCATGGACTCTAGCCAACTTCCCAAAATATGAAAAGAACAACATTTTTAAAAAATTTCTATTTTTTTGGAGGGTGACACTATATACACTCTCCTATAAACCCATAAACTCGGAGAGATATCTAAACCCACAAACTCGGAGAGATATCTACCCCCAAACTCAAAACATGCTATGTCCTCATAGCAAAGAGAACAAAAACTTGCCTCGGGTTCAAAGGACGATATGACACAACAAAATAAATAAATAAAGCAAATAAAACATACCTACTTGGGTTACCTCCCAATTAGCGCATTTAGTTAAGGTCGTTAGCCTGACCGTTGTTTACGTTTGGACTTCACTTTTCGTCCTTTGGCCCACTTCATGGTTTCGCGGGTCCTTGTTTTCAGTTCATGCCCCATATATATTCCTCGAGCTTGGATATTATTTTTGTGTCCAAGGGAATTTTTGACGTTTCAACTTTTTGGGCTTCTCCTCTTTCAATCCTTCGCCACTTTCTTCACCCTCAAAAACGGGGGGAAGTACAAGAATGATGGAGAAAAAATCATTCACACTTTCAATGGGATGGAAAAGATCTTTATTGGGACATTGTTCGTCAATTTGGTCGGGCCCAACCTCATCAACATTAACGCCCTCATCATCTTTTAATTTCTCTTCCACCCCATCTTCTTCACAATCAACCTCTTCATCAACAACCACAACATCACTAGCATGAGACAGAGAAATAATCGATAGTTCATCACTAATGGAAGCGTCCTCCCATTCATAACGTTCAAGTTGGATAGAACTAGTATCTCGCTCATAACCCCTCAAGGCCTCTACTAGTGTAGTGACTTGTGCTTCCAACCTACCTATAGCTGCACCAAATTGCTGTTTTTGTTGACGATTTTCCTCCTTCAATCTTGTTAGAGCCTCTCTCCATGATTGCTTTTTAGGTTGCGGTGGATCATAATAATGTGGCTCATAATTGTTCCATCCCCGGCTTGAGTGGTTTTCCCCCCATTGTATATAACAATTGGGAGAAAAATCATATTGTGGTTGACATGGCTGAAACGAATTCTTTTTTTGCATCTGTGGAGAATACTCATGAAAATATGTCCTAGACGGACAATCATTAGTAGCATGAGAGTATAATCCACAACAGGAACATGCATCTTGTATTATATTGGCACTAGGCGATGCACTTTTCGCATTGAACAAAACAATTAATTCTTTTACTTACCTGGCCAACTTTTCATTAGCATGTGATTCTTGCATGACCTTTAATTTTTAAACAACTAGAAAAAGAAAGAAAATTATTTACACTAAAAAGAAACTAATAAAAGAAAATATTTACAATACACTAACAAAATAAACTTGTTCAAATCACAACAAATTTTCGGCAACGGCGCCAAAAACTTGATGGATAAAAATCCTTTTGTAATAAAAATCTTTCAAGTGTACAGGTTACCGAAGTAGCAATATATAAAAGTAAGGGTCGAACAACAGAGATTTGTGTGTTGAACAAATTGATTTAATTAGGATCCGTTTGTTTCGACGTAAAACATTTTCCGGAAAACGTTTTCCGAAAAATATTTTCCTGTAAAATGTTTTCCTGTAAAATGTTTTAATTAGGAAGGGCGTAAAATGTTTTACGGCGTAAAATATTTTACTTAGGAAAATGTTTTACTTATGATTATTATTATTATTATTATTATTATTATTATTATTATTATTATTATTATTATTATTATTATTATTATTATTATTATTATTATTATTAATTTTTTTGTTATAATTATTATTATTATTTATTATTATTATTATTATTTTTAATTTTTTATTATTATTATTATTATTATTATTATTATTATTATTATTATTATTATTATTATTATTATTATTATTTTTATTATTTTTTTTATTATTATTATTGTTATTATTGTTAATATTATTATTATTATTATTATTTTTATTATTATTATTAATTATTATTTTTATTATTTTTATTATTATTTATTATTATTATTATTATTTTATTATTATTATTATTAATTATTATTATTATTATTATTATTTTTTATTTTTTATTATTTTTATTATTATTATTAGAATGAGGAAGTAGAATGTTGTACCTTGTGAAATATGAGTTGTACATGAATGGCACCATTTTTCGGAAAATGTTTTACTTAGGACAAGGTCAGTAAGTCGTTTTACTTAGGAAGGGCGTAAAATGTTTTTCGGAAAACGTTTTCTCCATTTTCCGAAAAACGAGTTATTTTACGGAAAACATTTTTCGAAAAACAATCAAACACCGAAAAACGAGTTATTTTACGGAAAATATTTTCCGGAAAACAACCAAACAACGAAAAATGTTTTACGATTTTTCGAAAAACAACCAAACAACGGAAAACGGGTTATTTTACGGAAAATGTTTTCCGAAAAATGTTTTACGGTGAAACAAACGGGGCCTTAGTATAAAAGTAACAAAGGAAAAGGGTTTGATTTGTTGAACTATTAAACTAAGAAAGCAAAATAAATAAATTAAAGATATCAAGAGACAAGGGATTCATGAATTGGGGATCATAACAATTATCACTTTATGCTTTTTATTTCATGTAAAAATAATTCAATCTCATTCTTGGGTTTGTTCACAAAAACCTAGGGTTAAGATGTTAATATCACAGTTACGTCGATAAGAACTTTAAAACTCTAATATCTCTATCTCGTTTATATATTCAGTTACGTCAATATAAATATTCAAGAGATTCAATTTAAATCACAAGAACATAAGAACCTAGATTCATTGATTTCAGTTACATCCTCAATTAAATCTATTCTCTTAACAATGGTCAATGTATAAATAGCCGAGTTACTGAAACAATTTATACCCAAATAGATTCATAGGCCAAAAGTATCTTAACATACAATTGAAGCCTATGAATGATCTTGAAGAATGTTGAGAAAACAAGAACGAAAGAGAGATAGGAAGAATTAAAACTCTAGCATAAAGATCCAATTGTTACTTACATCAATCCACGAATCAAATAAATTAGCCTAGAATGGCCATTAAAATAAATAAACCAAAACCTTGTTCTTTAATCTTCAAAATAAATAAAAAAAACCTAAACTATGATAAGGGAAAGAAAATATAGAGAGAGAATGAGAGATAATCAGAGATTGAGAGATCTATAAAAACTAGTCTAGGGTTCTTTTTATAGAAGGAGAGAGGTGAAAATCCTTTTTGAAAACCAAGATCTGGTCAAAATCCTAGTCAAAATAAAAATCTGCTGAAATCCGTCACTGATTCTGTTGAAATTCTAGTTTAATTTTTATTATTTTTGACGGACTGAATTCCGTCACTACAGATTAGTCGGCGGTCGCCCATGTCTGCCCCAGCAACCGCCCAATTATACAGCAACTCACGACCTATTTTTCTCATTTTGTGCGGCCGCCCATGTCTATACAGCGACCGCCCAAGCTTCCAAGTCACCAGCTTAAGCCCAGGTCAGCAGCCCCTTTGTTCCTCGCCCAACAAATGCCTTGGCCGGCCACTCCCTAGCCATGCCCATCTCAGCCTGCCTGTTAATGTTTGTCCTCCTTTGGATTCGGTTCGTAATAATTGCACAGTCGCACTTTAGTCACTGCACTTTTGAGCTTTGCACTTTAATCCTTGAATTTTTCATATTTTCACTTTGACCCATGAACTTTCATAAAATCAAATTCCTCCCAATTTTTCATATTTTCAGTTTGGTCCCTTATGTTCCAAGATTTACATTTTGGCCCTTGAACTTTGAAATATCAGTTTCCTCCTCCATTTTCCATAATTCCAGTTTGGTCTCTGAATTACCAAAATAAACTCAAATCCTCTATTTTCTTGGTAATTGCAATTCAACCCCTGTATTTACAAAACACTACAAAATACATTAAATTCTCAAGTCTAGCATCAAATAAGCTAGAAAATATATCTTTTGGATGGGTAAAACCACATCCATCATGAATGAAGCGCCCCTTGTGCATGATGAGGCACCCGTAGCTTCCAATAAGGCGCCTTATACTGAGTTTGTTCCAAGTGAAGCGCCTGCACCCACCATGGAGGAAGCATCTAATAATTTGGGAAGAGGTAAACGGACAAAAGTTCCCTCCTCACGGTATACAAGCACCGAGTATGATTTAAGCACATCTCAGACACACATTATACGAGCTAGCCCCTCATCAATTTCAATCTTTCCAAACAAGTCTTCTGGTACTCGATATCCTTTATCACATTTGTCAATTGCACTAAATTCTCTCTTGCACATCGTTGTTTTATGGCTGCAATTGATACAGATGTTGAGCCTAGAAACTTTGCAGAGGCTGTAAGGTCAGAAGAGTGGAGGGCAGCCATCCATGAACAATGATCTTGATGCTCTAGATCATAATGGGACATGGGATCTGGTGGATGCCCCTTTTGGTAAAAAGGTTAATGGGAACAAATGGGTGTATAAAATTAAATATAAGGCAGATGTAACAGTGGAACGATGCAAGGCACGAATGGTAATTCTGGGTAATCTTCAAGTGGAAGGCATAGACTATACAAAAACCTTTGCTCTAACAATCAAAATGGTTACAATACGAGCATTCCTGGCTATTGCCGCGGCCCGTGGTTGGGAACTTCATCAAATGGATGTTCACAATGCCTTCTTACATGGAGATCTGAGTGAGGAGGTATATATGAAGCTTCCCTTGGGGTATCAACCCCATATGTCTGGCAAAGTATGTAAGCTCCGAAAGTTCTTGTATGGGCTTCGTTAGGTGCCTCGTTGCTGGTTTGCAAAGCTATCTGCTGGGATCTTCTTAGGCGCTTGAAGTATTTCTTGGGTATAGAGGTTACAAGACACTCAGATGGGATCTTCTTGTCTCAAAGGAAATACGCTCTTGATATTCTCTCTCAAACTGGTCTTCTTGGTGCACATCCGACGAATACTCCTATCGAGCAGAATCATCGGTTAGCCTTAACAAATCGACATCTTGTTGGACGTTTAGCCTTAACAGATGACGATCTCTTGTCTGACCCCGAACGCTATCGACGTATTATTTGACATTTAATCTATCTCACTATCACAAGACCAGAGCTCTCTTACTATGTTAATATCCTTGTTGTTGGTGTTATGCCCTAGGCCTATGATTGATAGACTTATGTGTTGACATTATTTATTATTATATGAGATGTTTATCATTTGATTATTATATGTTTTGTATATTTGTTTATAATAATCTCCGTCCCTAATTATTAAGAGAATAATTAGTATAATTGTCAATGGATAATCATGTGATGATTATATGCATAGAGATGCACATTGAAATTATGAGTACTTGTTAGAGAACAAGTGACTGGACATGACCCGCATGAGATTTATGACATGGTCAAGTGTCATAAGTAAATCTCATAAGGTTACTTCATTTAGTCCCTAGACCTGAGATTATCGTGACCTTACATATGATGAAAGTCATGTTTGATTTTAGTCAAACGATATCTTAACACGATATCTATAAAGGCTATCTTTGGCATGATTGGATTCATGATGGGAAGGATGATAAGTCAAGATGGAATTTGTCCCTCGGAAGAGAGATGTTTTGCTTGGGCCCCTCGATGAGTGATAATGATGAAAGTGTATGGCCGTACCCCAATATGATTGGAATTGTCATTATACTCAAAGAATCGAGAAAGCATTGAACAAAGACAAGTTGACAAGGACCATGACTTGTGTTCAATATAACATCGTGAGACAAAGGGAGAAATGGAAGTACACCATTGGAAACGTGAACTCTTACGTTATATTATTTGGGTAGACATAATGGCTTGCTAGAGTCCGCTTATGTCTTATGAGGTTCGATATGATCGAACTCATTGCCAACATAATGTAATCCTATTGGGTCACACACAACTAGAATGAATTGGTTAAACCAGAGGAAGAATGATTGAGAGTTTCTGCATCTGGCTACATATGTCACGCGACATACTTAGCCATGGGCTTAGTATACCGCGCGACATATTAAGCCTCTGACGCGTTTTTTGACAGCCTGCTCTCCTAATACGATTAGGAGACGTATTTATGCCAATGTAGTATAAATATGAGAGGCCTGTCAACCCTAATGGTCTAGCCGAAATTTTTCAAGCAAAATTCACAACAAAATACTCTCAATATTCTTCAAGGTTTAGATCTAGCAATTATCAAGAAATCGTTCTTGAATTCATTCAAAGGTGTGGATACCGAAAGAGGGTCTTCGCTCGTTCATCGATCAAGACCTAGAGTTCAAGCAAGTTGAAGAACGAAGTTTGTGATTCGATATCACATAATCAAATCATTCGATAGCTCAAGAACGGAAAGCGTTCAAGGTTGGTATAATTCTATCTCATAGGAATTTAAATTAATTGTATAGAACGGATCCTAGGGCTTCTTGGGTTTTATGTTTTTAATGCTTAATTCCGCTGCGCATGGACCCGTAAAACCCAACAGTGGTATCAGAGCCCCGTTCGTATGATTAAGTTTGAATTAACATGCTAGACTTAAGATATAAATTGTTTATATGCTTATTGCATGTTCATGTATGCGATAGAATTTTGATTGTTTATGTGAAACAATATGAAAATCGTTTTCGAATTATGTTGAATTAAATCTGTAAAAGGGTTGTTTTATGTGATTTAATTGCATGTGATCTGAATTGATTTGAATCTGGAAATCCTGTAAACTGGCTGCTTAGGTCGCGCGACATAGCGAGCCTCATAGGGAAATACAGTAATACGGCTAGTTATGTCACGCGACAAACCTAGCCTTTGGCTGATGTTGTCACGCGACATAATAAGCCAAATCTGGGCAGAATCAGTTTGTTCAATTTTTCTGCTATTCTGTGATTGAGTTTACAATCTGTTAAGTTCATATGATAATCTGGATGTTATAAAATTAAATTTATAAAACCATGCTAGATTGATTCATTGTTTATACATGCTTAATTGATTAAAATGTGATTTTAATAATTATTGCGATGCATGTTTTATTTGTTCTTACATGCTAAGAATTTTTTAATTAGATGTTTAGTTCAAACATGATATTTTAGTTTCCTAATATGTTTAGATTTAGACAATGTAAATTTTGGATCTTATGATTGTTTATGGAAACAAGTCATAAATACGCGAAATTTAAAAGGAAACTGATTGTTTATAAAAGGAAGTGATTATGTTGCTAAATCAGAGTTGATTTCTGATTGTGCATGTTTAGGAGAGTTCTGTCTAAGAAAGAGTTGGTACTTAAAAAGTCCTTGTGGCTCACCTATCTTCCTGGGAACTTACCTGGTGCACGATTATGACTATCTTTCTGATATGCTTATAATCTACCTTTAAAGAACCTTCATTTAACTTTTAAGTTCTTTATGCCAATTCATGATTATAACACTTGAGACCATTCGGATAGTTTTGGGTAGGCTTGCCATAGCAAGGTGCTTTGATTCTATTTGAATGCGAGCAAGATGAGAAAATGGTGGTTCCTATAAGTTTAAAGTGAATGAACTTAATTGGGTTATCAAAATGGTTTTGGACCCAAGGCATAAGATGAGATTAAAATATGCCTAGACATATGATGTCTTGAATTAATCTCATAAAAAGATCTAAGAGTCATATGTGTGATATGATTGATGTTTTCTACCTAATTAATTTAATTTTGAGCGGTTTGCCATAGCAAACTCGAAATTGAATTAAAGTTGGATCTTAGCCCATTAAATGTATATTATGCTTATTTGCATTTGAAGGTGTATAATTTAGTGGGAGCATTTTAAATAAATGCATTATACTTTTCATATAATATGTTTACTTATATGTGTTCATATTTTATGTATATCTTTTTGTAGAATAAATGGCATCAAACAATAATCACCTGTCACTGCGATCTCTCCTTGAGAAGGAGAAGTTGGAAGAGAATGGTACAAACTATATGGATTGGATCCGTAGCCTAAGAATTGTTCTAAGGCAAGAGGAAAAACTGTACGTTCTCGAGGAACCTATTCCACTCGAAACTTTTGCCCAATCTTTGCTAGGGCAATAAGGGAACAATATCTCAAGCACAAGCGTGACTCTACGTATGTTGGTTGTCTTATGCTCTCCGTCATGTGCAAGAACCTTGAAGGATCTTGAGCACTTGGGGACAGTCGACTTAAACAATCGACTGATGGAAATGTTCCAAGTTCAAGCTAGGCAAGAAAGGTACAACACAGTTGCAGTCTTGACCTCATGCAAGATGAGTGAAGGACAAGCTGTTGGTCCCCATGCTCTCAAGTTGAAGGGCCACATTGAGCATCTTGAAAGGCTCGGTTTTCCAATTAGCCAAGAGTTGGCTACCGACATAATATTGAATTCATTACCTAAAAGTTTTAGTCATTTCATAATGCACTATAACATGGGTGGAATGAATAAAAACCTTTCCGAGTTAGTTCAAATGTTGAACACTGCGGAAACCAATATTGTCGAGAAGAAAACCGACCAAGTGCTAATGGTTAACAAGGGGAAGGGTTTCAAGGGTAAAGGAAAGGCAAAGGTTGCTAATCCTAAGGCAAAAGTTGCCAAACCCAAAGAGGCTCCCAAGCCTAAAGAGGCTAAGCCTAAGTCCCGAAGGACGCAGTCTGCTTCCATTGCAATGAGATTGGACATTGGAGGAGAAACTGCGCAAAATACAAGGAAGCACTGAAGAAGGGCAAAGGAGTTGCTTCGACTTCAGGTATCTTTGTTATATATATATTCATATCTACTTCTAGTTCTTGGGTATTGGATACCGGATGTGGAACTCACATTTGTTTAAATGTGCAGGGTCTAAAGAACAGAAGGATGCTTAAGGAAGGCAAAGTGGACCTACGTGTGGGGAATGGAGCAAGAGTTGCTGCATTAGCCGTAGGAACTTATGAAGTTACTTTACCTAGTGGACTAATACTTGTTTTGAACAATTGTTATTACGTTCCAGCTTTAAGTAGGAATATTATTTCGATTTCAGCTTTGGATAATGAAGGTTTTAATTTTCTTATATGTGATAAGAAATTTTCTATTTACAAGAGTGATATGCATTATTGTACTGCTGTTTCATTCAATGGCTTTTATATTCTTGATGTTGAAAATCGTGATAATGATATCTATAATATTAACAAGAAATCTAAACCCAATGATGTAAACCACACTTACTTATGGCATTGTCGTCTTGGCCATATAAACGAGAAACGCATTTCTAAACTCCACAAAGATGGATTTTTGGACTCACATGATTATGAATCATATGAGACATGCGAATCTTGTTTACTTGGCAAGATGACCAAGGACCCATTTACCAAAACCGGTGCAAGGGCGGGCGACTTATTAGGACTCATACATACCGATGTATGTGGGCACATGGCGAGTAGCGATGCTAGGGGAGGATTTCGGTACTTCATAACATTCACTGATGATTATAGTAGATTTGGATATGTTTATCTAATGAAACATAAGAGTGAATCGTTTGAGATATTTCGAATATTTCAAAATGAGGTGAAAAATCAACTTGGCAAAACTATTAAGGTACTTCAATCCGATCGAGGTGGTGAATATTTGAGCCAAGAATTTGACAGTCATCTTAAGAGTTGTGGAATCGTTTCAGAACTCTCTCCACCCGGAACACCACAATGGAATGGTGTGTCTGAAAGGAGGAATAGAATTTTGTTGGACATGGTTCGTTCTATGATGAGTCAAGTTGAGCTTTCTTTATCCTTTTGGGGACATGCACTAGAAACTGCTGCTTTCACTATAAACAGACTTCCTACCAAATCGGTTCAAAAGACCCCATATGAGATGTGACATGGAAGAAAACATAGTTTGTCTTTCATAAAGATTTGGGGTTGCGATGCATATGTCAAGAAGTTAACTTCTGACAAGCTAGCACCTAAATCTGATAAATGTGTTTTCGTGGGTTATCCTAAGGAAACCAAAGGATACTATTTCTACAACCGAAACGAGAACAAAGTGTTTGTTGCTCGAAATGGTACTTTCTTAAAAAAGGAGTTTCTTCGCAAAGGAACCAGTGGGAGTAAAATAGATCTCGAAGAAATTCGAGAACCCGAAAACAATATTGAACCAATGGTAGAAACTGAACCAAGTTCACAAACCGTTGTGGAACCGGTTCAAGATGCACAAGTTCCTCGCCGAAGTGGTAGGTCACGATCCGAACCCGAGAGATATGGATTTCTCGTTACGGAAAGTGATGAAGTGGAGTTAATCGAAAACGATGAACCCACTTGCTATCATGAAGCAATATCCGCTCCTGATTCGGAAAAATGGCAAGAGGCCATGAAGTCCGAATTACAATCCATGGCTGATAATCAAGTTTGGAACTTGATTGATCCACCCGAAGGTGTAAAAACCATAGGGTGCAAATGGGTCTTCAAAAAGAAGACCGACATGGATGGGAAGGTGCACACCTATAAGGCTAGGCTTGTAGCTAAGGGATATAGGCAGATTCATGGCATCGACTATGATGAAACCTTTTCGCCTGTAGCCATGCTTAAGTCTATTAGAATTTTAATTGCCATAGCCGCATATTATGACTATTAGATATGGCAAATGGATGTCAAAACAGCTTTCCTTAATGGGAAGTTGCTTGAGGATGTATACATGATACAACCTGAAGGTTTTGTCAATCCAGAAAATTCTAACAAGGTGTGTAAGTTGCAGAAATCCATTTATGGATTGAAGCAAGCTTCTAGGAGTTGGAATCTACGTTTTGATGAAGCAATCAAGGAGTTTGGCTTTATCAAAAACGAAGATGAACCTTGTGTATACAAGAAAATTAGTGGGAGCGTAGCACTATTTTTAGTATTGTATGTCGACGATATCTTACTCATTGGAAATGACATTTCTGCACTACAGACTGTTAAGTCTTGGTTAGAAAAGTGTTTTTCAATGAAAGATATGGGCGAAGCCGCATATATCCTTGGTATAAAGATCTATAGAGATAGATCCAAGAGGATAATTGGTTTAAGTCAAAGTACTTACATTGACAAAGTCCTTAGAAGATTCCAAATGGAAAATTCTAAAAGAGGAAACTTGCCAATGTTGCATGGTATATCTCTTAGCAAGAATCAAAGTCCTAAGACTAATGATGAGCGAAAGAGAATGAATGGTATTCCATATGCTTCGGCAATTGGGTCTATCATGTATGCTATGTTATGTACTATACCCGATGTCTCGTGTGCTCTAAGCATGACGAGTAGGTACCAATCGAATCCCGGCGAACCACATTGGATAGCAGTCAAGAATATCCTTAAGTACTTACGAAGAACTAAGGATGTATTCTTGGTCTTTGGAGGAATGTAAGAATATCTTGTAGTCAAAGGCTACACAGATGCTAGCTTCCAAACCGACAAAGATGATTTCAGATCGCAGTCTGGATTTTTGTTTACGCTTAATGGAGGCACTGTGAGTTGGAAAAGTTCCAAGCAAAGTACCGTCGCTGATTTTACAACCGAAGCTGAGTACATAGCGGCATCCGATGCAGCTAATGAAGCAGTTTGGATCAAAAAAGTTCATTAGTGATTTGGAAGTCGTTCCAAGCATCAGAGATCCTATTGAACTTTACTGTGATAACAATGGTGCCATTGCACAAGCAAAGGAACCAAGATCACACCAGAGATCCAAATACATACTTCGACGTTTCCACATTATCCGTGAGATATGTGAAAGGGAAGACGTTAAGATATGCAGAGTAGACACTGATGACAACGTGGCGGACCCATTAACTAAGGCTCTCCCGCAAGCTAAGCATGATGGTCATGTTAGGTCCATGGGTATTCGATACATGGTAGATTGGGCCTAGTGCAAGTGGGAGACTGTTGGTGTTATGCCCTAGGCCTATGATTGATAGACTTATGTGTTGACATTATTTATTATTATATGAGATGTTTATCATTTGATTATTATATGTTTTGTATATTTGTTTATAATAATCTCCGTTCCTAATTATTAAGAGAATAATTAGTATAATTGTCAATGGATAATCATGTGATGATTATATGCATAGAGATGCACATTGAAATTATGAGTACTTGTTAGAGAACAAGTGACTGGACATGACCCGCATGAGATTTATGACATGGTCAAGTGTCATAAGTAAATCTCATAAGGTTACTTCATTTAGTCCCTAGACCTGAGATTATCGTGACCTTACATATGATGAAAGTCATGTTTGATTTTAGTCAAACGATATCTTAACACGATATCTATAAAGGCTATCTTTGGCATGATTGGATTCATGATGGGAAGGATGATAAGTCAAGATGGAATTTGTCCCTCGGAAGAGAGATGTTTTGCTTGGGCCCCTCGATGAGTGATAATGATGAAAGTGTATGGCCGTACCCCAATATGATTGGAATTGTCATTATACTCAAAGAATCAAGAAAGCATTGAACAAAGACAAGTTGACAAGGACCATGACTTGTGTTTAATATAACATCGTGAGACAAAGGGAGAAATGGAAGTACACCATTGGAAACGTGAACTCTTACGTTATATTATTTGGGTAGACATAATGGCTTGCTAGAGTCCGCTTATGTCTTATGAGGTTCGATATGATCGAACTCATTGCCAACATAATGTAATCCTATTGGGTCACACACAACTAGAATGAATTGGTTAAACCTAGGAAGAATGATTGAGAGTTTACGTATCGCTACATATGTCACGCGACATACTTAGCCATGGGCTTAGTATACCGCGCGACATATTAAGCCTCTGACGCGTTTTTTGACAGCCTGTTCTCCTAATACGATTAGGAGACGTATTTATGCCAATGTAGTATAAATATGAGAGGCCTGTCAACCCTAATGGTCTAGCCGAAATTTTTCAAGCAAAATTCACAACAAAATACTCTCAATATTCTTCAAGTTTTAGATCTAGCAATTATCAAGAAATCGTTCTTGAATTCATTCAAAGGTGTGGATACCGAAAGAGGGTCTTCGCTCGTTCATCGATCAAGACCTAGAGTTCAAGCAAGTTGAAGAACGAAGTTTGTGATTCGATATCACATAATCAAATCGTTCGATAGCTCAAGAACGGAAAGCGTTCAAGGTTGGTATAATTCTATCTCATAGGAATTTAAATTAATTGTATAGAACGGATCCTAGGGCTTCTTGGGTTTTATGTTTTTAATGCTTAATTCTGCTGCGCATGGACCCGTAAAACCCAACACTTGTATAGTTTAAGAAAACACCCAAGCTTGCTCATTGGCATGCGGCTTTACGAGTGGTTCGCTATCTTAAGGGACATCCGGGCCAGGGGATTCTATTGGGCGCCGACTCGGATCTTCGACCATATGCCTATTGTGTCTCTGACTGGGCCAGATGCCCCATTACTTGTCGCTACTTGATGGCGTACTTTGTGTTTTTGGGTAGTTCTCTTGTGTCATGGAAGACTAAAAAGTAAACCACCATTGCTCGCTATTCGCCCGAAGCTGAGTATCGCTCTATGGCAAGCGCGGCGTGTGAACTTACATGGATGCGTGGTCTCTTGTTATCGTTTGGGATCACTCTCCCAACTCCAATGACTCTCTTGTGTGATAGTCAGTCGGCTATTCACATCGAACAAAACCCTATTTTTCATGAACGCACTAAACATATCGAGGTTGATTGTCACCTTGTTCATGACGCCATTCAGCCTGACCTCATCTCTACGTAATATGTTCACACTGCTCAGTTAGTAGACGTACTTACAAAAGCGCTTGTGACTCAATAATTCACTATCTTACTTGGCCAGTTGGGCGTTTGTAACGTTCACGCTCCAACTTAAGGGGTGTTAAAGGGAGCGCCAAGCATGCGCCTAGCCCTAGGGTGGGCCCCCCTAGGAGTGCCCGGACAACCAAGGAAGGGCTCTAGGAACTCATAGGGTGCTGGGGCGCTGGGGGGACTCTGGGCGCTGGAGAGAGTTGCTTCAAAAGGGAGCGCGCATGAGCTCGCTTATATTTCGGGATATACTCTCGTCTATCTTTGTATATATCTTGTCCTCATTTATGTATATCAAGTAGTTAGCGTAATTGTAGGGATTGATTGTGCATATCAAGTAGTTAGCGTAATTGTAGTAATTGATAGCGTATATCAAGATTGGATCGATCAAGATCTTATCAAGATCTGTAGATTGTATATAAAGCCATTGACGGCATTGAAATACACATAGAAAATTCTTCCCTCTCCCACTCTTGATTTCTAGCTATTGGTTTAGGTGTTAATCATCCCACCGTCGTTAATGGTGATCAGCATTGTTGATCACCATACCACCGTCCCTTCAGTGTGGGAGATTGTGGAACCCTACTGAAATCATATGAAGAAGCTCAAGAGCACGCAAAGCCTACCAAACTCACCAATTTCTCTCTCACTCTCTCTCTCTCACACACACACACATGCACACATTCGTACACACAATTGCTCCTTGTGAGGGTTGGGGGAATTTTCAAATTTTACTTTTTTGGTTTTCTATTTTGCATCTTGAATTCTTGATTGCAGGCTAGTGATTTGCGTACTAAGGGTCCGCTCCTGAGTTTTTAAAGGTGAGAAGAGAAAAGGAGGAGAGAGAAGGGGAAGGGAAAGAAGAGAAGGGGAGAAATTTCAATAACTTATTAAAGTGGTCATGAGTTTAGGAAGTAAAAGGAAGGAAAAAAATTGAATTACACTTATACTCTTAATGAAAGGAAAAGAGAGTTATACTTGATGGTAAAATATGTTTAACCGAAAATTTTGTTTTATAAGTTTTTCTTTCCTTCTACTTCCTACCATTTTTGGGAGGATTGTGTAGAAGAGAATTTTTTTTAAAAAAAAATCTTCCTTTTCCTTCCACTTACTTCCTAAAAAAACTCGGGAGCAATTTTAGGGAGGAAAATATATTAGATTTTCTCTAATTTCGTTTACTTTCTCTCTTTTTAAAACTTGGGAGCGCACCTTACTTAAAGAAAAGGGGAATGTGTATTTTAGTTGCAGATAAATGTAGACATGAGATGAGTTTGATTTATTTTAATTTTTTGGATAAAATGTTTTGTTTATATTTTAAATTTATAATGTGATAAGTATATTTTATTTTTTGAGACTAGATAAGTAAGTTTTATTAAAGAAAACGATTATTTGTTTTTTTAAGTTCCATTTAATATAATTAAACTTATAAAAATATATATATTTCATATTTATTAAAAAAAATTGCTCATAAAAAGAAATATTTATTTAAATTTTAATATATTGATGTTTTAATTTTTTTTAATTTACAACCCTTTTACTTATGAAATTTTCAATAAACCATTTAAAAGGAAAATCAACTTCAAACTAGCTTGTATGTATGTTAAATTGTTAAATCTCATGTATTGATCTATTAGTTTTATAATGGATGTTAAAAAAAATGGTATAATTTAAATCAAAAATAAAGTATGCATGCGACAATTCATGTTTAGTAACCATTTATGTGAAATTGATTATCACTAAATTGTACGCATATCAATTTGACAAAAAACTCATCTGTTTACAACATTTGAACTCATTTTCTCATGTTTTCCTGAAATTGAAATTAATAAGTCATTTATCGAGCTATTACTTTATTGGTACCGGTGAGCAATTATCAAGACAAAATATACTTCCTTTATATTTATGTGAACTTTTACTTTAAAATATAAAATATTAATAATGCACATGATAAAGGAAATATGTAATATACTATTTTTACATTTATAATAAAATTATTACATGCACCAGTAAGTATCTTATAAACAATAAAAATATGTAGTCCCCCGGGGCATAGCCGAGTGGTAAAAGGAGGGGACATAAGATTCGGGAAGCATGCAACGTGGGTTCGATTTCTGGTGGAAGCAATTTGCTTTCTTCTGAAATTGGACCTTGTATGTAATATTAGTTGGCATGTTCTCAAACTCTGTGTCATTCGAATACATCCCTGGTGGTGCAGGACTTAGTCCGGCAAAACTGGAAACCTGAGTATCAAAAAAAAAAAAAAAAAAAACAATAAAAATACTCCCTCCGTCCCACGTGAATGCAAACTTATTTCTATTTTGGTCCGTTCCACGTGAATGCAAACTTCCCAAAATGGCAAAGAATATTCACTATTTCACCCACTCATTCTCTCTCCTACTTCACTTTTACACTCACAACATTCTCTCTCCTCACTATTCCTCCCACTCATTCTCTCTCCTATTTAATTTTTCATACTCACAACATTTAACTTTTTCTCTTTCTTACATCACTTTTCCTTAATTCCTACACCCAAAAAGTTAGTCCACTATCACGTGGGACGGAGGGAGTATGTAACAGTATGAAGTAGCTCCTAAATATAAGAGACTAGCCTAAGCCCGTGTCCAAAGCCACGTTTTTTGTTTTTTTTTTTTAAGAAATAACACATTGAGCAAAACTTTAGTACTCCATTTATACTTGTAGTGGAAATATTATGTTTACTACTTGTCAGACTGACTTGATACAGAGAGAGAAAACCTTTTGGCAAATCGTGTCTTGCTTCGCGAGGACAACGACACAGTCGTACAAAGGGATTTCCAAAATCCAATAGGCTGAATCCATTTTGCATAACAAACGATTTTGGGCTAAACGGTTTTTTCTGTTTAGGTTTTCCCGCACTCCTAGAATTAGGGCGCTAATATAAATAGCCAACCGAATATTGCAGCGGAGATACAATTAGGAATTGAGAGAGAGATAGAAATACAATAGGTTCATTTATTAGAGAAGAATTCGAAGAGGAGTTCTAGAGTCAATTTTGGTATAAACTAAGATTATCAATGAACAAAATATTTTGTGATGGGCTAGGCCCAAGTCACTTCCTCCGAGAAGCAGGCTCAACAAGCCCACTAAAGGGGCAAGATCAAAGGAACAACAAGTTTTGGGTCACAGCTCGTCGAACAATGGATGGCGGTCGTCGCCATTGAGCGACCGAGCCCATCCAACGACGAGCCATCTCACCCATGGGTCATAACCCGTCTAACAAAGGAGGATCGTCGTCGCCATCGAGCGATCAAATCCATCCAAGGACGGGGTAACATACCCACCCACTCGCTCGTCGAGTTGTCTACTAAGCGACGACCTAACTGGACGTACAGTCCTAAGTCGTCTTCTCATTAAGCTTGCTCAACAAGCCATCCGAAGATAAAGGCAAATCTATCACTGGCCCACTCTGTACTTATGTCCCCACGAAACTAGTAGTGGCGCCAAAAAACGTGCAGGTTTGACTTTCCATTATCGTGCAAACCACTGTCCATGACAGGTACAGCAGTGTCCTTGTTCGTACGCAACAATCCCAGGACGCCACGCGTATGCATGGGGGGACAAAGCCAATCCAACGGTTGGTATTAATCCAATCCAACGGTCCTAGTTTCCTATTCACGTATACACACCCCCACTATTTTCCTTACCACCTTTCTCCAGCCCAAACTGATTCTCACGCCGGAGGGCCTTGCCGGACAAGCCCTGGCGCAGTTCACGATTTCTTTCCGGTGTTGTGCAGGTCATAAGTCAGCCCAATAATCTGCTGGACCACAAGAGCTGAGCCCGAACGTTTTCCTGCTTCATCAGATTGGTTCCATTGCCGGGAAACGTTCGCCAGAGATCTTCAACCAAGGAAAAACAACCGGATAGTACCTGGAGATGGTGTCAGACGGATACACAGCAAGTAAGTCAACAGGAGATGTCGGCCGGCCGCCTTCCCCTCAGCAATGCCATCAGGAAAACCCCAGACCTCCCTCACCTTAACCTAGGAACCCTAAATTGAGGGTTACCAGGTCACATGGTGTAGTGGATGACACTGGTCTTCCAATCGCGAGGAGGAGAGAAAAAAGACCTGCTCCTGAACGGCAACGACGACCCCCACTTGAAAGGAGGACCGAGGGAGCTACTGTACGAAACGTGGGAGGCCCATCCAACCCACATCTCGACAGAACCGCTTTCCTCGTCGAAAGAGCGAACGCTCTTCACCCACTCCTGCAAGTCCAGAACGAGTTAATCCGAATGGCCGAGGACCGACCTGCCGAGGCGTCCCATAATACGGTCTTGTCGGGAAGGCGAAGGAATGAGAGAAGGATTGATGGCCGTCGTGACCAAATTGCAGCCAAAAATGACCGTGTAGTGCCGCAGATAGACCTCAGAGAGCATCTTAATCAACGACGCAGTGAGGGACTCCCATCTCAGCGACAACGGGAGGAGACAGACAGAGAGCCTCGTAGATCTCTTTTAAATGAAAATCTTGAGCATAATCAAAACCAAGTTGTTCGAGGTCGTCAAATGACCCCTTCAGTGCGCAATGAACGAGCGTCGAGCTATAGGGAAAGGACCCGTTCTCCCTCTCATCCTCACAGACGGAAACCATCCAGGTCGTATCGACCATCCCCTCCCAGAGGTGACAGAAGAGAGAGAACAATATCCCGACGACCTGCCCCCTCCGAGAGGCAACGGTCGAACACTGTTTCCCGGGGGCCTCGTCGAGATAGGGTTCCCCCCACCGACCAAGTAGGAGATGTTGACATGCGGGAATTCCTCAAGCTCAAACGTCAGGTTGAGGAATTGACGGCTAAGAAAAACAACGCTGATAGTGATGATTCTGAAGACGATGTTGGTACATTGAAACCTTTAGCCTCATGGATGCTCGAACTGGGACCACCAGAGCCAGGATTCAAGTTGCCTGACTTAAAGCAATACGAAGGCTCAACAAGTGCATTGGATCATATGCAACACCTTGAGGCTCAAATGTGTGTAGTGTTTAGGACTTCAGGACCAGACGATGTGATGTGTAAATCTCTTACGAGCACGTTGACTGATGCGGCCCTAAGGTGGTTCAGAAGCCTTCCGAAAGGAAGCATTGACTCTTGGAAACAAATGAGGAAGAAAATTTTGGGCAGATTTGCAACGGCTGGAGATCGTCGCAAGACGGTGAACGATCTAAGTAACATCACACAAGGAGCGAATGAGAGCTCAATGAATTATTTCAAGAGATTCAAGAAACTGGTTGACCAGATCGACGAGGATCTGACGGACTGTGAAATCATTAACTGTTTCAGGCATGGTATTGCATCTTCTAATACTTTGGACTACGAGCTTCAAGTCTACCCGGCTAAATCTAGAAAGGACCTCTACGCTAAGGCCTATGCAGTGGCCGAGGCTGAAGAGAGGAAGTTACAACGAGATGGGAAGGCCGTCGTCAGTGACGACGCGGCAAAATCCAAGAAAGACAAGGCCGGTGATAAAGGGAAGAACAAGCCGGGAAAGGCTGAGAAATTACCTGATTCATACACTCCTTTGACTGTATCACGGGCGGAGATTCTGAGCAACGTGGATTTTGGGCCGGCACCGAAGATGAACCCCAATGCCAAGGGGAAGAAAAACATGAACAAGTACTGTGAATATCACCGAGACAGGGGGCATGACACAGAGGAATGTTTTAGTTTGAAAAAGATAATTCAACGGTGGATAGACGACGGTCGCCTTGACCATTATGTAAAGAGGTATCGTCCAGCGGCCAACAACCGAGCCGCTAACAACGACCCTCCCGAGAGGCAGCCGAGAATGGTCCTAGTCATCTCTGAAGAGGCGAGCAAGAACCAGATCAAGAGTGCTATTTACCATTTGAAGAAAACCCCCCATGTTCCCCTGAAAGCAGATGTGCCAAACGACGTTATCATTTTTTACCCATATGAGTTGTCAGCCAATCTTCTAGCCCGTCAACAAACTTTGATCGTTCCAGGTTTTATTGACAACTGTGATTCAAGGAGAATTCTCATTGATACTGGGGCAGCAAAAGACATCTTGTTCTACAGCGTCTACCAAAAGATGGGTCTACCTGATAGTCGACTAAGCCCATACTTAGGTCGTCTTGAGGGATTCACCAACCACCGTGTGGACGCTAAAGGGCAGATTGACTTGCCCGTCAATATTGCAGATCATCCATTGAGAACAATACAAACTGTTACCTTCATTGTGATTGACGTCATAAGTGATTATCATGCAATCCTTGGCCAACCAGGATAGGCCGCTCTAGGGATCGTCGCATCTGTCCCTCACCAGAGAATTAAGTTTCCTTGAGCACGTGTTGAAGACCAAACGGACCATCAAAATCGACGATCCTGATCACATTGTGAAATTTTCGAAGTCAATCAAGCAAACGACGACCTCATGCTCTAACGTCTCAACGATCAAGTGTGTGGACGAGCCTGAAACCTTTGTTGAGAAATTCCTGGATGACCAAATAGCAGCTCCACAGCTTTTGGTCAACCAGGAATCGGGGGCAGAACTGGACAAGTTAATTGAGGACGAGGTTCCCGACCTCACCCCAGAAGCAAAGAAAAAGATCAAGGAAGTTGTGATTGAATCTATGGATTTTCGCGACGACGATAAGCCTGCCGACGAGCTGATTGAACTGGACATCAACCCAAATTACCCTGAGCAAAAGATAAAACTGGGGTCTCAGTTAACAGCTGAGGAGAGGGATGAGATAATCACCCTACTCAAACATAACCTCGACGTCTTTGCTTGGAGGGTTGAGGACATGAAAGGCATAAGGGAGGATGTGGTTGTCCACAGGCTTGGAGTGAATCCGATGATGAAGTTTAAGGAGCAGAGGTTGAGAATTTTTTCAACTAAAAAGGAGGTCGCCATTAAACAAGAGATTGAAAATTTGTTAAGTGCTGGAATAATTGTGGACGTTGGATTCACAACTTGGTTGGAAAACGTTGTGCTAGTTAAAAAACCCAATGGGAAATGGAGATTATGTGTGGATTTCACCGACTTGAACCTGGCGTGCCCCAAGGACAGTTACCCCTTGCCAAGAATTGACAAGCTCGTCGATTATGTTGTTGGGCATAAGACCCTCAGCTTTTTGGACGCTTACTCCGGCTATCATCAAATAAATATGGCCGAGGAGGATATTCCAAAGTCGGCCTTCCAAGATGTGGGGGGAACTTACTGTTATACAAAGATGCCCTTTGGGCTAAAGAACGTCGGGGCAACGTACCAACGAATGATCAACAAGGTTTTCAAGGGTCAGCTAGGTGATAATCTGGAGGCGTACATAGACGACATGGTCGTAAAGTCGAAGAAAAGAAAACATGTGGACGACCTTCAGCAAACTTTCTCCAATCTCCGAGTAAACAACATGGTGCTCAATCCAGCCAAGTGTGTTTTTGGTGTTGCAGCTAGGAAATTCTTAGGGTTTATGCTCTCTCAAAGGGGGATAGAGGCCAACCTTGAGAAGATTAAGGCGTTGATTGACATGGCCGAGCCAACGAGCATCAAAGAGGTCCAAAGGCTAAATGGACGAGTGGCGGCTCTAGGTCGTTTCATTTCAAAATCAGCTGAAAGGTCTCTGCCTTTTTTCAAGGCTCTTCATGGTGCCAAAGACTTTAAATGGACGGAGGAATGTTCACGGTCGTTCAATCAGCTCAAGGAATATCACGGCTCTCCACCTCTTCTTAGCAGCCCCGTAGCCGGGGAAGACTTATACGTCTATCTCTCGGCGGGCGACAAGGCCGTCGCCGCCGTGATGGTCAGAGAAGAGGATGGAACACAGAGGCCGGTGTATTATGTGAGCAAAGCCCTATCCGATGTTGAGACTCGTTATTTTAATGCTGAAAAAATTGCCTACTTTTCAGCCCACTCCATTGTTGTTTATACTGATGCCCCACTCAGGAAGATCCTTTACTGACCTGAAAGCTCCGATCGTTTGTTAAACTAGAGCATTGAACTGACTGAATTCGACATTCAATATCGGGTGCGAAAGTCCCTGCAAGCCCAAGCTCTGGCCGACTTCTTGATCGAGATGACGTTCAGCTAGGACGACGATCAAAGGATGCCACCTCAAAAGTTAGCAAGGGCAAGCAGGTCGATGATAAACCAGAGGAGTTAACTTTGCCTGTTGGATGCTGGAAATTTTTTTCAGATGGGTCGGCAACGAAGGAGCTAAGTGGGGCCGGGATTGTGCTGGTGGAGCCCGAGAGTAACACTTTTTTTGAAGAAGTTTTAAGATTTAAGTTTCAAGCTTCGAACAACCAAGCAGAGTACGAGGCACTTATTGCAGCGATCAAATATGCCAAGTGTTTCGGGGCAACAAAAATTGTGGCCTACTGTGACTCTCAATTGATCGTCAATCAAGTTCGCGGAGACTACGCGGTCGTTGATTCAACTTTGCAGAAGTACCACTCTTTGGTCAGTGAGTTGGTACAAGGACTGGAATTTTGGGCCATTCAACGGATCGCCAGGGAAGATAATGAGCATGCTGATCTACTCTCAAAGCTGGCCACCGATCAGCTGCCTGAAGACGAGCATGGCCACCACCTGGCCTACCTTGAGCAGCCTGCCTATGATCGAGTGAAGGTTATGTGTGTTGGGGACGGCCCCAGATGTTGGATCGACGAATTGAGGGCCTTCATTGAAAATGACGAGCTACCAACCGACGAGATACTGGCTCATCAAATCATGAGGAAATCTCCCCATTTTTCAGTCGTAGATGGCGAGCTATATAGACGATCTATCACAAGACCATTGCTGAAGTGTGTCCATCCGGACAAAGCTGTGAACCTGCTTTTTAAAGTCCATCAAGGTGAGTGTGGGGGCCATCCTGGAGCTCGTACACTGGCTGACAAACTGATCACCATGGGATACTATTGGCCTCACCTACGAGAAGATGCGAAGCAGGTCGTGAAGAAGTGTGACACCTGCCAGAGATTTGCGGACCTTCCGAAACTCCCCACAGCGGAGCAAACCCCTGTTATGGCATCCTGGCCATTTGACATGTGGGGCGTCGACTTAATTGGTCCTTTTCCCCAGGCCAAAGGGGGAGTAAAATATGTAATTGTGGCAGTGGATTATTTCTCTAAGTGGGTCGAGGCCAAGGCTTTAAACAAGATCACGGAGATGTAGGTGTTAGTGCCCTTAGCCTATAGAGATAGACTTATTTGTAATGTCATTATTCATTTATATAAGAGATTTTTTCTTTGATTATTATATGTGTTTGCATGTTTACTTTAATAATCGTGTCCCTAGTACTTATGAAGCACTAGTATGAAGTCTAATGGATAGTCATGTGATGATTATATGCATGGAGATGCACATTAGATTCATGTGTACTTGTTAGAGAACAAGGTACTGGACTTGACCTATTATGAGATTTATGTCATGGTCGTATGTCATAAATAAATCTCATATAGTTATATCATTGATATTCTTTGACCTGAGATTATCATCGTCTTCCACTCGATGAATATTATGTTTGATATAGTTTAACGTTGTCTTTAACCGGATAACAATAAGGGCTATTATTGGCATGATATGATTCTTGTTGGGAAGAATGATAAGTCAAGATGGGAATTTGTCCCTCGTAAAGAGAGATGTTTGCTAGGCCACTCGTAAGTAAGATTGATGAAGTGCATGGCCATGCCCGAATGAATTAATGTGATTAATATCATTCGATTAATCAATTTACTTAGTAACGAGAAAGCATTGAACAATATGAGTTGACTTGGACCATGACTCATGTTCAATATAACATCGTGTGACAAAGGGATTGTGATATGTTCTATGTAGGAAATTGAACTTTATATTATATTATTTGGGTAGGCATGATGGCTTGCTAGAGTCCGCTCATGTCTTATGAGGATCGATGTGATCGAACTCATTGCCAACTTAATATAGTCCTATGGGGTCACACGCATCGAACGAATTGTCAAAAATGAAGAATATGGAGTTTTTGTTCTCAGGGGACGACTCGTCCCCAGGCCTGAATTAACTATTCCCTTGGCCTGGGACGGATGATTCAGAGGGAGAGTCCTGAGGGACGACTCGTGCCCAGGGGGAAGATTTGTGCCCATAGGGATGACTCGTGCCCTGGGCTTGAGCCAATTATTCCCCTTACGGGGGACGCCAGATTCAGAAGCTGGGTGCAAGGGGACGACTCGTGCCCTGGGGGACGAGTCGTCCCGTCGGCGCTGGACTGACGTGAAATTGACTTAAATTAGGGTTTTCGCAAAGGGAAAAATTTTATAACGTATAAATACAAACCCTTGGTTGCCCTTGCCGAGACTCTCATGTTTTTGGGTTTAGAGAAACACAAAAGAGAGATTTCAATCGAGAATTGAAAAACAAAAACTCAATCCAAATCCATATTTCTTCATCGATTGAAAAGAGTTTCAATCAAGGATCTAGCAATCCGCCTAGAATTGTTCTAGGTTTCGTTCAACGCGTGGATACACATAGAGGATCTTCGCTAATCAAGATCTAACGTTCGTGATTCAAGAATAGTTCATCGAAGATTCGCTAGTTCTTCAATCTGGAGTTGGAACGCGTTTATCAACGACAAAAGCACACAAGGTTAGTAATTCTAAATCATTCTTCTTAATTAATCATCTAGAACGGATCCTAGGGCTCCGGGTATTCGAGTTATTTGCAATCTTCCGCTGCACATCGACCCTCAAAACCCAACAGTGGTATCAGAGCCCCGTTCATGATGTTTATATTAGATAATCATGATAATTATGTAATGTGATTATGTGAATTTTCATGATGAATATGATTTAGAATATGATTTTATATGAGAATTGCTTATGGAAGTAATTGTATATTTTGATATACCATGATTATGAATTGAATTATTTGATTAATATGATTAATCTAGAATATGGGTCTTGAATATTACTTAGTATATGGGCTGGACACCAAAAACTTCCCCACAGGCACTTCGATGGAAGTGTGGGATAACCTTGGATTACAATGCCACGTACTAGTAATTGATGAATTTCTAGATCTTGAACAAAGTGTTTGTTATAGGGATTATGTTCATATTAAATGAGATTTTACATGAGTCATTAAACCCTAATTGATTAGAAATTATGATGTAAACATCAAATGTGATTTGTGATGCATCATTCCATGTTCATAATTATGCTCATATAATTTTCATGAATCAAACTTGCCATGTTAATTGATAAACATGAAAATTGAACCTTCTTTGAAATTTGAGTTTGTCTATGACATCCATATTTAAACACTTGTGAGTACACGTATAGTTTTATGTAGGCTACGCCACAGCGAGGTACATTAATTCCATCTTTGTATGATCAAGATGAGCAAACGGTGATTGCTATACGTTTAAAATGGTTGAACTCAATTAGGCTATCAAAACAGTTTTGGGCCTAAGGCATAAGATGGGATTGAAACATGTGACATATGATGTCTATAATCTCATAAAGGATCTAAGAGTCATATGTTGATATGATTGATAAATGTTATCTACCTTTTTAGTTTAATTTTTAGCAGTCGTGCCATAGCCGACTTGAAATTAAATTAAAGTTGGGTCTTAGCCTATTAAATTATATTATGCATGATTGTATAAGAAGGTTATATAATTTAGTGGGAATATTTATGAAATACGTTAATTAATCTCTTAAATGAAATAGGTACTTATATGTATTCATATTTGTTGTATATCTTTGTAGATCAATGGCTGTTAACACTAATCAAAATCTGTCACTGCGATCAGTCCTTGAGAAGGACAAGTTAGAAGAGAATGGCAACAACTATGTGGATTGGATCCGCAGTTTGGGAATTGTTCTCAAACAGGAAAGGAAGTTGTACATTCTCGATGGACCCGTTCCACCCGAGCCTGCTGCTAATGCAACTAAAGCTGAAAAGGATCAACATAAGAAACATGTGGATGATTCTATTAATGTTGGTTGCTTGATGCTTGCTACCATGTGTAAGGCCCTTCAGAAGGACCTTGTACACATGAAAGCTTATGATTTGGAAAATCATTTGAAGGAAATGTTCCAGTTGCAAGCACGTCAGGAAAGGTTTGACACTATGAAGGCTCTTCATTCATGCAAGATGATTGAAGGACAACCTGTTGGGCCTCATGTGTTGAAAATGAAGGGTCACCTCGAACATCTTGAGAGGCTTGGATATCCTATCCGATTGGAGCCGCTACTGATATGATATTGCATTCACTCCCTGAAAGTTATAATCAGTTCGTTATGAATTATAACATGAATGGGATGAATAAATCTCTGTCTGAATTGCATGGGATTCTTAAGAATGCAGAGAACAATATTGCCAAGAAAACCAATCAAGTGTTGATGGTGAATAAAGGAAAGGGGTTCAAGAAACCCAAGGTTAAAGCAAGAGTTGCTAAACCGGAGGCAAAGGTTGCCGTTGTTGAGAAGCCTCAACCCAAATCCCAAAAAGATGCGGTGTGCTACCATTGCAAAGAAACTGGGCATTGGAGGCGTAACTGCAAAGCTTATCAGGAAGGACTGAAGAAGAAGGGCAATGAGATTGCCATGACTTCAGGTATCTATGTGATAGATATTTTACTTTCTACTTCTAGTTCTTGGGTATTAGATACCGGATGTGGATCTCACATTTGCCTAAATGTGCAGGGACTAAAGAATAGAAGGTTGCTCAAGGAAGGTGAAGTAGACCTGCGGGTTGGAAATGGAGCAAGAGTTGCTGCATTGACCGTAGGGACTTACGAAGTTACTTTACCTAGCGGATTAATATTAGTTTTGAATAACTGCTATTATGTTCCGGATTTGAGCAGAAACATTATTTCAATTTCTTGTTTAGACAACGAGGGTTACAATTTTCTTATTGCGAATAAGAAATTTTCATTTATATGAATGATGTGCTTTACTGTATTGCTCATTCTTATAATGGCCTTTATGTCTTAGATGTTGAAAATAATGTTGATAATGTCTATCATGTTAATAAGAAATCTAAACCAAATAATGTGAACAACACATTTAAATGGCATTGCCGTCTTGGCCACATAAATGAGAAATGCGTCTCTAAACTCCATAAAGATGGATATTTAGACTCATATGATTATGAATCATATGATATTTGCAAATCTTGTTTATTGGGCAAGATGACTAAAGCACCTTTTACTAAGAGTAGTGAAAGGGCTAGTGATTTATTGGCTCTCATACATACTGATGTATGTGGATCAATAGCATTGCTAGGGGGGGATTTCGGTACTTCATAACGTTCACTGATGACTTATCAAGATATGGCTATGTCTATCTGATGAAGTACAAAAGTGAAGCATTTGAGATATTTAGAATATTTCAAAATGAAGTACAAAATCAACTTGGCAAAACTATTAAAATACTTCGATCCGATCGAGGTGGTGAATATTTAAGCCAAGAATTTGACGATCATCTTAAAAGTTGTGGAATTGTTTCAGAACTTACTCCACCCGGAACACCATAATGGAATGGTGTGTCCGAGAGGAGAAATCGAACTCTATTAGATATGGTTCGATCGATGATGAGTCAAGTTAACCTTCCTATTTCTTTTTGGGGACATGCACTGAAAGCATTTGCCACACTTAATAAGGTCCCTACTAAATCGGCTCCTAAAACCCCACATGAGATGTGGCATGGAAGAAAACCTAGTTTATCTTTCATGAAAATTTGGGAATGTGAAGCTTATGTAAAGAAATTGGTTTCTGAAAATAAGCTTGCACCCAGATCCGATAAATGTATTTTCGTTGGTTATCCTAAGGAAACGAAAGGATATCAATTTTACAACCGATCCGAGAACAAAGTGTTTGTTGCTCGACATGGTGTCTTTCTAGAGAAAGAGTTTCTCTCTAAAGAAACTAGTGGGAGTAAAATTGATCTTGAAGAAATTCAAGAACCCGAAAATGACAAGGAACCAATAGTAGAGACGGAACCAAATTCACAAGCAGTTGTGGAACCGGTTCAAGATACACAAGTTCTTCGCAGATCGAATAGGATACGATCCGAACCTGAGAGATATGGATTTCTCATGACGGAAAGTAACGAAGTAGAAATCATTGAGAATGATGAACCTACTTCCTATCAAGAGGCGATGTCCACTCCTGATTCGGACAAGTGGCTAGGAGCCATGGAATCCGAGATCAAATCCATGTACGATAATCAAGTTTGGAACTTGATTGATCCACCTGAAGGTGTAAAAACCATAGGGTGCAAGTGGGTTTTCAAAAAGAAAACCGACATGGATGGGAAGGTACATACTTATAAGGCTAGGCTTGTTGCTAAGGGGTATAGGCAGATTCATGGCGTTGACTATGATGAAACCTTTTCGCCCGTAGCAATGCTTAAGTCTATTAGAATCTTAATTGCCATAGCCGCATATTACGACTATGAGATATGGCAAATGGACGTCAAAACAGCGTTTCTTAACGGAAACCTACTTGAGGATGTATACATGATACAGCCTGAAGGGTTTGTCGATCCAAAGAATTCTAATAAAGTATGTAAGTTGCAGAGATCCATTTATGGATTGAAGCAAGCTTCCAGGAGCTGGAATCTACGTTTTGATGAATCAGTCAAAGAGTTTGGCTTCATCAAAAACGAAGATGAGCCTTGTGTATACAAGAAAATAAGTGGGAGCATAGTTCTATTTCTGGTGTTATATGTCGATGACATCTTGCTCATTGGAAACAATGTTCCTGCACTTGAGACTGTCAAGTCCTGGTTAGGAAAATGTTTCTCAATGAAAGATATGGGTGAAGCGGCTTATATCCTTGGTATCAAGATCTATAGAGATAGATCAAGAAGGATGATTGGTTTGAGTCAGAGTACATATATTGACAAGGTCCTTAGAAGATTCCGCATGGAAAATTCTAAGAGAGGGAACTTGCCAATGGGACATGGCATTACTCTTAGCAAGACTCATTGTCCTAAGACAAATGATGAGCAAAAGAGGATGAGTGATATACCATATGCTTCGGCAATTGGGTCTATCATGTATGCCATGTTATGTACTAGACCTGATGTCTCGTATGCTCTAAGCGCGACGAGTAGATACCAGTCTGATCCTGGTGAGAACCATTGGATAGCAGTCAAGAATATCCTTAAGTACTTGAGAAGAACTAAGGATGTATTCTTGGTATTTGGAGGAAAGGAAGATGGTCTGGTTGTAAAGGGTTACACAGATGCAAGCTTCCAAACCGACAAAGATGACTTTAGATCGCAGTCTGGTTTCGTGTTTATGCTAAATGGAGGTACTGTTTGTTGGAAGAGTTCCAAGCAAAGCACTGTTTCTGATTCTACAACCGAAGCCGAATACATAGCAGCATCGGATGCGGCTAAGGAGGCGGTTTGGATCAAGAAGTTCGTTAGTGACTTAGAAGTCGTTCCGAGTATCACTAACCCGATAGAGCTTTATTGTGACAATAATGGTGCTATTGCCCAAGCAAAAGAACCAAGATCACATCAACGATCCAAACACATTTTGAGACGTTTCCACCTCATTCGAGAAATCTGTGAAAGGGAAGACGTCAAGATATGCAAGGTACCAACGGATGACAACATTTCGGACCCTCTCACCAAGCCTTTGCTACAAGCTAAGCATGATGGTCATGTTAGGTCCATGGGTATAAGATACATGAATGATTGGGCCTAGTGCAAGTGGGAGACTGTAGGTGTTAGTGCCCTAGGCCTATAGAGATAGACTTATTTGTAATGTCATTATTCATTTATATAAGAGATTGTTTCTTTGATTATTATATGTGTTTGCATGTTTACTTTAATAATCGTGTCCCTAGTACTTGTGAAGCACTAGTATGAAGTCTAATGGATAATCATGTGATGATTATATGCATGGAGATGCACATTAGATTCATGGGTACTTGTTAGAGAACAAGGTACTGGACTTGACCCATTAAGAGATTTATGTCATGGTCGTATGTCATAAATAAATCTCATATAGTTATATCATTGATATCCTTTGACCTGAGATTATCATCGTCTTCCACTCGATGAATATTATGTTTGATATAGTTTAACGTTGTCTTTAACCGGATAACAATAAGGGCTATTATTGGCATGATATGATTCTTGTTGGGAAGAATGATAAGTCAAGATGGGAATTTGTCCCTCGTAAAGAGAGATGTTTGCTAGGCCACTCGTAAGTAAGATTGATGAAGTGCATGGCCATGCCCGAATGAATTAATGTGATTAATATCATTCGATTAATCAATTTACTTAGTAACGAGAAAGCATTAAACAATATGAGTTGACTTGGACCATGACTCATGTTCAATATAACATCGTGTGACAAAGGGATTTTGATATGTTCTATGTAGGAAATCGAACTTTATATTATATTATTTGGGTAGGCATGATGGCTTGCTAGAGTCCGCTCATGTCTTATGAGGATCGATGTGATCGAACTCATTGCCAACTTAATATAGTCCTATGGGGTCACACGCATCGAATGAATTGTCAAAAATGAAGAATATGGAGTTTTTATTCTCAGGGGACGACTCGTCCCCAGGCCTGAATTAACTATTTCCTTGGCCTGGGATGGATGATTCAGAGGGAGAGTCCTGAGGGACGACTCATGCCCAGGGGGACGAGTCGTGCCCATAGGGACGACTCGTGCCTTGGGCTTGAGCCAATTATTCCCCTTAAGGGGGACGCCAGATTCAGAAGCTGAGTGCAAGGGGATGACTCGTGCCCTGGGGGACGAGTCGTCCCGTCGGCGCTGGACTGACGTGAAATTGACTTAAATTAGGATTTTCGCAAAGGGCAAAATTTTATAACGTATAAATACAAACCCTTGGTTGCCCTAGCCGAGACTCTCATGTTTTTGGGTTTAGAGAAACACAAAAGAGAGATTTCAATCGAGAATTGAAAAACAAAAACTCAATCCAAATCCATATTTCTTCATCGATTGAAAAGAGTTTCAATCAAGGATCTAGCAATCCACCTAGAATTGTTCTAGGGTTCGTTCAACGTGTGGATACACATAGAGGATCTTCGCTAATCAAGATCTAACGTTCGTGATTCAAGAATCGTTCATCGAAGATTCGCTAGTTCTTCAATCTGGAGTTGGAACGCGTTTATCAACGACAAAAGCACACAAGGTTAGTAATTCTAAATCATTCTTCTTAATTAATCATCTAGAACGGATCCTAGGGCTCCGGGTATTCGAGTTATTTGCAATCTTCCGCTGTGCATGGACCCTCGAAACCCAACAGGAGAAAAATGCCTTAAGTTTCATTCATGATTCAATATGGTGTCATTTTGGGATCCCTAAGGTGATCGTCTCTGATAATGGCCTCCAATTTTCAAAGAAGTTTGAGTAGGAACTGAACAGAATGGGCGTCAAACACTTGAAATCGTCTGTTACATACCCACAAGGCAATGGACAAGTCGAAGCAGCGAATAAGCTTGTGTTATCCGCCCTGTGCAAAAACCTTGATGGTCGTGATGGAAGGTGGTTGGATGAACTCCCGTCGGCTCTTTGGGCAGTTCGCACAACCACCCGGGGGCCTACGGGTGAAACCCCATTTGCTCTGGCCTATGGTTCTGAGGCCATGGCTCCCGCCGAGCTTCAACTTCCTACTGATCGTGTGGCCTTCTACGACGTTGAGAAAAACATTCACAACAGACAGGTCGACCTTGACCTCCTGGACGAGCGACGACTGGATGCTCAGTTGAGAATGGCCAACTATAAAAAGCGAACCAAGACGTATCACGACAAGAAGGTCAAAAGAAGAACTTTCAATGTTGGAGACTATGTTCTGAGGAAAATCGAAGCGACGGGCCTCAAAGCTTGTCAAAACAAACTCTCCCCCAATTGGGAAGGACCATATGTCGTCACCAACTTTGTCAGGGAAGGAACGTACCGACTTGCCAAGCCCAATGGTGAAAAGCTCAAACACCCTTGGCACGCTAACCACCTCACCAAATACTACTTCTGAGCTCGTCGTTAGACATCAGTGCCCTCAGGGCACCTTATTTTGTGGTTCTTTATGTGTCTTTTTCAAAAGTGAGTTTTTGGAGCTTGTAAGGGATAAACTATAAATCCCGGAAATTCAAGTTGTAAGAAATTTAGCCAATTATCAATGAAAGCTCGTCGTTCTGACTTCTTTGCAAATTCTAACACTTTTGGTCAAGTATAAAGATCGGTTGAAACCAGACTTCGACCTTCACAATTACTTTGATCAAGTATAAAGATCAGTCGAACCCAGACTTCGACGTTTACACGCACTTTAGCCAAGTATAAAGGTTAGACGAGGCCAGACTTCGCCGATCTCTATAACGGAATAGACGACTCGTCCAAATAATCTTGCCTCCGAGCAACGATCTATGGGCCTTCGTACTATACCTACGAGCAGTTCGAAAAGTTAAAAAGCACAAGTATGAACAAGGGTTGGTCCTACTAGAGACGACCCATGTTCTGGTCATCATAAACGACGACCATATACACTTGTCTTCAAACTTCCTCAATCACTAAGTTATCACATGCTATCTACGTTAACATACAGATTAATAAATAGAAAACGTCAAGCATTGATTAAACTACACATTGTACGACCCCCTCTAAACAACGAGGAAAAAGTCAATTACACTACAACTAAAATCAAGTGTTTGAAACATTGTTTGGGATCATCAAAACAAATAAAACATTGTTTGGGAATTATCTCAGAACAAAAAAGTCACTGCTGATCACCAGCATCAGTTGGAGGCTCATCGGGATTAGGGCCGTCTTCAACAAAAAACTCATAATAGGCATCGAAGTTCTTGGGATCTACAGCCGGGACGGGCCACTCCTCCTTTCCATCTTTCTCATCATCCTCCTTGATGATGGTTAGATCGTTATCATCGAAGGGGACGAGATGATGGACTGAACGAGCGTCCAGATCGTATGAATCCTCGGCACAATGATCCGCAAGCTTTTTTACGGAGATTAAATTCTTGGTCTCTGGATCCACGAGAGTTTGTCTTGCCAGATGTTTGGCTCCGACCTTAAAGAAGCCTTTTGCCTTATCAGTGATCATCAGAAGGCACTCGTTGCTTTGCTTGTATTCCTTGACGGCCTCCTTTTTGGCTTGATCCAAAGCGGCCTCGTGGTCGGCCTTCATCTTCTCAATCTGCTCCAAGGCAGCATCGTGATCCGACTTCATTTTCTCCAGCTTGGCGTTGGCGGCACGAAGACCGTTGGAGAAGGTCGTTGCTTCAGCTTCAGCTTTTTCCTTGTCAGACACGAGCTTAGCCTTATCATTCTCTAGAAGGCCGACCTGGACAAGAGCCTCGTCTTTCTGCGCCATCAAAGACTCGTAGGCTGATGTCAACTCCCCAACATTCTTTTCCGCTTCATTAAGCTTCTGCTCCATCGTCCCTTTGGCTCCGACTGACTGGATGAGTTGATCACTGGCCCGGCGCTCCGCTTCAATGCATTCCCTGTGATCCGAGCTCATAGCCTCCATTATTGATGATAGCTGTACGGACGAGATTAGTACAAGTGCAGGATGATAAAGAGAATCTTGTGAATATATAGGGATGAATTACCTCAGTCTGAATCAGCCCAAGACGGGCATGATAAGTCTCCGGGGTAAGTTTAGCCGTCTTCAGCCTTTGGACGAGATGATCATCCTTACATCGATGAGTGACGGACGCCCCTAATACGAGCGACAGGCCATGCCATTGCAAATAGGAAATCCCATTCATTGGGGGAACCTTAGCCCATTGGGAAGCCAAAGTTAGGGTCGTTTCCTTAGTCAGAGCCTCTGAAGACGAGGCAGGAGCTTGAGTCTGTAGAGTAGAAGGGTCGGAGGTACTAGGAGGGTCGAAGGTTTCCTTTTTATTTCTCTCCCTCTCTTCCCCAGAGCCCGTAGGCCGGTCCTTTCTTTTCCTGGAGGCCTGACTGCCGTCGCCAAGCAGCTCCGCATTAGAGTCAAAGCTCCCAACTGTATCAAGGTAAACGTGATCCACAACGACCATTTGGGTGTCTACATTGGCCGTAACACTCACAGCCTCAGCCTCAGCAATCACAGTTATTTCAGGCTCGTCTACATGTACTTAACGGCCTCCTGTGTTAAGTCCCCCAGCAACGACCACAGCATTTTCCCTCTCAATCAAGGGGATGGCTCTGGAGCTTTCCTTGGGAAGAGCGTCGTTCCTTGTCGTCATGTTCTCCTGACGCTCGTAGACCGCATTGGATGCAACTCTATCCCTCCTTGCAGCCCTTCGATCTACAGCCCTGATCGCACCGCTCATGATTTTTGATTCGATGCGGTTAATGTCTACCTGAGTGAGAACTGCAAGACAAAAATGAAACGAGTTAAGTCGTTTTCGACGAGACAAAAAAGACAAATTCTTACAAAATAAAAAGACAAGTTATAAAAACTTAACCCCCAATCATCTCAAGGTTAGCACAACGCTCTTCAGGATGCCTGGCGTGTGCCCCTATACAGTTAACACAGTTTTCCTCCCAGACCAAGTCGTCGTGAATGACCCAAGTGGGGTAGCGAGCATCAAGATTGATTTTTACCAAGGGTTGAGGCCCAATCGACGGGCTAGACATCATTCCGGCCCTGATATACCTCCAGTGGGAAGCCTCGATGTCTCTGTACGATACCCATCCAAGGTTCAGCAGAGCATCAATCTTTTTCTTTAGCTCGGCGGCCCACGGAGCCGACCACACGTGCTCATCTGAAACCATCTTTTGGTCCTCTGGGAAGGGAAACTGCCAACCCACTCTACTCTCAACTACAATCATATGGTTATCCCAACCATAAACTTTATTTTGAACGTCTAAAAACAACCCTTGAACATTCCTGTGCGATGCCACACTGACCACTGACTTCCCGCGAAGAGTGGATCTGGTCGTCTTGTAGTACTGCCGGAAGACTTTGTTGCAAGGCTCGTGGCCAAGGAATCTACAAACTATGATGAATGATGACAAAATATTAACGGCATTGGCACTTAATTTCATGGGCACGCAGACTGAATCTTCTAGAAACTCGTTGATAAAAGGATCTAGAGGCAACCTCAGGTCGAGCTCAAATTGTTTGTAGAAGAAAGCCACCTTTTCCTTGCTACTAAGGATGGCCTCTCGACGAGGCTTGTAGTCAGCTTGACTAAGGTACTCGAGTCTGTAGGTAGAGGCTTGGACTCTATAGGACTCTCGTAGGGCATCAATCATTTGGGTCTTGATGTTTTTCCTCCTGGTCTGGATTTTAGTTACGGCCCATGGTCCTTCTTCCCCGTCACCAAAGCCTCGTTCATTGCGTCCAGGTCGTACACTGGTGTGAAAAGCGTTAACTATTCGAGGTCCACCAGCGCTCGTACTAGCCTCGTTCGCTTCAGAAGTTGGTTGTTGGGGGCGACCGTCGTGATCCATATCTACAAAACAATTGAAAAGAGCAAGGGAATCAGTCCTAAGATCAACAGGCGACGATCTACCTAAGGACAACCTAGATTCCCCTGAAAAAAAATTCCTAAGTGAATCACGACGGGCCAAGGAGTAATAAGTTTGGACATGTTTAGGAAGGTCGTTCATAGATCTGAAGGGTGTTACCCTTGGGTCATCTTCTTCAAACTCCCCAAGAACCTCATCAGTTGGGAACCCCAAATCCTCATTTTCAAAACCAATTTTTTCCAGAATGGAAGAACATTCGCCCAAAGGTATTTCCCTCCAAATCCCCTTTGCACACTTATACACTCTCTGATTAAGCCCAAAACCAAACCGTACCCCTCTCTCAAAGCTCACAAATCTGGGAGCCATTAATCAAGTTCTCAAACCTCAAAACCCAGAAAGTCGAAGAACAGTTGAAGAAATTACCTGTTTGAGGGCCTGAAGATGAGTTTTTCGGCGGTAAAACGAAGAAATCCCTAATCCAAGCTCCCACTTTTCGCAAAGATGGAGAAGCCAGAGCCGTTCGTGTCGCCGGAGTAGGGTATTGTTGTCGCCGGAGTTGGTTTTGCTGGTTGTCGGAGTCTCTTTTCCTTGCTAGGGGCTCTCGAAAGTTTAGAGTGTGTAAAGATTGAAATGGAGGAGGGGGGAAGTATTTATATGTGGGGAATATGAAGGGTTTTGCATAGAAAACCCCACGGGATAATGATGGAGGGCATTAAATACCAATTGTAGTTTTCAAGGGGAATGTCCCATTATGGGACGCGTGTCATTTAATGAAGAAATCCTGGCCGCCCACGTCATCAATGGTCACGTCACCTCATTTCAAATTTCAAATTGACGATCGTTCAACGAGCCAGGATCCCATAGCCCTAAAAGAAAAACGCGAACTCCTGGCCCGTCCAGACGATCCATGAGTTGGGGGCCATTGAACGGAATATTTCGTGATGGGTGTGATGTACCCGATTTTTTTTGTGAATCAAAACGGAGTCGCCACGCCATTTTTGTTTTAAGGGCCAAAACTTTGAAAAAAGCCCGAGATCAGAGATTTAGGTTCGGAGGTCATGTTACGCGCCGGGAAGGACGTTAGTGTGCACCCGGAACGCCTCGTAAAAACGAGTCTTCCAAACATTCAAAATCCTTTGTTGTGTGTGTGTGTGTGTGTGTATGTTTTGGCCAAAATAAGTTGAAACTGAGGTAAGTAAAAATTGGGAACTCTTTTTAAGGCTTTAAACTGATCCCATGATTTTTTGGGTGATTTTTGGGTTGAGATTTGGAACTCAAAAGATTTTTGGAAGTTGAAAACCATTTCTGCCAGAATGAAAAAAGCAGTTGACCCTTGACTTTTAAATGGACTTTAGGGCTTGAAAACTCCAGAATCTGGGAAAAGTCTGGGAATGAAAAATGTTCAAAACACCTTAAAAAAGGTTTCTGTAAAATAAATTTTCATTTTGGAGATGATTTGAGGGGTCAAAACCTTCTGGAAATCTCAGATCTGAAATCTGGATTTCCAGAGACTGATGAACTGACCTTTAAAAGAAAATTTGAAAAAAGGAGTTTTACTCACACAAAAAATAAAGTAAAAATATGTATGGAAAGATCTGGATGTTGGCTACAAAAAGTATTTTGTAGTCAACACCAAATTCCAAGTTTATCTATGTCCAAAAAATTAGACCATGAACTGAGGTCTGAGAAAATTGCTACTGGACAGCAACTTCCCATGAAAGAAAATATGATTTTAAAGGGGGGTTTTGCATCCATGCTTGTCCCCATTTCCCTAGGTTTTGGTTAGTGATCAATTGACATTTTAGTGGTGAATCAACCATACCAAACCATCCTTGGGGTACATTAGGACTAAGCACTTCATTTGCTTGGGAAGGGGATTTTTATCCTTTGAAAATGAGATTTGATGCTTGAAAATGGTTTTTGGGGTTTTGAAAATGAGTTTTCTTTGCAAGAAAGTAAGAACACATTAAAGAAAATGTTGATCCTTGTAGAAGATCATCCATGGAGATGAACTTCCATGGTGATCTTCTTGGATCTAAGACAAGAAGATAAAATAACTACATTTTATAGTTTAAAGATGCATGCATGAATGAGAGACTTAGTGTAGGGAGAGGGAGGTTATACCTATCTTCCTTGTGTCTTGTGTTTGAAGGCTTGAATGTGAGAGTGTTTAAGGCTTGAATATGAGAGTGTTTGAGGGTGTTTAGGGTTGATGATTTGAGTTGGTTAAAGAGAAAACAAGTAGATAACAATGAAGTCCTCTATGTTTTCTCTCTAATCCTCCTACTATAGGGTGATTTGAGCTTGGATTGGTGTATGTATGAGAGTATGTATGAGAGTGATTTGAAGTGTTTGTGAGTGAGTGAGATTTGGGAAAGATTGGAGAGAAAATGGTGGCAATCTAAGGATTCCCACTGTTTTCTCTCTATATTTCGCCAGAGTTTCGTTGCTGTGATCAAATTGTGTTGTGTAAACTGAGAGAGGAGGGTTCAATTTATAGACCTCTGAAATTGACAAACATGTCCGCGCGGATATGATTGACAAAGTGCACTGTTCATTAATTACGGCTTCAGGCTTTGGACAGAAGAATAAAATTCAAAAATCCAGCAGTTTATGTTTTTCAACTTGCCCAATTCGGATTCTTCTTATTTCTTTTGCTTTTTGAGATTCTTTTCTTGGTTTAACTTTAAATGGCAATGCCCATTTTACCCTTACTTTGTTAGAAAAGTTAGGAATGTTAGGAATGTTAGTAATGTTATAACTTTCGTTAATTTTCTAACGAAAATGCTAACAAGCTCAAATTGGAGCACTTACAGTAGCCCCTCGGCGACGGTGCTTTCGAAGGAAGCGGGGTCGTCGATAAGAGTAAGGCTCCATATTTTGGCAGGATGATCAAGTGATCGAGTGGCTGAACCTATTTAATAGGCTACCTACGTATCCTTAAGAGGAATCAAGCCAGTCGTAGTTCGGGTCTTTCGACTATCTTTAGTTGTCGACCCTGGAGTGACTGTTTTAGGATGTCAACCTGGCGAGCGAGTTCTATAGTCGATTGCTGAAAGAAACTCTGCTGGGGATAAGAAATGACCCTCTTCGGTCTGATGGCTAGGGTTGCATATCCGCTCTGCTGGGGATAGGAAATACCATTTTGGTTTGGTGGCTGAACCTAATGATAGGCTACCTACGTATCCTTAAGAGGAATCAAGCCAGTCGTAGTTCGGGTCTTTGACCCTAAGATTTGACTATTTTTGGGAAGTTACCCTATGGTTTTGACTGTTTTTGGGGAAGTCGCCCTAAGATCTGACTATTTTTGGGAAGTCACCCTATGGCTTGACTATTTTGGGGAAGTTGCCCTATGATCTGACTATTTTTGGGAAGTCACCCTAAGGTTTTGACTGTTTTTGGGGAAGTCGCCCTAAGATCTGACTATTTTTGGGAAGTCACCCTATGGCTTGACTATTTTGGGGAAGTCGCCCTATGATCTGACTATTTTTGGGAAGTCGCCCTAAGGTTTTGACTGTTTTGGGGAAGTCACCCTACGACTATTTTTGGAAGGTCACCCTATGGCTTGACTATTTTGGGGAAGTCGCCCTATGGTTTGACTATTTTTGGGAAGTCGCCCTATGATCAGACTATTTTGGGGAAGTCGCCCTACGGTTTTGACTATTTTTGGGAAGTCGCCCTATGATCTGACTATTTTGGGGAAGTCGCCCTATGATCTGACTATTTTTGGGAAGTCACCCTAAGGTTTTGACTGTTTTTGGGGAAGTCGCCCTAAGATCTGACTATTTTTGGGAAGTCACCCTATGGCTTGACTATTTTGGGGAAGTCGCCCTGTGGTTTGACTATTTTTGGGAAGTCGCCCTATGATCTGACTATTTTGGGGAAGTTGCCCTACGGTTTTGACTATTTTTGGGAAGTCGCCCTATGATCTGACTATTTTGGGGAAGTCGCCCTACGGTTTTGACTATTTTTGGGAAGTCGCCCTAAGGTTTTGACTGTTTTGGGGAAGTCACCCTATGGTTTGACTATTTTTGGGAAGTTACCCTAAGGGATGATTGCGATTTATCGCTTTCCTCGTGTTGTGTGTGATAGCGTTTTAGGTGCCTCAAACCTTGATGATGGCGTCTTAGGTGCCTCGAACCTCGGTGATGGCGTCTCAGGTGCCTCGAACCTTGATGATGGCGTCTTAGGTGCCTCGAACCTTGATGATGGCGTCTTAGGTGCCTTGAACCTTGATGATGGCGTCTTAGGTGCCTCGAACCTCGATGATGGCGTTTTAGGTGACTCGAACCTTGATGATGGCGTCTTAGGTGCCTCGAACCTCGATGATGGCATTTTAGGTGCCTCGAACCTCGATGATGGCGTTTTAGGATAGATGGTCCTCTAGTGGACTTCATTTGAAGGGATCGGTTTTACGTCTGCTGCCGAAGGAAAGGATGACCGTGCTGGTCGAGTGGCTGGACCTAATGATAGGCTACCTACGTATCCTTAAGAGGGAATCAAGCCGGTCGTAGTTCGAAAATAGCTGGGGATGGTCTTTGATGGTTTGACAGTATTTGAGGTTTGACTATTTTTTTGGGAAGTCGCCCTAAGATTTGATGATAATGTTCTTTTAGAAAAGTAGTTGATTAAGATATGCTTTCATACCTGTGCTGTGCTTACCTGTAGCTGAGGCTACGGCTGATGTTGATGAAGAGTTGTTAGGTTGCCGTTCGTGGGACGGTTTCTGCTGACGATTTGTTGTCTTTGGAGGCATTTTGACCTGAAGGAGGAGTTTGGTTGAGTCTGCATCTTGCTGGTGATCGTCAAACTTGTAGAGGTTTTTGAGCTTGTCTTCACATTGGGACTTCTTGATTTTGAGAACTTGGTGTCTCTAATCGCATTGTATTTGAGAACTTGGCGTCCCTGACCGATTTGTATTTGAGAACTTGGCGTCCCTGACCGATTTGTATTGGAGAACTTGGCGTCTCTGACCGTACTGTATTTGAGACCTTAGTATCTTTGACCGGATTGTATTGGAGAACTTGGCGTCCTTGACCTGATTGTATTGGAGAACTTGGCATCTCTGACCGAATTGTATTGGAGAACTTGGCATCCCTGACCGAATTGTATTGGAGAACTTGGCGTCTCTGACCGGATTGTATTGGAGAACTTGGCGTCTCTGACCGAATTGTATTGGAGAACTTGGCATCCCTGACCGAATTGTATTGGAGAGCTTAGCGTCCCTGACCTGATTGTATTGGAGAACTTGGTGTCTCTGACCGAATTGTATTGGAGAACTTGGCATCCCTGACCGAATTGTATTGGAGAACTTGGCGTCTCTGACCGGATTGTATTGGAGAACTTGGCGTCTCTGACCGAATTGTATTGGAGAACTTGGCATCCCTGACCGAATTGTATTGGAGAGCTTGGCGTCCCTGACCTGATTGTATTGGAGAACTTGGCGTCTCTGACCGAATTGTATTGGAGAACTTGGCATCCCTGACCGAATTGTATTGGAGAACTTGGCGTCTCTGACCGGATTGTATTGGAGAACTTGGCGTCTCTGACCGAATTGTATTGGAGAACTTGGCATCCCTGACCGAATTGTATTGGAGAGCTTGGCGTCCCTGACCGATTTGTAGACACTGGAGGCGGTCTTCATATGTTTGTGGATGTTGGGGACTGTTTTCATCCATTTGAGGTCGTCTTTGGTGAAGATCATCCTTGCCGAAAAGGGGGATTACGTTTGAATTCCTGCATTTGTTAGTGAAGAGGAAGATGCATATATAGCATTCATGATGGCGGATGCATGCATAGAACCAAAAATGATTATGAGATGATGCGTTTATTTGCTTTCGAAGATGCACTTGGCCTAAGCTTTGGGCAGGAAATTACGATTTATGATTTTCAATCACTTAGGATTTTTCCTATTGATTCAAGTTTTGTGCATGCTACATGAGCCCTGGGGAGATTTTTGTGGGGATGCATGGTGATGAGAGGGGATATATGTGTTGTTGACTGTTTGGGACAAGCTTTGAGCTGGTGGGGTGATATCCTTTAGTCGCGGACTGAATTGCATGTTATTGATGAGGTCAATTTTGATCTTGGGATGAAGTTGGATTTGAACCCCGGTCTCGATTGAAATTTCTTTTCGCCCTGACATTTGAAGCCGACGCCGGTGCTCTAGAATCAAAGCATGTTGACATGAATGAACCCTCTTTGCTTGGGTTAGTTGTGATTTGACGAAATGCCGATATGAGGAGATTCCCAATTCTCAACTTTTGATGATGCAGGAGTTGCCATATGCCAAGTTCTAAAGCCGAAACTCCAAGACAGCTTGTTGAGGTGACCGGACCTTTCTTCTGAAGATAGGTGTGACTTGGATAAAGCCCCATTCCATGGAAAAGACATGGCGAAAACCACGGAATCTTTCTCTCGAATGATTTGATGAAGCCCCGTGTTTGACAAAGCGTCACTACAGAGGTCCGCTTAAAGGTTTGACCGACATACCGATGAAGTACCGAGCCAATCGATCAACGTGAGAGCCTTCAAGGTGAAGTTGTCATGAAGGGAGAAACCCATCTTTGATACCGACTATGAAACTAGAATCCTCTCTTCGAAGAGTATCTTCCATATGGGAACCGTTAGCCATAGTGGCACTTGGCTTGTTCGTGGCTTCAATCATATTCACCCTACTTTTTTTTAGGGAATGGATTGTTGATCGTATTGGGTCCTCGGGGTCCCCTTTTCGATCGCTCACACCGCCCTTTTCTCAGAGTCGTGTTGGAGGTGGAAGAAACCCGGTATCCGTAAAGGTGTGCGACAACTCGCCGCCGATTGTAAGCCCTCTCAAATTTAGCCCCGGAATTGATCATTGCCCGTAGATCCGGATAGGGAAATTGCTAAGTGAGATCCTCGATGTGGTTTCAGCGTGATCGAAAGATGTCTAGTTATTCCTCTTCAAAAGGAGGAGTTGCCATCTTGCTTGTAAAAGTCCCCGATGTTCTCGTCTGACGCCGCATTGTTGTCTCGCAGGTCAAATCTATTTGCTTCCCACTCCAAGTTAGCTAGTAATCTCGGTCCCATGTAGCCCCGGCCTCGGATTTTAAGCGGAAGAACCATTTTAGAGCACTGGACTTCAAAGAGAGATCGAAATAGTCGCCCAACCGCCGATTGGCGCCCTTTGACCTTCATTGCCAAGGTATACGTGTCCGTATGGGTTTTCGGGCATGCAAAGGCCATCAAAGAGATCCAAATTAGGCATCACGAATTTGTGGGGAACAAAGGAGTCCTGTTCGTTGGTCGGAAAGCGTACTTCTTAACAAATAATTCAAGAACAGTGCTTTCATTTCCTTGTGTCGTTCCACGAACCAAGCCAAATGAGGGTCTTGTGGTGGAACCATGGCATTCAAACCAAATGATCGAGCTAGAGAGAGGAGCTACCACCGGCGGCATACAGCGGAGGGAACGGCCGATCTCGGGGACATAGGTGAAATCCTCGTCCTTGGCCCGAATCACCCCGGGGAGCTTCGAGTAGGACCCCGGGCAAAGGGATAGAACCTCGCGGCTTGTTGTTGATTTTCAACCGGCAAAGAGGGCGAAGGCCCCTTGATGTAGCCGGGTAACTCGGATTTCCTGAGTGAGGCCCATAAGTAGGCTTAAGTGCGGGCCGCCGTCCCCGATTGTTGAATTGCATAGCCGAAGGTGCATGACCAGGGGTACTGCGGTCCCGGTGATTCCGATGAAACCGGGATGGAGGCTTGGCAACCCATCGAAGCCCGAGTGAGGAATGGATTTGTGAAAGCCGTGTGAGGAGCGGCCGAGCTAGCATCATTCGAGGAAGGGCTTCGATCGTTGCCCTAGACCAGATCGTGGAAGCATTCCAAACCGTTGCTGCGGAGGCCCCGATAGATTGGTTCCAAACCGAGGTGGGATTCCAATTTGCCGTGGTATTCCGAGGTAACCCCAACCATGAGAAGACATTCCGTACCGATTTTGCCCCGCCGAGGAGCCGTGAACCGATCGGTCACGTTAGACGCATGGGTCCAAAGAGGTCCGTATTTGGGGTTTGTCTTTGTCCCGTTGAGACGGGCCATGAAGGGATCTTATGAGGCTTGTGCGGTGCCGGGATTGGATATCTTGAACCGGGTTGCCGTCAAGGCATTTCAAACCGATGTAACCGAGAAGCTCCCGATCGATCTCGTACCGAACCGCCGAGGCATACCAAACCGTCTGTGACATACCGAGCCGACCCCGATCGCTTTGAGGCATACCATACTGCCCAAATCGGATCAAGTCAATTTGTTTCTCCAAACGACCGTCCTGCATCGAATCGTGGAATGTATATCGACCGAGGCCGAAAGGATGGCCGATTCGCAAGTTGAGAAGAGTGTGAGGAAGGTGGTGGTAGTCCTGTCCGGCCAAGATAGGGATGGGGATCCTTTTCCTCTTCTACCGTGAAAGTTCCATCGGGTTGAGGGCACCGTCAAACCAAAATTCCCGACATCTTCCAAGGATGAACATCGAAACCTCATTCGATTGGCACAAGGAGTTTTATGGACTCGTGTTCCAATATTAGCCATAGAAATATGATGAATTTCTCGGTCTTGGTTAAAATTCCGTCCTCGTCCTCGGGACATCAAAGAACCGCACTTGACTAGCCCATGACCAACATGGCGATCAAATCTCATCTTGCTTGGTGGAGCCTTAGTCCGAAGAGATGTATTTGCGAAGTCTTGATTTGGAAGAAGTAACTTGGCAAAGCCTCGGTCTCATGACTGTGAATCTCGACACAATTAGAGAGGCTTCAACCCGGTAGGCACCGTAGACCGATACACGAACAGACCCAACCCATCTTGTAGCAGAGTGAAGAACCAACGTTCTTGAATTATCATGTAGCAAAAGAGGCAACCCATCCTTCCATATTTACTTTATTATTTTCTTTATTCAATTAGTCAACCTAAGAAAATGTAAAAGCAAGACAATTTTAGGAATGTATACTCATAGGGGCATATTTTTTTTCAAAAGTGTGGATGAATCCCCGATTTGTATTATTTGATGGCCTCATTTGACGAAGGCACAAAAGAACTCGCTTTGGGTTTGACTCTTTTGAGAGAGCATAAGTTTAGAAAGGTTTGTAAAAGTGTATGGAAGCCCCCGCCGACGTAAAAATTAGTGTTTAGCCTCTATTTTTCCTATAATGTAGAAAAAGAAGACTTGTCGAGACATCTCGAAAATATGTTTTATTCAAAATGATCACAAGATTGCTTAAAACCCTTTATTAATGTTCGGGTTATTCAACCCCTAATCTCGATATGAACAAACATTTTGATTAATCATGAGGAGAAAGTCAACCGATACCAAGAGTCGAAGTTGGCGAATGGTGAAGAGGGATCGTGTATAGGAGAGGCTATTGGTGAGGCCGGATTTTCCGGGATTTGAATGTGTTTATGACCGGACCATTTCGGTTGCCTACGTTCCCCTCATTGTGAGGAGCTCAGTCGCCGTAGTTCGGGTCCGAACCGTGTTTGGCTTTAGAAAAGGGGTATGAACATTTGTGGTACTTTTGGTGAAAAGGCTCGGATAGGAAGTTTGGATGATAAGGTGCGGGCCTTGAGGTGATTCCTTGACAAGTCATTTTGAGCGATTCCGTTGCTTCTTGATCGTCGTCCTTCATCGGGGGAGAAAGATTTTGGATGCAAACTTTAAGGGCTTATGATATGTTTTTGCCGTTGCTTTAATCGCTTCCTTGTTGTCGACAACTTCCGTTTTTCGGGCTTTAATTTTGCCCATATGTCAAACCTTCTGATCGGCGGTGCTAGGTCCTTGGCCTCATTTTTTTTTGAAGCTTTTGTTTTTTTTTTTGAAGCCTTTTTTTTTTGAAGCTTTTGTTTTTTTTTGAAGCTTTTGTTTTTTTTTTGAAGCTTTTTTTTTTTTTTTAGAAGCTTTTGTTTTTTTTTTTTGAAGCTTTTTTTTTTTTTTTGAAGCTTTTGTTTTTTTTTTTTTGAAGCTTTTGTTTTTTTTTTTAGCACTGAGGACGAAGGCAAGCTTCTACTTGAACTTTCTTGATGCATGGGGGCGGAGGCAAGCCCCCGTTTTTTTCGATATGGGGTCGATCTCCCGATGCCGAGTGACCTTTTTGTTGTCCCTCGATGTTGCCGCCTTCGTTGACTTGATCAAGGTGATGATGGGGATATGTTTTGGAAAGTGTATGGCTTGATGGAGGCCTTTGTGAGGTGAGGAAAGTGTATAGGAGGGCATTAGTTGACTTTCTCGCACCAATTAATTAAAATCTTAATCATTTCCAGAGATTATTTGTTGAGCGATGCGAGTGATCATTTAAAATAAAACCATTTCATTAAATGTAATGTAGGTGTGCAAATAATGTCTCAAGTCTAGCGAGAAAAGAAAAAGACTCTTTTATAGAAAACTTAAGATTAAATACAATGTCCAAGGAGGACTTGATTGAACGAAGAAAGTACTAGAACCTACGAAGGTTGACTAAAAGACTGTTTTAATATTAAAGGATGGGTAGCCCCTAGTCTAGCTACTCTTTGTTGTTGGACCGCCAAGACGCTTGACCTTTCCATCTTTCGTTAACTTCGATTCCATTACCGCACCGAGGCAAAGATCGCTACGTGCCCATGATACCGGTGGGAGTGGAGGAGTTTGAGGCCATGGAGCAACTGGGGCGAGCACAAGTTGTCCAAAGAAACGGGTCGGAAAAGTCACGGGGACGAACTTTGTCGACCGAGCATATTGATGGAAGGAAGTGAACCCGAGAGGACCTTGAGGGGTATTGGGCTCTGTTTGGGAGGATTCAACATGCGCCGGTTGTTTTGAGTGAAAGGGGTGATACTAGCCGATTGTGTCTTCGGGCCTTTCTCAAGCTTGGAACCGGCATTAGACAAGTGTGCTCGGGGAGTTGTCCTATCGGATTCTCTCACTTCGGGCACTTGAATTTTGCGCGACGTAATCATTTCTTTGCCCGGTTCGACATCTTGGGTCAAAGGAGTGCTAGTACTTATCATAAGATCAAGCTTCTCCCGCATTTGTTTCACTTGCTCTATCAATATTGCCATATGGGGATCAACGGGAACATTCGAGTTACCGGAACTCGCAACAAGATTCTTATCGCCAGAGGGAAACACAGCCGCAGACCGGTGAAACCGACGGTGAATTCACTAAGTCCGGTAGATGACAACGGAAAACTTGTGGCATCCGGATTTTCTTTTAGCAACTCATGATCGCATTCAAAGTGGGTGTAGAGGCTTTAACATAGCCACATAGCTCAAACCGATTATGTGAAGCCGGAGCATAAACCGGCGTGTATTGCAGAAATTGAGGAACAAAGTGTGATGGAGCCCAACTCGTTCTCGAGGAGCCGAGGCGATGGAGCCCTAATGGCCCGAGGTGCCGGAAAGGGCTCAAGAGGAATTGTCCTTGGCAAGGGATCATATGTGGATGGAGGGAGGTGTTGGCCGTGGGATGGAGAGTTATAGGATGAAGGGACCGAAATCACTGTTTCGAAGTCTCATCTTCGACCATGACCAGTGGAACCATTCGCCTCAACCGTTACCCGAACTCCATGGCGGCGGAGAGCATTGATGAGCAGGGTTACTGTTCTTCATGAATCTTATGGGCGCTTTCCAAAGCCAGGACTAACTCTTCCTTCCTAATCATCGGATTTCTTGTACCCTTACCGTTTCGCCAAATCTCGCCATCGATCATTATCATCCCATTTAACTCAAGGCGTCGCCGTGAACTTATCTGAGGGCGAGAGTTCAAAGCATTTTACCAAATCCAACTTTGCCATGGCCACATGCTTGTTGCGATCAAACCATCCATTCTCAACATTTGTTGCGACTAAATCATCCGGCTTGTCGAGTCCTGTTGAATTCACGAGTTTGAATCATAAAATTCAATCATGTTTACATTCGCGTTGTGTGGGAAATGATCATTGGCGGGGTTGAGATCACCGAGGCGCTCGAGTTTGCCCTTCTTAATTAATCCCCGAATCGCCTTTCTCAAAGTCACAGCTTGTCGGTCGTATGACCGTGAGCATCGGTGGAAAGCACAATGCTTAGTGGTGTCAAAAGGGATTTTGGGATCCTTGGGCTGATAGTTTCTCATGGGTTCGAGGAGACCCCGCTCTAGCAAGCTATTTAAAACTTTGCTTAAGGGAACACCCAAATCCTCGGGATTCGAGATTTGGTCATTGACTTGGTCACCATTCCGAACAGGGTTTGCCGATTTTGGTCCATTGGGGCGCTCGAAGCTTGCCCGTTTCGATTAACCTTTGAACCGCTCTCTTCAAGACTATGCAGGTTGTCTGGTCGTGTGGCCATAATGATCATGGAAGGCGCAGTGCTTACTCATGTCGAGAGGTGCATTTGAGCTCCTTGGATGGTAGTCCTTGAGAGGCTCCAAAAGGCCTACCCTTACTAAGCCCTTGAAAATTAAGCCCACGGGCATCCCAAGATCATCAAAACGTTCTCGTTGCCTTAAAGGACCACCATTTCTTGGTTGCTTTTGGGGGCCGTCAATTGTACACAATGCCTTCTTTCCTTTACCGGATGTCGGAGCCGTGTTGGAAGGGTAAGGTTTATAGCGGCGAGACATGTTCGGACTCGTAGTCTTTTCCCGTGCACGAACCCTTTTGATGTAATCATCAATGTAATCGTCGAGATTCGACCTTTTGTAAACTTCATTCGTGTCGATACACAAGATTGATATGGTGAGATGGCCCGAGTCGAGCGATCGTCGATACTCTCGTTGCTAGGCTTTTCTTGTACCTTCTTAATTGGTTCTACCAATAATCCATTCGACGAGTCAATAGGAACATTAGGATTGCATGACCCCGCCACAAGATTGGCATTAGCAAACGAAACCACAAGAGGGAAGTACTCCGTGGGAGGAATGACAACGAGCATTAAAAGCGTGACCGTAATCTTCCTCATAAGGCCTCGGCAATTGCCGAAGATGAAGATATATGGCTCGTAATGGGTGGATACCGAGGAGCAAAGGAGTGCGGATCCGTAAGGCCGCCGAAAACATGAGGTTTGAGGCATCGTAACAAAGAGGATTGAATGTGTCTTGACCGCACCGAGGAACATGACTGCAAGGGAAATGTGTATACCGTACTTGATGAGCAAGGAGCAATAAGCGTAACGGCCGGGTGGAGAATTTGATGAGTAGCATTTGACCTTGTCGGACTTCCCAACCAGAGGGGCGGGCGTAGAGCCCGATGAAGTGGTGATAAAAGCCTGGTGGCCCACGTGATCTTGCGGTATCATAGGGGCCAGTGTGCTTTGAGAATTGGAGGAAGCAAGCCGGCCCCCTCTCGAACCATGGAGCCCGAGAAACGAACCGTCCCATTCCGAGATGGTGACCCGAGCGACCGATGCGGGGTGAAGTAGTAACCGGACCCCTTCCAAGCCGATTACCCGAACTGTGATGTTGTGAAGTAGTAAACCGCCCCTTCCAAGCTGCGAGGCGAAAGCCAACCGACTCAATCCCGGTGGTGAGACCCGAGAGGCACCTGGGGCAGTGTTGACCTAGATCGGACTGTTGAGGAGTATCGAGCAAAGAAGGGCCGAGATGTACCGAATCGACCAATTCCTGCATTGATGGCCCGGCCGACCGAGGTTTTGGAGTAGCGAACTGACCCATTCCAAGCTGCGGGACAGAAACAGACTGATTGAAACCCAAAGATGAAAACTGATAGGTGCCGGGGGGAAGTTGACCAAGATCGATACGATGAGGCCGAGAGGCAGGATGATTGATAGGCTGGGGGATGCTTGGCCCATTAGTAGTTCCACACGAAAGGGAACAGGGCATTTGATGGTAGTTGGCATGCCCGGGAGGGTAATTAGCTCCAATCTTCGCATCAACCGTAAAGGTTCCATTAGGGTTGCGAACAATTGCTAGCCCCTGGTTTCTGATACCTTCCAATAACTGACTGATCTGAGCCTCTTGATGTTGTCTTATCTGTTCCAACATCTGATTCCACTGCTCGGCATTTGGCGGATTTTCGGGGTGCGGAGCTGTACGTCCCCCACTGTTCTCCTCTGAGTTGGCCATTCTGAAACTTTGAGCTGAAGCGAGGGAGGAAACCGATGAAGTATCTGACTCCGGAATGACTGAGCTGAACAAACGATGACCCGGGGGCTTGATCCAAACTTCGCTTACTGTGGAAGGCACGAAAGGATGTGGTTCAGACTCGGGAAAGCGGAACAGGTTGGTGTTCGGGCTTAAGGCTCATGCAACATGCGATTATTTGTTTAAATTTACTTAAACACGTTTTATTAACCTAATCGGTTGGAAAAGATTGCTCTTCTTTTTCGCGAACTACTCTGATTCCTGGATCAGTGGGCCCCGTCACTACGTCTATAAGCCCCTCGTATTCCACCTGTATTTCGACCTCCCAGGGTGGACAGCCCTGGGCGAGGGTCCTATAGGGCAAGCGGGTCCCACCGACCGAAAGAAAAACGATCCTAAAAGTCTGGCGGGTAATCGAGTCTTAACGAGCATTCGATGTAAATTACGGACAAAGCTGACGTCAAAAGTCAAGATCATATCCGGGGGCTCGACGAAAAGTCGGCATGATTTGGACTGATAAGCGTCCACAATTGATCTTGACTTGTCGTCGCTAAGCCGTAATTAGGCATGGAATAATCATTAATCCTTGATGACTCAAAGTGTCAATGCCGGGAGTCAATGTATAATTTGTGCCGCCGAGTCGAAGTCAAGGCGCCGGTCAATATCTTGGTCAAAGTCTCGCGGCGGAAAACCGGCAGAACTTCGATCGATTAGGGACCCGAAAGATATTGAGTCGGTATGCCGACAAGGCTTGAAAGGAAAGGTCTATACACGTACAGGGGCATGACACGGACTGGACTAAAAACCAACCGGGTCTCGGACAAAGTGTGTCACAGACAAGTGCATGGTCGACACGAGGCTCCATGGGATGTTTGGGTAGTCCTGTGCTCATCCGAGAGGCGTAATAAGACCAAACGGACCGCGACAAGGATTTCCCCGGGTTAGGGACGTAGTGTGCAGTGTAAGGTCACGTGCGCGTAGTGTGCAAGCAGTCTATCTTCTTTTTCTGAGAAAAATAGAAAAAAAAAATTTATGTGTCTTAAAAAGGCATGATGCATGATTTTTTTTTTTTGGATTTTTTTTTTGAAATTTTTTTTTTTTGAAGATTTTATGAACACATAAGCACATAAGCACAAAAATTCCGACAGTTAGGGACATTATTCCGACAGTCAAAATTTTGACTTTTCCGAGGCGGCCAAAAACAAACACGAAAACTGTGCAAAAATCAACACACACAAAGCAAAGGATTTTCAAATGTTGAGACGGAAGCTTGACCCTCAAAAGCTTTTCTTTTTTTTTTGAAAATAATGATACCGGTACGTGGGATTGTTAGACCACAATTTATCCCCGACTCGTGTTAGGAGGCGATAACGGGAAGTTTAATGGTTTCCACCAATATACCAAATATCATTTTTTTTAGAAAAAGCTTATGTCCCCAGCGGAGTCGCCACTGTGATGTACCCGATTTTTTTTGTGAATCAAAACGGAGTCGCCACGCCATTTTTGTTTTAAGGGCCAAAACTTTGAAAAAAGCCCGAGATCAGAGATTTAGGTTCGGAGGTCATGTTACGCGCCGGGAAGGACATTAGTGTGCACCCGGAACGCCTCGTAAAAACGAGTCTTCCAAACATTCAAAATCCTTTGTTGTGTGTGTGTGTGTGTGTCTGTGTGTTTTGGCCAAAATAAGTTGAAACTGAGGTAAGTAAAAATTGGGAACTCTTTTTAAGGCTTTAAACTGATCCCATGATTTTTTGGGTGATTTTTGGGTTGAGATTTGGAACTCAAAAGATTTTTGGAAGTTGAAAACCATTTCTGCCAGAATGAAAAAAGCAGTTGACCCTTGACTTTTAAATGGACTTTAGGGCTTGAAAACTCCAGAATCTGGGAAAAGTCTGGGAATGAAAAATGTTCAAAACACCTTAAAAAAGGTTTCTGTAAAATAAATTTTCATTTTGGAGATGATTTGAGGGGTCAAAACCTTCTGGAAATCTCAGATCTGAAATCTGGATTTCCAGAGACTGATGAACTGACCTTTAAAAGAAAATTTGAAAAAAGGAGTTTTACTCACACAAAAAATAAAGTAAAAATATGTATGGAAAGATCTGGATGTTGTCTACAAAAAGTATTTTGTAGTCAACACCAAATTCCAAGTTTATCTATGTCCAAAAAATTAGACCATGAACTGAGGTCTGAGAAAATTGCTACTGGACAGCAACTTCCCACGAAAGAAAATATGATTTTAAAGGGGGGTTTTGCATCCATGCTTGTCCCCATTTCCCTAGGTTTTGGTTAGTGATCACTTTACATTTTAGTGGTGAATCAACTATACCAAACCATCCTTGGGGTACATTAGGACTAAGCACTTCATTTGCTTGGGAAGGGGATTTTTATCCTTTGAAAATGAGATTTGATGCTTGAAAATGGTTTTTGGGGTTTTGAAAATGAGTTTTCTTTGCAAGAAAGTAAGAACACATTAAAGAAAATGTTGATCCTTGTAGAAGATCATCCATGGAGATGAACTTCCATGGTGATCTTCTTGGATCTAAGACAAGAAGATAAAATAACTACATTTTATAGTTTAAAGATGCATGCATGAATGAGAGACTTAGTGTAGGGAGAGGGAGGTTATACCTATCTTCCTTGTGTCTTGTGTTTGAAGGCTTGAATGTGAGAGTGTTTAAGGCTTGAATATGAGAGTGTTTGAGGGTGTTTAGGGTTGATGATTTGAGTTGGTTAAAGAGAAAACAAGTAGATAACAATGAAGTCCTCTATGTTTTCTCTCTAATCCTCCTCCTATAGGGTGATTTGAGCTTGGATTGGTGTATGTATGAGAGTATGTATGAGAGTGATTTGAAGTGTTTGTGAGTGAGTGAGATTTGGGAAAGATTGGAGAGAAAATGGTGGCAATCTAAGGATTCCCACTGTTTTCTCTCTATATTTCGCCAGAGTTTAAATTCGTTCTTTGTGATCAAATTGTGTTGTGTAAACTGAGAGAGGAGGGTTCAATTTATAGCCCTCTGAAATTGACAAACATGTCCGCGCGGATATGATTGACAGCGTGCACTGTTCATTAATTACAGCTTCAGGCTTTGGACAGGAAGAATAAAATTCAAAAATCCAGCAGTTTATGTTTTTCAACTTGCCCAATTCGGATTCTTCTTATTTCTTTTGCTTTTTGAGATTCTTTTCTTGGTTTAACTTTAAATGGCAATGCCCATTTTACCCTTACTTTGTTAGAAAAGTTAGGAATGTTAGGAATGTTAGTAATGTTATAACTTTCGTTAATTTTCTAACGAAAATGCTAACAAGCTCAAATTGGAGCACTTACAATGGGCCAGGCCCAAGTCGCTTCCTCCGAGAAGCGGGCTCAACAAGCCCACTAAAGGGACAAGATCAAGGGAACAACAAGTTTTGGGTCACGGCCCGTCGAACAATGAATGGCGGTCGTCGCCATTGAGCGACCGAGCCCATCCAACGATGAGCCATCTCACCCATGGGTCATAACCCGTCTAACAAAGGAGGATCGTCGTCGCCATCGAGCGACCAAATCCATTCAAGGATGAGGCAACATACCCACTCACTCGCTCGTCGAGTTGTCTACTAAGCGACGACCTAACTGGACGTACAGCCCCAAGTCGTCTTCTCATTAAGCTTGCTCAATAAGCCATCCGAAGATAAAGCCAAATCTATCACTGGCCCACTCTGCACTTATGTCCCCACGGAACTAGTAGTGGCGCCAAAAAGCGTGCATGTTTGACTTTCCATTATTGTGCAAACCACTGTCCATGACAGGTACAACAATGTCCTTGTTCGTACGGAGCAATCCCAGGACGCCACGCGTATGCATGGGGGACAAAGCCAATCCAACGGTTGGTATTAATCCAATTCAACGATCTAGGTGGAAACCCTAGTTTCCTTCACCCACTATAAATATATGAACAGTTTCTTGGGCTAAGGTAATGCATATTTTTCTATTCACGTATACACACACCCACTATTTTCCTTACCACCTTTCTCCAGCCCAAACTGATTCTCACGCCGGAGGGCCTTGCCGGACAAGTCCCGGCGCAGTTCACGGCTTCTTTCCGGTGTTGTCCAGGTCATAAGCCAGCCCAATAATCTGCTGGACAACAAGAGCTGAGCCCGAACGTTTTCCTGCTTCATCAATCAATATAATGGTTCTCGTATGGTGGTATGAATCTGATGTTAATCTGGTGTTCGTTGGTGAATCAAGAACGCATAATGAACACTTCTGATATCTATCAATCTGATATATGAATATAAAGTTGGAGATCTGAAGCTAGCTAAGATAGTACAATCTGAAAATCATACTGTTTAGTTGTTTAGTGTACTTGATTATAGTGATATAGAAGGATACACGTTTGGTATTGCCTAGGGCAATAGTTTGGTTAGAGGTTAAATCATGGTTTTACATCTGTATTTTGGTTCTACATATTAATAAGATGTATTCTCCTTCTATTCTATCTGTTGACGTGGGTAACTGACGTTATATACATTCTTGATTTTTATATACATTCTTGATTTTATATTTATTGTTTGTTATATGTGCACATCTTTTCTGCTCTAATTAAAATACTACTAAATTTTTACAGGCAAATATAAATGTTTTACACTTGTTACCTAAAAAAAAAAAAAAAAAAATTACGTGCATCATAAATGTTTTACATTTTTAGTGAAATTTTATATGGACAAGTAAATTTTTACACAGGAGTGCAGTAGTAAAACTAATGCAGTGCTGAATTCTTCCTTTGTACACCCTCGTTCTTAAAATGAATAACAAAAAAAATAAAAAAAAATTACTATTGATCAACAGAAAATTTAATTTTTTTTTAAATCATTCATTTTGGGATAGAGGTAGTAAGACCACTTACAATGGCTAGTTGAAAAAAAAAATTCAATTGTTGAATCCTTGCAATGGCTTGTTGAAGAATTTTTCAACCGTTGAAAACTTCCCATTTTGTTGAAAAAATTAAACAATGAAAAAATAATTGGGGCCCCCCTTTTGCCACGTGTATTGGGCTGCTTATTTCAAATTCCATCCAAACTTTTCAAAGACAATTATCTTATATAAAAAATAAAAAATAAATAATTTTTTTACACCAAAATTCATAATTTTTTTCTCTATAAATAGAGTCTTGTTTCATTTGATTTGGACACAGAAAAAAAACACTTTTTTTTCAATATGAATTTCTCAATTATATTGAAAAATAAGAAATAAAAAATAAAATAAAATAAGTATGAATTATTTTTTTAATTATAAATGATAATAATAATTATTATTATTTTATTAATCATAAAAATAAAGAATATAAAATAAAATAAAAGTAGTGGGGTATAGGATGATGAGTTGGAAGGGTGTTGAAAAATAAGGGTGTTGAAACTATTGTAGGGATTAAAAATTGAATGGGGTGTTGAATAATTAGGTGGAAGAGAGAGAAGCTGATGTGTCGTGTTTTAAAGGGTGTTGAAAAAATTAGGATGTTGAAACGACTATAGATGGCCTAAGTAAGTAAGTAGTTAATTTAATTGAACTTTAACTAAAAATTTAGAAGAAAAAAATTATCTCAATAAAATTAATAAATTTTGTTATTGGTATATCCATTAAAAATATTAATAATAACAATTTGTATAATAATAAAAATTTACTATAAATTATAAATTAAAATAAATTAAATTAACCATTAAAAGGTGAAATTATTTGAAGGGATAAGAGAAGTAATTTAAAAATTGTACTTTAAACTTTACATTGCAAGTATATTGGTGGTTTCATGATGGAAATTTATGCAGAGTGGAGCTCAATGTTAACATGTTTAATTGTGTGCACCTTTAAGAGAGACTTGCTCAGACTCTCACGCAGCTCTTTATCTGTACTTTGAGTTGCTAAAGAGCACAGGGGGAGGCAGCTACTCATCATGGTTCAATCAGCTATAGGGGTGTCAGCGGTTCGATTCAAACCGCGGTCTGACTCCTCCAAACCAAACCAAACCGAACCAAACCGAACCATTTCGAGCTAAACCGCCAAACCGAACCACCGAGCTGAACCGCCAAACCGAACCACCGAGCTGAACCGCCAAACCGAACCACCAAGCTGAACCGCCAAACCAAACCACTTACCGAAATTTAACCACCCAAACCGTCATATTAACCCTTGATTATTTTTAATTTAATCTCCACCCTTAGATTTTCAAACCCTAATCTAATAATCAGTTTACAAAATATAAATATCCTAAAGTAATAAACCCTTTCCATTTCAATTTCACGCCGCAGCTCCTCAGTTCTCTCTCAATCTCCGCCAATCGCCATTTCCGATTTGCCTCATCAACGAAGACGAAGGCTTTCCCTCTTACTCTTCTTCCTTCGTCCTCGTCCTCGTCCACGGCGCAGCGCTTCTCAGTTCTCTCTCAATCTCCGCCATTTCCGATTTGCCTCATCAACGAAGACGAAGGCTTTCCCGCTTACTCTTCTTCCTTCGCCCTCGTCCTCACCTCACCTCACGGCTAACCCTTCATCTCCGGCCTACTCTTCCTCAGCCTCACCAATTTCCGAGCCCTTGATACTTCGCCGACTCACCGCCGATGAGTTCTATTTTCTTTAATCTTAAGTTGTGAAGAATGTTTTGACTTAAGACTTAAGCTTGCAGATGAATATGTGGTTTTGTAATTTAAGACTTAAGTTGTGGTTTTGTAATTTTAATGTCTTTTTACATAAATAGGTAACGGTTTGAGTTTGGACAGGTTTGTGGTTCGAACCGCGGTTTAGACCGCAGTTCGGACCGCGGTTTGAACAGCTTAATGGAACCGCGGTTTGAGACCAAACCGAACCAAACCGAGGTGGTTCGGTTCGGTTTGGTTTGAAATTTTTCATGGTTCGGTTTGGTTTGGGATTTTTCCAAACCGAGTACTAGCGGTTTGGTCTCTAAATTTGTCCAAACCGAACCAAACCGAACCATTTACACCCCTAATCAGCTATATTGAACTTTGACCCATTTGACTTTTATGTTGAACTTTGATCACAAATTTATAAGAGATTAATCATGTTCATGAAATTCTAAAAGTTGTTGTTGATAATATTATTAATGGTGAATCAATAGGAATTTTTAGAATTTCATGAAAATAATTAAATTTTCATATATTTGTGATCAAAGTTCAACTAAAAAGTCAAATATGACAAACATTTAGGGACAGAGGGAGTACTTTTCTGTTTTGTTCTCTGTTTTCGTTCATTTCTAGTAACATAACAATATTCCCAAAAGAAATTTTGAATATTCTCTTAATCAATATAGCAAGTTTGAAATAAAAAATAAGAAATTGGTCCTTCATTTTGGAGTAACAAAACGATCTGCATACACATGCATCAAATAGGAAAAATGCATTCACTTTTGAAAAAAAAAAAAACAACTAGTACTAGATTAGAGATATGTACAACAATGAGCATGGATTGATACTTACACTCAAGTCAAAGTTGCTGCTGTTTATCTTGCCAGCCAGAAAGGTTGTCAACAATGGCTAGAGTCTAATAAATTATGAAGCTCAACTGGATAAATGATCCAAGTGCTAAGGTTATGCTAATAATGTCACACTATGAAACAATCTCGGTTTGAATACCTGATCATTCTCCTAGGAATTTTATTCTTCAAATAGCTCTCTCTGAGTCAAGTGCAACTCCCTATTTATTCTTCTCCGTCTCAGCTTAAGCTAGTTCTAGCCAATTCGACGCATGTGATAAGAGATTCTGCATCACCACTCAAAGCTTTTCTGCCCAACAATCTTACCCGGAAATCACGATTTAACATTTGGATCCTGTTAATATCTCCATTTACCTCACTTAACTGAGTGACCTGCCTCCTGGGAATCAACCCATAAAGATGCAGGCAGCCAGAGTTTGATTCACCTTTCAACTCAACACGAAGTAAAGAATGTGAATCAAGGTCTGTTGACCTGGGATCATGCAAAACAGAGAAGCTACCAAATATTAGGTCCGGATTATCAAATAATTTATCAACATCATCCCTTTCCTCGTTTGAATTATTCGGTTTTTCAGCCAGGATCATGGACCGCCTATTCCCAACTCTTAACATATTTGCAGCTTCTCTCATTCCACTTAGAAAAGCTCCATGCATTGTTGCGGGATACAGTCTGTTAGTTGCCTCACCAGCAAAGAAAACTCTGCCATCTCCAATGCTCTCTGCAAGAATATCGTAATCATCTCCTGAGGACCCGATTCCAACGTATGAATATGATCCGTAACAGTACTGATCTTGTCCCCAACGAGTACATACTGCCTGAAGTGGGTCCGGAACGGCAATCCCTTTTGGATTGAAAATACCCTTCAAGATTTCCAAAACCCTCCCCACGGAATCCACAGGAGACATTTGCTCAATCTTGATTGCAGCTTCTCCAGCCACAAGAGCAACAAGAAGCGGACCTCCAGCTACAGATGAATAGCTATAGAACAAAAAGAACTCACCTCTCATGTTCGAGTCCTCCGTCAAATGCCCAAATGTATCAATCTCTCCGCCCCAAAAATCATAAGGAAATAAAATAGCGACTTTATTGAGCAGCCCAAACCCTAATCTCTCAATTGCATCTTTCTTTCGTTGTGGAAGCTCAGGGACAAACTCAATTGATCCCTTTTTAAGCACACCCAATGGTACCGTGCAAAGAACCATGTCACCGCGATACTCCTGCTTACCAGCATACACTAAAACACCATCTGATCCGTACCTTATACTTGCAACCGTACGATCATAAAAGATAGGCAGATCCTCAGCTAAGGCCCTAATAAACCTCTCGTTTCCTCCCGGAATGAAACAATGATCTCCACCCATCTCATATGGATCATCTTGATCCCAAAATACCATGGACAAATTCGACATTAATGTGGCATTAGCATACTCCAAATTTGCAAGGTGCCAATCCAAGAGCATTCGCTCTTGTGGGTCTTCTGCAACATTATAAACTTGTCGAAAAGCTTCTAAAGCTGTTCCTAATGAAACATCTGCTGATTTAACCTCTTCCATCATGGATTGCCTAAGCTTACAAACCCTATCTAACAGTTTATTAAAGGAAGCTTCAACCTTTGAATCAATCTCAGGATTTACAGTTCTTCCATTTGGTAAATAAAGGGGGCAAATATCCCTAACCTTGTGAAGTGGAAACCCTAATTGCCTAGCAAGTACTCCGAGTGGATTGCCATTGATTCCGGTGAGAACACTACCACCTAGATCTGCAGCTGCCACAACTCCACTGTCACTGCTCATCTTCTTTGTGCGCACACGCCCGCCTGGCCGTGTCCTACCCTCCAAAATCACCACCTTGAAACCCATAAATATCAATTGCCTGGCTGCGACCAAACCTGAAAGCCCTGCTCCAACTATGATGACATCAGCCCTAGAAGGCCCCTCCGGAGGCTTCAATTTAGCTTCTCTAATAGCCGGAGCGAGGCCAAAGTTGATGTACCCGTGGTTGAGCAAGAACGAATAAGCCGATTTGACCAGGCCGCGATGCTCAACTCGAATTGACTCGAGCGCGTGGTCCATGGTTAACCAAACGGAGACGTCGGACCGCCACCGCGCGAGAATGTGATTGCGGACCACAATATAGTTCGATTGCTCCGTGCTGCCGATTCTCGTAACGACGTTGGCTTCAATCTCTTCCTCGGTAAGTGAGTCCACCGGAAACCCAACGGAAATAGCAATTAAAGCCTCGACATCGACTTCCTCTTCGAGATCTGACATCTTCTTGCGGCGGTTCTTGCACAGCGATGGATCATCGTCAATTTCGTCAGCTGATTTCTCGCTTGTAGACTTAGGGTTGGGACGAAGGCCACGAAAACCATTAACAGCTGCGGCGGAGGGTATCATCTCCGGGAACAGCTTCTTCCTGCGACGCCGTTTTCTAGGAGGAAGGGGCAATCCCTGGTCGGCGGTGGTGGTTTGAGGTGGTACTGGAGGGTCGTCCGAGGTATCCTCCTTTTTATCGACGTCCATCGGTTCGACGCTGGCGCTGGTGCTGTTGGTGATGTTTAAATTGGAAACGGCGGGGTCGGGTGTGGTTTCGGGTGGTGGAGGAAGAAAGCGGTTGTTATCGACGGAAGTATCGTCAGATGAGATAGCATTGTCGGAGAGGTTGGCCGGACACGCTGCAGTATCCATTGGATGGTCCTTGGGGCGTCAGTCGCCGGAATATCGTGTTTTTTTTTTTTATCGTCCTAGAGGGGTGCGCAATTAGGAACGCGGCGAGGGTGCCGCTGTTGTACTTTCACAAAACTGCCGGTGCGACTTACCAACCATATTATTAGGGTTAAGCAAGTTTACAATAAGGGCAAATTACAAAATTGTAGTTTGCGGATAGATATTAATTTGGGGAGAAAAGTACGTTTTTTTATCTTTAAAGTATCTTTAGTTATATCTTTTTAGTCCTTCAACTATTTTTTTTTTTATTTAAGAATTTCTAACCTAACGTTTTGAGGTATATGTAGTCCGTCCAGTTAACTGACGTTAATTTTCCCGTTAACTTTGGCTGAGTTGGCGTCTATCTGGCTTCTTCACGTCTACATGGCGTTGACTACGCTAACTCAAACACACGGACAAGTCATATGACGATCTTCCCCCTTCAAATACGTGTTCATGCTCACCATTTACAACTCTGTTCAAAAGCGAGGAAGAAAAGTTGGGAGCCTCACCGTTTACAAGGCTGTTCGAAAGCGAGGCGAGGGGATTGTGAAGGTAAAACTATCTTTATGGCTAAAATGTTTGTTCAATTCGTTAGATTTTATATCCAAATTATGTTTTTTCAAAATTAGGATTTATATGGATTCTGGTCAAAATTAGGTTTGTTTTATGTTTGAGTAATTGTTTTTGTTCGAAATTAGATTTGTTTTATGAATTCTTTGTCATCTTCACGCAATAGAGATGCAAGAAATAGCCAATTTAATGGAGAAATCATCAAATTTAGGAATGAGAAGTGCAAGTGCAACAGGCGTGCAAGTGTGCGAATTTCTGAGTCTATGAACAATCCTGACAAGTTATACTACAAGTGTTAGAGAGAAAAATGTAATTTTTACAAGTTTTGGGAACCAAATAATGGAGACGTCAATTGCTCTGCATTTGTTGGCAATGTAGTTGTGGATATTGGACAACAACAAACACTAATGGAAGTGAGGGCTCTTGGAGGTGGAGTGCAATCTGGAATGCAAACATTGCACCTAGGAATGCAAGGATTGAACAATGTTGTTGGTGGAATGAAGATGCTCCTTGTGCTCTGTTTTTGTGTTTGTATTGTCAATTTCTTGGTTGTGTTTTTTCTTGCAATGAAGTGATGTAATACACCTACTCCCTCCGTCCCGTCCGAAAAGCCACAAATTTTCATTTTGGGCGTCCCATTTAAAAAGACACTTTCCCAAAAAGGAAAGTTTTTATTACTATTTCACCCACTCATTCTCTCTCCTACTTTACTTTTACACTCACAACATTCTCTCTCCTAATTATTCCTCCCACTCATTCTCTCTCCTATTTAATTTTTCATACTCACAACATTTAAACTTTTTCTCTTTCCTACATCACTTTCCTTAATTTGCGTGCGATGTCCATTTTGTGGCTTTTCGGACGGGACGGAGGGAGTATATATTTTGGTGTAATGTTTTAGTGTTGTTTGTTGTTTCGTTGATGGCAATGTAATAGACCTATATTATGAAATGTTTACAAAGCTTAATGCTTTGGTTTAATGTAATACACCTATATATTTTGGTGTAGTGTTTGGCAATGTAATAGATCTATATTATGTGTTTTGGCAATAGACCTATATACTATGTATTTTGGTGTAATGTTTTAGTGTTGTTTGGTTGATGGCAGTGTAAGAGACTTATATTTTGTGTTTTGGTATTTATGAAATGTTTACAAAGCTATATATTTTGGGGGGAATTTCAAAGTGTTGTTTGGATGATACAGCATGTAATACAGATATAAATGACCAAAATTGATAAAACCAAATAACAACTTCAACTTAAACTTAAACTTGAGTTCAATGTAAAACATTGGCTCAAGTATAATACATCCTGTCCAAAAATCACAACACATTTTAGTATGTTTCCTAGGTCATAATTTACTAACCCAAAATAATTGTCCAAAAAATGGGGACCACTTAGTTTTTACAAAAGAGAACATAATATATAAATGTGCACAAAAGACTTGCACAGTTTGACTAAATCAAATATCATTGTCCAAAAACTGACTCCACTTGCAGCTTGACTAAACCAAATATCAACCCCTGTTTCTCCTGTTTCTTTTCTTCTTGCCCTTGGATTGTTGTTGTAAAGATTGAGAAGTGATGAAAGTTCTTGTACCCCTCCAGAATGATTCCTGAAGACCACTGGTACCATCACCCCTTGTGTTCACCTGTATTTTCCCAACAAGCCAGTCAAATTTAGTAATAAATTATATAGATATCAATGGGGGTGGGAACCATAAATTAAATGCCTTTATCAAAAGCATACCCCACTTGCAGCTTGACTAGGGCATTGTTGTCCCCTTCCAATGCCATCCCTATTTGTTGACCCATCCTACCATAAAAAAACAAAACAAAACAAAAGCATGTGACCATCATTTACTGTGTGCAATAAAGGCAATATTCAATTGAAATAAAGCAAAAGAAAAAGCTAAACATTAACATACAAGTCCATTGTTTACCTCAGTCATGGTTGCAGATCCAGATCCACAGCTCTTCCTCCTTCTAATAGGTTGTTTCTCTATCCTAGGATGTGGATTTTGAACAGCCTCACTCACTGGCCTATCTGGACATTTACTAATGTTATGGCCCTCTTTTCTGCAATGTCTACAGGTCATTTTGATTCCTTTCTTTGATTTTTTGACTGCCTTTATTGGATCTTCTTCAGCAGGTGCATCAGTTGCTGTGCCTTTACCTCCTCCATCTTCAAGTGCATCCTTCCTTCTATTTCATTTTGGTCTACCCTTCAAAACTCTTGGTGGTGGAGGCAACAAGACAGGTTTATCACTTGGGGGCCACGGATCAATTCCATTTAAAGGCTTTAACATCAGTCAATAACTCTTAAGGTATGTCTCACCCTTTAAGCATTCATAAATGTAATCCTCTAGATCCCTTCTCATCAGTGTAATGGCAGATACAACATGACAACATGGGATGCCATTAAGCTGCCATGCCCTGCAAGTGCAAGTCCATCCATGTCCATCACCAATTCCTATGTCCCTTGCAACCAAGTTTAGGAACCAACCCCATGTTTGTTGGTCTTCCTTCTCAACCACTTCCCATATTATAGGATACATTTGATTATTGGTATCTCTTCCCATTTCTATCAACAATTCTCCTTTGATCCATGTCTTTAGAAAATAGCCATCAACTCCAACAAATTTTCTACAACCCTCAATAAACCCTCTTTTAACTGCATCAAAACATATGTAAAACCTCCTAAATTCTAGAGGACCCTCCCATTCATCACCTGTTCCCTTCAAAACAATCGTTGACCCTGGATTCAACCTATCCAATTCAAATACATTGTTCCACAATTTTGAATAATGTTCCTGCATTGACACTTTAACTGCAGCTAAAGCTCTCTGTTTTGTTTTAAAACAAAGTTTCTAATTGACATCAACACCAACTTCCTTTTTCACCAAGTTCTTTATCTCAATCAACCTCATGAATGGAGTTAACCATGATTCTATCACCAATGTCTTTGCCAGCCATTTAGAATTCACAGCTTTAATGCTTGTTTTTCTTGAACACCTATGTGTTTTTTGATATGATTTAACCTTAAAAGTTTGGTCTTTACCTTTATAACTTGCATATAAAGCCCAAGGACAGCTTGTGCACCTAGCTTGTGTTGGGTTTTACGGGTCCATGCGCAGCGGAATTAAGCATTAAAAACATAAAACCCAAGAAGCCCTAGGATCCGTTCTATACAATTAATTTGAATACCAATGAAATAGAATTAAACCAACCTTGAAACGCTTTCCGGTCTTGAGCTATCGAACGATTTGATTATGTGATATTGAATCACAAACTTCGTTCTTCAACTTGCTTGAACTCTAGGTCTTGATCGATGAACGAGCGAAGACCCTCTTTTGGTATCCACACCTTCGAATGAATCCAAGAACAATTTCTTGTCGATTGCTAGATCTAAACCTTGAAGAATATTGAGAGAATTTGATTGTGAATTTTGCTTTAAAATTTCGGCTAGGCTTTTTGGTTTGACAGAACCCCTGTATTTATACTACAAATAGTGTAAATACCTCTTCTAATCAAATTAGGAGAGACAGCCGTCAATACCGCGTATTGGCCCTATTATGTCGCGCGGTATATCAAGCCATTGGCTTGATATGTCGCGTGACATAAGTAGCCGATTCTGTGTCTCTCAATCATTCTTCCTCCTGGTTCAACCAATTCATTCTAGTTGTGTGTGACCCAATAGGATTACATCATGTCAGCAATGAGATCGATCATATCGAACCTCATAAGACATAAGCGGTTTTACTCTAGCAAGCCATTATGTCTACCCAAATGATGCAACGTAAGAGTTCACGTTTCCAATGTACTTCCATTTATCCCTTTTTGTCTCACGATGTTATATTGAACATAAGTCATGGTCCATGTCGACTTGTTTATTGTTCAATGCTTTCTCGATTCTTGAGTATAATGATAATTCCAATCATATTGGGGTACGGCCATACACTTTCATCATTATCACTCATCGAGGGGCCCAAGCATAACATCTCTCTTCCGAGGGACAAACTCCTTCTTGACTTATCATCCTTCCCATCATGAATCCGATCATGCCAATGATAGCCTTTATAGATATCGTGTTAAGATATCGTTTGACTAAAATCAAACATGGCTTTCATCATAATGTAAGGTTATGATAGTCTCGTGTCTAGAAATAAATGAAGTAACCGTATGAGATTTAAGTATGACTTTTGACCATTACATAAATCTCATGCGGGTCATGTCCAAATACTTGTTCTCTAACAAGTACCCATAATTTCAATGTGCATCTTCTTATGCATATAATCATCACATGATTATCCATTGACAATTATACTAATTTATTCTCTTAATAATTAGGGACAGAGATTATTATAAACAAATATACAAAACACATAATAATCAAATAATAAACATCTCATATAATAATAAATAATGTCAACACATAAGTCTATCAATCATAGGCCTAGTGGCATAACACCAACAGTCTCCCACTTGCACTAGGCCCAATCTACCATGTATCGAATACCCATGGACCTAACATGACCATCATGTTTAGCTTGTGAGAGAGCCTTAGTTAGTGGGTCCGCCACGTTGTCATCGATGTCTACTCTGCATATCTTAACGTCTTCCCTTTCACATATCTCACGGATAATGTGGAAACGTCGAAGTATGTGTTTGGATCTCTGGTGTGATCTTGGTTCCTTTGCTTGTGCAATGGCACCATTGTTATCACGCAAAGTTCAATAGGATCTACGATGCTTGGAACGACTTCCAAATCACTAATGAACTTCTTGATCCAAACCGCTTCCTTAGCTGCACGGATGCCGCTTATGTACTCAACTTCGGTTGTAGAATCGCCGACGGTACTTTGCTTGGAACTTTTCCAACTCACAGTGCCTCCATTAAGCATAAACAAAAATCCGTATCGCGATCTAAAATCATCTTTGTCGGTTTGGAAGCTAGCATCTCGCGTAGCCTTTGACTACAAGATCTTCTTCCATTCCTCCAAAGACCAAGAATGCATCCTTAGTTCTTCGTAAGTACTTAAGGATATTCTTGACTGCTATCCAATGTGGTTCACCGGGATCAGATTGGTACCTACTCGTCATGCTTAGAGCACACGAGACATCGGGTCTAGTACATAACATAGCATACATGATAGACCCAATTGCCGAAGCATATGGAATACCATTCATTCTCTTTCGCTCATCATTAGTCTTTGGACATTGATTCTTGCTAAGAGATATACCATGCAACATTGGCAAATTCCCTCTTTTAGAATTTTCCATTTGGAATCTTCTAAGGACTTTGTCAATGTAAGTACTTTGACTTAAACCAATCATCCTCTTGGATCTATCTCTATAGATCTTGATACCAAGGATATATGCGGCTTCGCCCATATCTTTCATTGAAAAGCACTTTCCCAACCAAGACTTGACAGTCTCTAGTGCAGAAACGTCATTTCCAATGAGTAAGATATCGTCGACATACAACACTAAAAATAGTGCTACGCTCCCACTAATTTTCTTGTATACACAAGGTTCATCTTCGTTCTTGATAAAACCAAACTCTTTGATTGCTTCATCAAAACGTAGATTCCAACTCCTTGAAGCTTGCTTCAATCCATAAATGGATTTCTGCAACTTACACACCTTGTTAGAATTTTTCTGACTCGACAAAACCTTCGGGTTGTATCATGTATACATCCTCAAGTAACTTCCCATTAAGGAAAGCTGTTTTGACATCCATCTCGCCATATCTCATAGTCATAATATGCGGCTATGGCAAGTAAAATTCTAATAGACTTAAGCATAGCTACGGGCGAAAAGGTTTCATCATAGTCTATGCCATGAATGCCTATATCCCTTAGCTACTAGCCTAGCCTTATAGGTGTGCACCTTCCCATCCATGTCGGTCTTCTTCTTGAAAACCCATTTGCACCCTATGGTTTTTACACCTTCGGGTGGAGCAATCAAGTTCCAAACTTGATTATCGCCCATGGATTGTAATTCGGACTTCATGGCTTCTTGCCATTTTTCCGAATCCGAGCGGACATCGCTTCTTGATAGCAAGTGGGTTCATCATTTTCGATTAACTCCACTTCATCACTTTCCGTAACAAGAAATCCATATCTCTCGGGTTCGGATCGTGATCTACCACTTCGGCGAGGAACTTGTGCATCTTGAACCGGTTCCACAACGGTTTGTGAACTTGGTTCAGTTTCTACCATTGGTTCAATGTTGTTTTCGGGTTCTCGAACTTCTTCGAGATCTATTTTACTCCCACTCGGTTCCTTTGCGAAGAAACTCCTTTTCTAAGAAAGTACCATTTCGAGCAACAAACACTTTGTTCTCGTTTCGGTTGTAGAAATAGTATCCTTTGGTTTCCTTAGGATATCCCACAAAAACACATTTATCGTATTTAGGTGCTAGCTTGTCGAAGTTAACTTCTTGACATATGCATCACAACCCCAAATCTTCATGAAGGACAAACTAGGTTTTCTTCCATGCCACATCTCATATGGGGTCTTTTGAACCGATTTGGTAGGAACTCTGTTTATAGTGAAAGCAGCAGTTTCTAGTGCATGTCCCCAAAAGGATAAAGGAAGCTCAACTTGACTCATCATAGAACGAACCATGTCCAACAAAGTTCTATTCCTCCTTTCGCACACACCATTCCATTGTGGTGTTAGGGTGGAGAGAGTTCTGAAACGATTCCACAACTCTTAAGATGATCACAAATTCTTGGCTCAAATATTCACCACCTCGATCGGATTGAAGTACCTTAATAGTTTTGCCAAGTTGATTTTTCACCTCATTTTGAAATATTCGAAATATCTCAAACGATTCACTCTTATGTTTCATTAGATAAACATATCCAAATCTACTATAATCATCAGTGAATGTTATGAAGTACCGAAATCCTCCCTAGCATCGCTACTCATAGGCCCACATACATCGGTATGTATGAGTCCTAATAAGTCGCCCGCCCTTTCACCGGTTTTGGTAAATGGGTCCTTGGTCATCTTGCCAAGTAAACAAGATTCGCATGTCTCATATGATTCATAATCATGTGAGTCCAAAAATCCATCTTTGTGGAGTTTAGAAATGCGTTTCTCGTTTATATGGCCAAGACGACAATGCCATAAGTAAGTGTGGTTTACATCATTGGGTTTAGATTTCTTGTTAATGTTATAGACATCATTATCGCGATTTTCAACATCAAGAATATAAAGGCCATTGAATGAAAGCATGATACAATAATGCATATCACTCTTGTAAATAGAAAATTTCTTATCACATATAAGAAAATTAAAACCTTCATTATCCAAACATGAAATCGAAATAATATTCCTACTTAAAGTAATAACAATTGTTCAAAACAAGTATTAGTCCACTAGGTAAAGTAACTTCATAAGTTCCTACGGCTAATGCGGCAACTCTTGCTCCATTCCCCACACGTAGGTCCACTTCACCTTCCTTAAGCATCCTTCTCGTTTCTTTAGACCCTGCACATTTAAACAAATGTGAGTTCCACATCCGGTATCCAATACCCAAGAACTAGAAGTAGATAGGAATATATCTATAACAAAGATACCGAAGTTGAAGCAACTCCTTTGCTCTTCTTCAAGTGCTTCCTTGTATTTTGCGCAATTTCTCCTCCAATGTCCAATCTCATTGCAATGGAAGCATTGCGTCCTCTTGGGACTTAGGCTTAGCCTCTTTAGGCTTGGATGCCTCTTTGGGCTTGGCAACCTTTGCCTTAGGATTAGCAACCTTTGCTTTTCCTTTGCCCTTGAACCCTTTCCCCTTGTTAACCATTAGCACTTGATCGGTCTTCTTCTCGACAATGTGGTTTCCGCAGTAGTCAACATTTGAACTAACTCGGAAAGGTTTCTATTCATTCCACCCATGTTATAGTGCATTATGAAATGACTAAAGCTTTTAGGTAATGAATTCAAGATTATGTCGGTAGCCAACTCTTGGCTAATTGAAAACCGAGCCTTTCAAGATGCTCAATGTGGCCCTTTAGCTTGAGAGCATGGGGACCAACAACTTGTCCTTCACTCATCTTGCATGAGGTCAAGGATGCAAGCGTGTTGTACCTTTCTTGCCTAGCTTGAATTTGGAACATTTCCATCAGCCGATTGTTTAAGTCGACTGTCCCCAAGTGCTCAAGATTCTTACGAAGACTCTTGCACATGGCGGAGAGCATAAGGCAACTAACATCTATAGAGTCACGCTTGTGCTTCGTATATTGTTCCCTTATTGCCCTAGCGGCATTGGCGACGAGTTCGGTTGGAATAGGTTCGGTGAGAACGTACGGTTTCTCCTCTTGTTTGAGAACAATTCTCAAACTACGGATCCAATCCATATAGTTTGTACCATTCTCTTCCAACTTTTCCTTCTCAAGGACGGATCGCAGTGAAAAGTGATTATTGTTTGATGCCATTTATTCTACAAAAAGATATACATAAAATATGAACACATATAAGTAAACATATTATATGAGAAGTATAGTGCATTTAAATAAATGCTCCCACTAAATTATACACCTTCAAATGCAAATAAGCATAATATACATTTAATGGGCTAAGATCCAACTTTAATTCAATTTCAAGTTTGCTATGGCAAACCGCTCAAAATTAAATTAATTAGGTAGAAAACATCAATCATATCACATATATGACTCTTAGATCTTTTATGAGATCAATTCAAGACATCATATGTCTAGGCATATTTTAATCTCATCTTATGCCTTGGGTCCAAAACCATTTTGATAACCCAATTAAGTTCATTCACTTTAAAACGTATAGGAACCACCATTTCCTCATCTTGCTCGCATTCGAATAGAATCAAAGCACCTTGCTATGGCAAGCCCACCCAAAACTATCCGAATGGTCTCAAGTGTTTTTAATCATGAATTGGCATGAAGAACTTAAAAGTTAAATGAAGGTTCTTTAAAGGTAAATTATAAGCATATCAGAAAGATAGTCAAAATCATGCACCAGGTAAGTTTCCAGGAAGATAGGTGAGCCGCAAGGACTTCTTAAGTACCAACTCTTCCTTAGACAGAACTCTCCTAGACATGCATAATTAGAAATCAACTCTGATTAGGCAACATAATCCTTACCTTTTATAAACAATCAGTTTCCTTTTAAATTTCGCGTATTTATGACTTGTTTCCATAAACAATCATAAGATCCAAAATTTACAATGTCTAAATCTAAACATATTAGGAAACTAAATATCATGTTTCAACTAAACATCTAATTTAATAATTCTTAACAATTAAGAACAAATAATTCATACATCGCAACAATTAATAAAACACATTTAAATTAATTAAGCATGCATAAACAATGAATCAATCTAGCATGGACTTATAAACTCAATTTTATAACATCCAGTTTTTCATACACATTGCAATAATTATTAAAATCATATTTTAATCAATTAATCATGTATATCAATGAATCAATCTATCGCGGACTTATAAACTCAATTTTATAACATCCAGTATTTTTCATATTAACATATCGGATTGTAAACACAATCATAGAATAGCGAAAAATTTGAACAAACGGTTACGCCGGTTTTGGCTTGTTATGTCGCGTGACAACATCGGCCCATAGGCTTAATATGTCGCGCGACCTAACATGCCGGATAACCTGAATTCCACATGGCTCGATATGTCGCACGACATAGGCAGCCAGGTTACGAGATTTCCGTATTCGAACCAATACAGATTACGGCCAATTAAATCACATAAAACTTGGCCTTTTACTGATTTAATTCGGCATAAATTGAAAACGATTTTCACATTGTTTCACATAAACAATTAAAATTCTATCACATACAAAACATGCAATAAGCATATAAACAATTTATATCTTAAACCTAGCATGTTAATTCAAACTTAATCATACGAACGGAGCTCTGATACCACTGTTGGGTTTTACGGGTCCATGCGCAGCGGAATTAAGCATTAAAAACATAAAACCCAAGAAGCCCTAGGATCCGTTCTATACAATTAATTTGAATACCAATGAAATAGAATTAAACCAACCTTGAAACGCTTTCCGGTCTTGAGCTATCGAACGATTTGATTATGTGATATTGAATCACAAACTTCGTTCTTCAACTTGCTTGAACTCTAGGTCTTGATCGATGAACGAGCGAAGACCCTCTTTTGGTATCCACACCTTCGAATGAATCCAAGAACAATTTCTTGTCGATTGCTAGATCTAAACCTTGAAGAATATTGAGAGAATTTGATTGTGAATTTTGCTTTAAAATTTCGGCTAGGCTTTTAGGTCTGACAGAACCCCTGTATTTATACTACAAATAGTGTAAATACCTCTTCTAATCAAATTAGGAGAGACAGGCTGTCAATACCGCGTATTGGCCTATTATGTCGCGCGGTATATCAAGCCATTGGCTTGATATGTCGCGTGACATAAGTAGCCAGTTTCTGTGTCTCTCAATCATTCTTCCTCCGGTTCAACCAATTCATTCTAGTTGTGTGTGACCCAATAGGATTACATCATGTTGGCAATGAGATCGATCATATCGAACCTCATAAGACATAAGCGGACTCTAGCAAGCCATTATGTCTACCCAAATGATGCAACGTAAGAGTTCACGTTTCCAACGGTGTACTTCCATTTATCCCTTTTTGTCTCACGATGTTATATTGAACATAAGTCATGGTCCATGTCGACTTGTTTATTGTTCAATGCTTTCTCGATTCTTGAGTATAATGATAATTCCAATCATATTGGGGTACGGCCATACACTTTCATCATTATCACTCATCGAGGGGCCCAAGCATAACATCTCTCTTCCGAGGGACAAACTCCTTCTTGACTTATCATCCTTCCCATCATGAATCCGATCATGCCAATGATAGCCTTTATAGATATCGTGTTAAGATATCGTTTGACTAAAATCAAACATGGCTTTCATCATATGTAAGGTTATGATAGTCTCAGGTCTAGGAAATAAATGAAGTAACCGTATGAGATTTAAGTATGACTTTTGACCATTACATAAATCTCATGCGGGTCATGTCCAGTCACTTGTTCTCTAACAAGTACCCATAATTTCAATGTGCATCTCTTATGCATATAATCATCACATGATTATCCATTGACAATTATACTAATTTATTCTCTTAATAATTAGGGACAGAGATTATTATAAACAAATATACAAAACACATAATAATCAAATAATAAACATCTCATATAATAATAAATAATGTCAACACATAAGTCTATCAATCATAGGCCTAGGGCATAACACCAACAGCTTGAACCCTGGCTTTATCATTTTTTTTGAACCAAATTCCATACCTGTGTTTTGCAGCATATGCCCTGATTTGATCTTTCAACTGTGCAGGTCCTTCAAAGATCATATCAACACAAAATTCAAAGTCATTGATATCTACATTTGGATTAAAGTGAATCTCATCTGCTGATTTTGGTCTGGACTCTTGAAGAAAGTCTTCTTCATCACTACTTTCAACTGGAACAAAATCAGAGTCAGATTGCCCCCATCATTATCACTCTTCCATTGTTTAAATCCACCTCCAATATCAAAGTCAAAGTACTGTGACTTCTCCACACCACTGCTGCCAATTCCAGCATTCAGATTATGGTCTCCACCCATGCCATTTTCTCTATTCTCACCACCCACATATTCACTCTCTTCATTACCACTGTCATTATTTTTATTCTCCTCCCCAACAGTCTCCTTCTCCAAAGTTTCATTATCTTTCCTATCAAATTTCCTCAAAATATCACCTGCTTCATTTCTGTAATTCACAAACTCCTCGTCATCTGACATGGGGTCACTATCATCAATAGCATCACTATCAACAGGTTCATCATTCCCATCACTATCAACACCATTACCATCATCATTCCCATCACTATCAACACCATTACCATCATCATTCCTTCTCTTAGACTGAGATGCTAGATTTTTAAGTACATAGTCATTATCAACCCACCATTGGTCATCATCAATGGGATCACTATCATTTATGTTAGTATTGGGATCATTAACCTCATTGACATCATCATTGGGCTCATTACCCGTGGGTTGTCCATCATTCTCATTAACATCATCATTTTGAGCCATAGAAGGATAAGGCAATGTTAATATTTCAGGTTGATCTTGACTCAGAACACAGTCATCTATGATATGCTTAACATATAAATGTACCTCACCATATAACATTGCAATGTCACAAGCCTCAACAATATCTTTGTCGCATGTAATCAAACACAATCCATCATTCATATCTGCCCCTGGAATATCATAATATATACTGTCTCCACCCATATAACCAAGTTTATTAATTGCTTTGCACAGTCCATTGTAGCTAACATAATCTGGATCCACACCCTCAAACCTACTCACTTCACCTCCAATGTAATGTTTACGAGGCTCTTCTACAATCTCACCACGATGATGTATGACTAAGTCTACATATTGAGTTTGTGTTGGTATGAATTTCGCTTTTTTTCTTTCATGAGCATAAATATCATCATCAGAATCCATACTGCAGTACATTTAAAATCCATATATAATTTTCACAAAAATGCAAAAAAATAAAGCTCTAAAATAAGAAGAGATAAATGCTTACCTTTATCCAGCAAATCTTCAAAAATCTTAATCTCACGAGCCCTAGACAGAACAAAACAAAACCCTAGGTCAATTTTAACCAAAATAAAATAAAATACTTTTCAATAATGTCAATTTCTTGGAGAGACTTACTCGATTTTGTAAAAATCCTGCTTTGATTCTTCCAATTTCTTCCATGATTGCTCCTTCAACAGTCTTCAATAATCGCCTCGCTCTCTCTCTCTCTCCTAGTCTTTGCTCAGCGTTAAAGGTGATTAATGGTGAGCAAGTGGTTGCTTACTGTTTTTGGGGGAATTTCAATGCCTAAAAAACCCACGTGACTTGTCCGTATGTTTGAGTGAGCGTAGTCATCGCCATGTAGACGTGAAGAGTCCAGATAGGCACCAACTCAGCCAAAGTTAATAGGAAAATTAACGCCAATTAACTGGACGGACTACATAAACCTTAAAATGTTAGGTTAGGGATTCTTAAGTAAAAAAAAATAGTTGAAGGACAAAAATGTATAACTAAAGGTACTTTAAGGACGAAAAAGGTACTTTTCTCTTAATTTGGGGTATCATTTTTCAATTTTAACAATTTAGGTGATTTAACTATTTTTCATTGTGAAATTGAGTGATTTTTTTTGTTATTTTGCGTTTAGGGCAAATTACAAAAAGGGTCTAAAGTTCACGAAAAGTTACCAATTTGAGAACTGACTTTTCAATTTTAACAATTTAGGGCATTACTTACTATTTTTGACGATTTTCGTCCAAAATCTCCGTTAATTGAACATGTGCAATGTATGTGAGATTGGGTTAGTTTTTTTTTTTTTTGTTATTTTGCGTTAAAGGCCGATTGTATAAGGCGCGAAAATGTCCATGCTTTCTCCACATTGAAACATAACGAAATCAAACTCTCTCATGTAAGTATTCTAAAAAAAATTGGGGATTTTTTCATGAAGATCAATAACGGAAGATGTAGCTGCGGTGAAATGGAGCGAATGCAGACGTAATGTACGGAAAGGAATTCTGCTCAAAGATTTCTATAATGCCCAAAGAAATTAGTAATTAATTATAACACTCAATTTTTACCCTAATTTCTAGCCGAAAATTAATAGGCGAAATATGGGTATTTCTTATGGTATGATACAGATAAGTGCGCAAAATCAAAGGTAGTTATATATAGGTTGATCTATAATAAGAATAAAAAAGGACGATGAAATTGGAATATTGAAAGTAAGACAAAAGAAGACAAAAATTGGAGTATTGAAAAGAATAAAAGGTAGTTAAACCTTGAACGCGAAATGACGAAATACCCTCACTCAATCTCACATGCAGCGCACGTGTTAAATTAATGGAAATTTTGGATGGAAATCGTTTTAAAGCCTCAAATTGGTCAAAAATAGTCAAATAAGGCCTTAATTGCTAAAATTGAAAAGCCAGACCCCAAATTGGTACGTATTTGTGAACTTCATACCCTATTTTCATGAACGAAAAATGACGAAAAACCTAACTCAGTATCACAATCAGCGCACGTGTTCAATTAACAAAGATTTTGGACAAAAATAGTCAAAAGCCCCAAATTTGTCAAAAAGAGGCAAATCAGGCACTAATACCTATCCATGAACTTTATGATCTACTAGTAAATTGCCCGTGCTACGCTCGGGTTATAAAACATTTTAGGTCTTTAAAAGGATTTACATATTTTTAAAGGACTTTTATGGAAATTTGAGAGAAAATTTTGAAGAAGCGAGTATTGACTCAAACGTTTTCTATTTTTATAATAACCTGCCGTCGCATCCCATTATCATCTGTTTGTGTTTGGGGTTATCTATTGCATTTAGTTTTTGCGATATTAATGGGAGATGCGTAGGTTAGGTTTTTAGGGTTTTATTGCAATCGATTGCTCTCCTTCTCCTGCTTTCAATGGTAGACAGTAATCATGTCGATTTAACTGGCGGCCGTTCTCCTGGACGACACGAAGGCGAGGTTAGTATATTTTTAGAAATTACTTCTTCAATTAATGTTTTTGCCTTATATATATGAATTGATTTGCTCTGAATATATTGAATTTGGTGTAGATGGGTCTATTTATAGGGTTATTTGTAAGAATGCAGAGTGTCCAGAATTTTGACAATCAATGACCACGCCTCTTCGAATATTGGCGTCTGTTAGGCTAGGGTTATATTTATTAGGCGCCTCAATCTTTCCTATATATACAGACTTTGGTATATTCTATGACCATACTTGCTTTCCTATTACAATGGCTTTCCTTCCTGTGCCTCAGTTTAATTTAGCTCCAAATCCCCAAATTCACCTTCTAAGTGGAAACACTATCATCTTTCACACTCCTGAAATGTATAGCGATGTTGCTAAGCTTGTCGTAGTGGATAAGAGGTCAGAACAAGTTAAGTTTGTTATGCGTAGAGCTTATTATCATATGTTTGAGAGGCTTGAAATTTACTCTGTACCTGATCATTTTGGGGACCGTCCTCTTGATATAGAGGGTAGAAATAGGCCATTATCTTTCATGATTTTGGCTGATGACTTTGATAGTGAAGAAGAGATGAGAACCAAGTTCAACACTTATATGAGTTTTTTGGGTCCTGATGTTACCATATTAAGTGAAGGGTTTAGAGGTTCCAATTTCCATGAGTTGCTGATGACTTATTACGATGACTTTCGCATGATAGAACTGAGGGGAGAGGGGAATGAAATGATTTTATGGTTTTTCTTTAAGAGTGACAAAATTTCAATTCAAGGAATTATGGATCATAATGTGAGTTTCTTAGATGTCAGTCGAGTAGTTGCAGATCCGGTGATTGTTCCAAATCCTATGGTGGTTCCAGCTCCTGTGTTTCAAAATTACAATTTGTGTAATGGTTTTTAAATGATGATGGAGACCCTATGTTTCAGCTGTATTTTGGTTGGTTGTTCTTAACTAACAGTCTAGGTGTTTGTCTTTTTGGTTAGTTTGGTAGTGCTAATGACCCTTATATTTTGGGTTAGTGTGTTTTTTCCCCCTTGTTGCTAGGTCCATCAGTATAACATGAAATATATATTAAGTTTCTATTTTTACTGTTATTATTTAGTTTATGTCTCTCTTGATGACTTATTATGATGATTTTCGCATGATGAAACTAAGGGGAGGAGGAAATGAGAGTATTTTAGGGCATGATTTATTTGATATCCATGATTTATTTGATATCCATGAAATAAAATTTAAAAATACTACTAAAATTAATTATTTATACTTCCTTAGTTTTCGTAGTAATATAACAAACTTTTATTGATAGCAATTGAAACAATCTTTTCGGAACAGAGAAAGTATTTTTTTTTTAATTGAAGGGTTGAGAATATTTATAATTTATATATAAAACGGGTATTCTTTCGAATATTACATAATGAATATATATATATATATATATATATATATATATATATATATATATATATATATATATATATATATATATATATATATATATCTATATATAGTTGATGAAGTATTCCACTCATGAATCTGAAATTATTCATCCTTGGGTTTTGCTTCTTGAATTTCCAAGGGGAAGGAGATATGGCCAGTTGAAAGTTATGTAGCAATGCAACACTCCAGTTTATCTCCTTGGTCATCAAACTGAGGGCTTTCTTCCATTCATTTGGACTGATTTGGTCAAAGGATGATTGCTTTCCATCAAACCCTTTGATGATAACATCCATTAGGGTTGATTTGAACAAATCAAGGTCTTTCTTTTTGATTGGTTTGTCCTGAACCAATTGATAGTTGCAACTTGGTTTATCAAAGAATCTTTTGTAGAATGGTTCCAAGGTGTTATCTTTTCTGTCCCAAAGGTTGCTGAGACATCCATTCCTCATTGGGATGTTGTACACTTTGGACACAACTTTGGGAGATACATTGATCTCAGTTCCTTCAATGTTGATTCTGATTGCTCCAGTTAGCTGTCTGTCTCCCCTCATATAGATTTCTCTGCACAGTTTCTCATAGATGGGTGGTTGAGCTTCCATCATGTTGCAAAGATGATTGGATTCCAAAAGTTCTTTGATTAGAGCTCCAACCTCATGCTCATAGAACTCTGGCTTGATGAAATATCCATGAGCTTCAGGGTATGACATGGTTGAATGGAACAGAGAGTTAGGGTTTTCGAAAAAACAGAGTGAATCAAGGAATGAATTGGGAGGAAGAAGAGTGTTTGAATGAAGAGGGGTTAATTTCGCAAGGTTAAATGGTAATTGAGGTGGGAATTTGTGTAGTTTAATGGCTAATACGTGGGTTACTGCAACGGTTAAAAATGGGCATTTAAGAGAGTGACTGTTCATGAATAGTGCTTTTTGTCCCCCCACTCATTACTGTAAGTGCTCCAATTTGAGCCGTTAGTATTTTCGTTAGAAAACTAACAAAAGCCTCCACAAACTCCACCAAACCCTAACTTTTCTAACTAGTTAAGGGTATTTTGGGGATTACTATTTGAGGATGGACAAGTGAAGGAATCTCACAAATGGTGAATTTTCAGAACTGGAAGCTGCTGGAACTGCAGCCAGCTTGCTTGTAGGGGAAAATTATTCCCCCTGTCCAAAGCCTGCACTGCATTAAATGAACAGTGCACGCTGGCATTTGGATCCGCGCGGACAGGATTGTCATCCGCGCGGACAGGATTGCTTCCTCCAGTCCTCTATAAATAGAGGCCCTCAGTCTCATTTTCAACAAGACAATTCACTCACAACAGCATTTTGGCAAAAATATTAGAGAAAACAGTGGGAATTTCTTAATTGCCACCTTTTTCTCTTAATCATTTTCCCAAATCTCACTCACTAAACACTCTCAAAACTCTCTTAAACACACAAGCTCAAGCTTAAATCAACACTAAAGAGGAGGATTAGAGAGAAAACATAGAGGACTTAAGTGTTATCTACTTGTTTTCTCTTTGACCACCTCTATTAACAAACACTAAACACACTTAAGTCTTGAATCTATTCAAGCCAAACACAAACACAAGAAGATAGGGTCAAACCATCATTGGTAAACCCTCCTTCTTTAAACCCTAAAACTTTCTTTTAATTTCTTGTTCATCTTGTTCAATTTACATCTTTACTTGTCTAGTTAATCTTGTTTTTCTTACTTTAATTTATTTTATGTCTAGTTTAACTTAAGTTTTAACCTAATATGGTCATTTTGGAGTTCATCTCCATGAATGACCATCTCAAATGGTCCACACTTTAAACTTCTAGTTAATTTTTCTCTTTAATTTCATTAAAAAAATCCCCTTTCCCATTTGCAAAGGACATGTTTTAAACCCCATAAATCCATAAATCCCCCAAGGATGACTTGATATGATAACCACTTGACACAAAGTAGTGGAATCAAGTCTAGGGATGAAAATGGTGTTGGTGATTTTATATCATCAACTTATTTTATTGTAATGGTGATTTACTAAGAGATCAATGTGATTCGTATTAGACTCGGATACGAGTAAGGGAAAGTGTGGAGTACACACTCGTTTGAGCTAAAACGAAGTCAACCTCGATAAAGAAGTAAAAGTTAAAGGGTAGCACATTTTGCTGATGTGCTCGGCCGAGCAGAGTCCTTGACTCGGCCGAGCAGAGCTTAGCAGATTGGCCAAGTTTCTGGAGTGTCTTGCTCGGCCGAGGCATGTGCCTTGCTCGGCCGAGCAGTATGAACAACACGGCCGTGCAGTTCATAAGACACGGCCGTGCAGCTTGGCTAAATTCAAATGGACATGTGTGCTCGGCCGAGCGAGTCCCTTGACTCGGCCGAGCAGTTCCTGAACAGGTGCCAGTTCAAACTGAAAAGGCACATCTCTTGGCTAAAGTCATGTCTTTTGGTCATACCCTTTGACTGATACCTCTCCATCTGTATAAATACAGAGATTGATCTCAGTTGTACACACATGAAAACACAAGAGTGAATTACAACAATATAACGAAAGCAATCAATTCTCAAGGTTTTGATTTGTTCTCTTTGCCTAGAAAACAAATTGCGTGATTGTCTTATCCCAATAAGGATTTCGTGTAACCCAGGCAATAAGGGTCGAAATACTTTATTCGGAAAGTGGATTATACACGATTCAATCATATATCCGGAAGCACCATTAGTATCAAAGACCCTAATTCCCCTACAAACGAATAAAGTATTTGGTGATACTCATGGCTACTGTGAAGGAGATGACAACAAAGTTTGGAAAGCTAGACAAGTTCGAAGGGCAAGATTTCAGACGTTGGCAAAAGAAGATGCACTTCCTTTTGACAACATTAAAGGTGGTATATGTTCTATCTACTCCAATTCCAGAATTGCTTGAAGAGGATAACTTGGAGGCCGTAAGACGTAGATCGAAGTGGGAGAACGATGACTACATCTGCAGAGGACACATATTGAACGGTATGTCTGATCCTTTATTTGACATTTATCAAAATGAGGAGTCTGCTAAAGAGTTATGGGATTCTCTTGAATCCAAGTACATGGCAGAGGATGCTTCTAGTAAGAAGTTCCTTGTGAGTAATTTTAACAATTACAAGATGGTCGATTCTAGACCTGTCATGGAACAATTCAATGAACTCCTTAGAATCCTTGGACAATATACTCAACATGGGTTGAAGATGGATGAGTCAATATCGGTTTCAAGTGTGATTGATAAGTTGCCTCCCTCCTGGAAGGATTTCAAACACACTTTGAAACATGGTAAAGATGATCTATCTTTGGTTCAACTTGGTAGTCACTTGCGCATAGAGGAATCTCTAAGGGCGCAAGAGAATGACAAAGGCAAAGGAAAGGAAGTTGGTGGACCATCGGTCAATATGATTGATGATGGTAGAAACAAGAACAAAGGAAAGAAACGTAGTTTCAATGACAATGGTTCTAGTTCCAACAAGAAGCCTAAATTGGCTTGTTGGAAGTGTGGCAAATCTGGTCACTTTAAGAAGGATTGTCGTGTTGGAAACAACAAGAACGGCGCAAGCACAAGTGGTTCGGGAAAGGGGTCTAAGGACCATTCTCAAAACCAAGGTCGATTTAATACATAGTTGGAACAGATTTATTAAAAATTCTGTTTCAACAATTTCTGAGGCATTTTATGTGCAGGATGATGCTATTGCGTGGTGGATTGATTCCGGTGCCACAACTCATGTTTGTAAGGATCGTTGTTGGTTTAAGACATACGAACCAATGGAAGACGGATCAGTCCTTTACATGGGTGATGACCATTCCGCTCCTATTCAAGGAAGAGGAAGTGTGGTGTTGGAATTTAGTTCGGGAAAAACTATTTCTTTGTTTAATGTTTTGTATGTACCTAAACTTCGTAAGAATTTAATTTCGGTCCTGTCTTGAACAAGTGTGGCTATAAAAAAGTTTATGAGTCCGATAAGTATATCTTATCAAAGTCGGGTGTATTTGTAGGATTTGGTTATTATAACAATGGGATGTTTATGTTGAATTTGAATAAAATTCCGGTTAACTCTAGTTCCGTTTATATGACTTCCTCTCGTTGTTGTTAATTCCTCATTATGGCATGCTCGGTTAGGACATGTGCACTATAAAAGAATGATGGAAATGTCCAAAGATGGTTTGATTCCCGTTATTGATAATAATACGGAAAGGTGTAATACTTGCATGTTAACAAAAATCACTAGAAAACCTTTTAAAAGTGTTACAAGGAATTCTCGTAAATCTAGAATTGATTCATAGTGATTTATGTGACTTTCATGCAACTCCATCTTTAGGCAATAAAAAGTATATAGTCACTTTTATAGATGATGCTTCTAGGTTTTGCTATATTTATTTGCCGCATGCAAAAGATGAAGCCCTAGATAAATTTAAAATTTATAAAACCGAAGTTGAACTTCAATTAAGTGGCTTGATTAAAACCTTACGTACGGATAGAGGTGGTGAATATTATGATCCTAAATATTTCCAATCCGTAGGGATAATTCATGAGACTACGGCTCCTTATGTACCACAACAAAATGGTGTGGCTGAAAGGAAGAATAGAACTCTTGAAGAAATGGTTAACGCCATGTTGTCTTACTCGGGCTTGAGTGACGGGTTTTGGGGTGAAGCCATGTTAACGGCTTGTCATCTATTGAATAGAGTTCCTAATAAAAGGAACAAGATTACCCCATATGAGCTTTGGTATAAGAAAAGACCAAACTTAGCATTTTTGCGAAGTTTGGGGTTGTAGGGCCGTGGTTAGACTTCCGGACCCTAAAAGGAAAAAGTTGGGAGAAAAAGGTGTTGATTGCATCTTTGTTGGATATGCTGAGCATTCCAAGGCATATAGGTTCTATGTTATAGAACCTAATGAATTCATTTCTATTAACACAATTATAGAATCGAGAGATGCAATCTTTGATGAGAATCGTTTCTCTTCAATACCTAGACCCAAGGATATTATACCAATATCTACCGAATCTCAAATGGATGATCATTTAATTGATGTACCAAGTGAGATACCCGAACCTCTTAGAAGTAAAAGAGTAAGGAAAGCTAAATCATATGGTTCTACGATTTTCAACTATATTTAGTTGAGGGATCAAGAGATCGTTGAATCTCAATACTCTTACCGTTATAGTATAGAGGAGGATCCGAGAACATATGATGAAGCAATACAATCTCGAGATGCCGGGTTTTGGAAAGAAGCAATCAATGATGAGATTGGTTCTATTATGGAAAATAATACATGGGTCTTGTCGATTTACCACCAGCCGTAAACCTTTGGGGTGCAAATGGATCTTCAAAAAGAAGATGAAAGTCAATGGAACTATTGACAAGTTTAAAGCTCGATTGGTAATCCAAGGCTTTAGACAAAAGGAAGGGATCGATTACTTCGATACCTATGCACCGGTTGCTCGTATCACTACTATTAGATTTCGATAGCTTTGGCGGCCTATTCGTAATCTATTGATCCATCAAATGGATGTCAAAACAAAGCATTTCTAAATGGTGATTTAGAAGAAGAAGTGTATATGAAACAACCAGAAGGTTTTGTTATGCCGTAATGAGCATAAGGTATGTAAGTTAATTAAGTCATTGTATGGGCTGAAGCAAGCACCTAAGCAAAGTGGCATCAAAAGTTTGATGAGGTTGTTTTGTCGAATGGTTTTGTATTAAATCAGTCCGACAAATGTGTATATAGCATTTGATGAAACCGGTAAAGGTGTAATCATCCGCCTATATGTTGATGACATGCCGATTTTTGGCACCGACCAAAAGTAGTTGATAAAACTAAGAAGTTTTTATCATCAAAGTTTTCTATGAAGGACATGGGAGAAGCCGATGTTATTCTTGGTATAAAGATTAAACGGATGAACAAGGGAATCGCAATTTCACAATCTCATTATATTGAGAAAATTCTCAAGAGGTTTAATTGTGAAGATTGTTCTAAGATTAGTACTCCCATGGATCCAACCGAGAAACTTGTGTCTAATACTGTAAACCCGTGTCACGCCTTGAATACTCAAAAGCCATGGCGCTTGATGTATGCTATGACGGCACTCGACCCGATATTGCATATGCAGAGGAAGATTGAGTAGGTTCACTAGTAACCCTAGTAAACAACATTGGCATGCTATAACAAGGGTGTTCAAGTACTTAAAAGGTACTATGGACTATGGTTTATATTATAGTGGACATCCTTCTATTTTAGAAGGTTACACAGATGCTACTTGGATCAACCAAGAAGATTCATCTTCTACGAGCGGTTGGGTGTTCTTGCTTGGAGGAGGTGCCATTTCTTGGGCTTCTAAAAAGCGTACATGTATTACACATTCTACAATGGAATCTCGAGTTTGTAGCATTGGCTGCCGCTGGAAAAGAAGCGGAGTGGCTTCTAACTTGATATATGAGATTCCATTATGGCCAAAACCGATATCACCAATGTCTATCCATTGTGATAGTGCTCGCCACTTTGGCTAGGGCCTATAGTCAAATTTATAATGGCAAGTCTAGACACTTGGGTGTCGACATAGTATGATTCGGGAGTTAATCATGAATGGTGTGATATCGCTGAGTTTGTTCGGTCGCAACAAAATTTGGCCGACCACTTGACGAAGGGGTTAGCCGGAGACTTGGTAAATAAGTCTCGCAATGGGAATGGGATTAAAGTCCATTTAATCCTCTAATTGTGAGATACCCAATTCCCTTCTAATACAACGTTAGAAGCTTGAATTCAATGTGGAAAGCTCGCAGCTTGGAGATTGGAACACATGTTATTATCTTTCCCAAGGTATGTGTTCGCACTGCAAGTAAACCTAGGTTGAAGAATATCTTCTTAATAGTTCCTTTGAAAAATTGCAAATGCAGTGTGCAAGACTAAAGGAACTACCTTAATGAACATGAAGTTTTGCCGCTTCAAGAAGCTAGGACTTGGCTTCCTATATGTTCACCAATGGATATGGACACATGGCTTGTAAAGTGTCAAGATTAAACAAAGAGAATTGTACCGAACTTATGTGTATAGTATCTTCGTGTATTCATATGAAGTTGACGGGTTCAATCGTTACGACACCCTGATTCTCGAGTATTTGAAATGTGTATTATACTAAGATGAAAATTCAATCGCAAGACATTTTCATTTATGCATTCGTTTGTTTCGTTATTTATAAAAGTTTATTAAATCAAAGGATTACATTAAAATGGAGGGGATTTGTTGGTGATTTTATATCATCAACTTATTTTATTGTAATGGTGATTTACTAAGAGATCAATGTGATTCGTATTAGACTCGGATACGAGTAAGGGAAAGTGTGGAGTACACACTCGTTTGAGCTAAAACGAAGTCAACCTCGATAAAGAAGTAAAAGTTAAAGGGTAGCACATTTTGCTGATGTGCTCGGCCGAGCAGAGTCCTTGACTCCGCCGAGCGCAGCTTAGCGCATTGGCCAAGTTTCGGAGTGTCTTGCTCGGCCGAGGCACGTGCCTTGCTCGGCCGAGCAAGATGAACAACACGGCCGTGCGCTTCATAAGACACGGCCGTGCAGCTTGGCTAAATTCAAATGGACATGTGTGCTCGGCCGAGCGAGTCCCTTGACTCGGCCGAGCAGTTCCTGAACAGGTGCCAGTTCAAACTGAAAAGGCACATCTCTTGGCTAAAGTCATGTCTTTTGGTCATACCCTTTGACTGATACCTCTCCATCTGTATAAATACAGAGATTGATCTCAGTTGTACACACATGAAAACACAAGAGTGAATTACAACAATATAACGAAAGCAATCAATTCTCAAGGTTTTGATTTGTTCTCTTTGCCTAGAAAACAAATTGCGTGATTGTCTTATCCCAATAAGGATTTCGTGTAACCCAGGCAATAAGGGTCGAAATACTTTATTCGGAAAGTGGATTATACACGATTCAATCATATATCCGGAAGCACCATTAGTATCAAAGACCCTAATTCCCCTACAAATGGGGTGAGCATAGATGCAAATCCCCCAAAAATCACATTTTCCTTCTTGAGAATGTTGCTGTCCAGTAGCATTTCTCTAAGACCTCTGTCCATTGTCTAATATTTTGGACATACAGAACTTGGAATTTGGCGATGACTATAAAACACTTTTTATAGCCAACATCTAGAGGATTCCAAAAATATTTTTACTTTATTTTTCCTCCTAGTACAAGTCCCTCTTTCAATTTATTTTCTAAAGGTCAATTTTCCAGTCTCTGGAAATCCAGATTTCATATCTGTGATTTCCAAAGAGTTTTTGCCCTCCAAATCAAGTCCAATTGGAAAAGTCTCTTGTATTAATCTTATTCAAGATGTTTTGAACAACTTTCATTCTCTGACTTTCCCCAGATTCTGAATTTTTAAAGCTCTTAAATCCATTTTAAAATCAAGTGTCCACTGTCTTTTTCATTCTGGGAGAATTGACTTTCAACTTCAAGGAGTCTTTTGAGTACCAAAACTCAACCCTAAAATCATACCAAAAATCATGGGACTTGTTTAATGTCTTACAAAGAGTTCTCAATTTTTAGTTTTCTCGGTTTGCATTTATTTTAACCAAAGAAATACACACACACACACACAAATGGTTTTAAATTAGGAAGACTCGTTTTACGAGGCATTCCGGGTGAACCCTAACGTTCTTCCCGGAGTGTAACGTGACCTCCGAACCCACTTCTCTCTAATTTTGGGCATTTTTCAAAGTTTTGGCCTTAAACTAAAAACGGCGTGGCGACTCCGTTTGATTTTTCAAAATTGAAAATCGTGGCATCATCACAGTGGCGACTCCGCTGGGGATAAGAGATGAGCTTTATCTTTTTAAGAAAAAAATTTTCAAAAAAAAAGAAAAGCTTTTGTGGGTCAAACTTCCGTCTCGGCATTTGAAACCATTTGTACTGTGTGTGTGTGTTGGTTTTGCACATTTCATGTTGTTTTGACTGTCCCGGAAGAATAGATATCTTGACTGTCGGACTCGTTTCTTTAACTGTTTGGATTATGTGTTTATGTGCTTATGTGTTCATTTGCTTTCAAAAAAAAAAATTTCGAAAAAAATTTTTCAAAAAAAAAATTCAAAAAAAAAATCAAAAAAAATATTTTTCAAAAAAAATATTTTTTTCAAAATTTTTGCATGCATCATTCTCTTTAAGACACATGTGAAAATTTCTATTTTACTCGTAAAAGAAGATAGATCGCCGCACACTATGCGCACTTGGCCTTACACCGCACACTACGCCCTTAACCCGGAAATCCCAAGAGCAGCGCTGCTTTGGCCTTATTACACCTCTCGGTGCGAGCACGGGACTACCCAAACATCCCTTGGAGCCTCGTGTCGACCATGCACTTATCCGTGACACATTTTGTCCGAGACCCGGTTGGTTTTTAGTCTGGTCCGTGTCGTGCCCTGTCCGTGTATACACCTTGCCTGCCAAGTCTTAGTCGGCATGCCAAGTCAATATCTTTCGGGGACCCTAATCAGTCGAAGTCCTGCCGGTTTTCCGTCACGGACTTTGACCAGATCTTGACCGGCGCCTTGATTTTGACTTTGACCAGCATAACTTATGCACCGACTCCCGGCATAACACTGAGTCATCAAGGATTTACAATTATTCCATGTCTAATTACGACTTAACTGACGACGGGTCAAGAACAGTTATGGACATTTATCAGTTCGAGCCATGCCGACTTTTCGTCGAGCTCTCCGGACATAATCTTGACCTTTGACGTCAGCTTTGTCCGTAATTTACATCGAATGCTCGTTAAGACTAGATTACTCGCCAGACTTTAGGATCGTTTTTCTTTTCGGTCAGTGGGACTTGCTTGCCCTATGGAACCCTTGCTCGAGGTTACAGGTTGAGGGTCCGCAGGCGTAGTGATGGGTCCCACTGATCCAGGATTCAGAGTAGTTTGCGAAAAAGAAGAGCAATCTTTTCCAACCGCTTAGGTTTAATAAAACACGTTTTAAGTAAACAAGAACAAATAATTACATGTTGCATGAGCCCGGAGCCCAAACACCTACCCTCCTTCATTCCCAAGTATCTGAACCCTCGTGTCTTTCCCCCGCAGCTCCTCACAAAGCTTGGTTTCGAGCGCCGGGTCACCGTCTCGATCGGGCTGGGAAGAATCAAGCGCATCATCGCCTTCACCGTTTGCTTCAACTCCGAGTTTCGTAATGTCCGCATCGCCCGGTAACGATGGAGACAACGCCACTCCGCCTCCCGGACTCCCCAAACGTAACAAAGAAAGTGGAATCGCTTAGCCGAACAGATGAAATTGCGACAGAAGCTAATGTATGAATAGCCTTCTGGAGGCTATTAGGAGCCATGGTTTGGCCGCCAGTCTCAATCCCGATGGCACCTTCACCGTAGAAGAAGAGGAGGACCCCAATCCTAATCTTCGTCGCCCTGACTACTCCAGGATGCCATCACCAACCTCTTATGAGTCTACTATTGAAGCCCATGCTTCTCGATCTATGGGTCAGCCAGCTCCCAACTACGTACCACCGGACCCATGCAGCTCGACGGGACAAGCCAGTTCGCAGTTCCTCAGTGGGGACAAAATCAGTACGGAATGTCTTCCCATCGTTGGGGGTACCTCGGAATGCCGCAGCAAGTTGGGATCCCGCCTCAGTTTGGGACCGATCAATCTGGACCTTCACAATGCCAGCTCGAGTACCACGGCAACAGTTTGGAATGTCGCCACCACAGCCAAAGCTAGGGCAACAAGTACCCCTCTTCTAAGTGATGTTGGTCCAATGCCCCTAACACCTCACCGGCTTCCACAAACCTATTTCTCACTCGTGGTTCAATGGGCCAACAAGCCCCTGTCCCAATCTCATCTAATCACCAGACCGCAGCATTCTCCCTGCTATACACCCTCGCCTCATCCAAGCATACAGTTCAACAACCAGGGATAGCAACCCGCATTTAAGCCTCACTCTGGAAACCCGAGCTATCCGGCTACCTCAGGTCTGCCTCCGCCTTCTCTGCCAATGGGAAGCCAACAAAGAAGTCAGCCGGGTTTTATCCCTTTGCCCAAGTTCCTACCTATATTCCCTGTGGTAATTTGGGCCAAGGACGAGGTTTTCACCTATGCCCCGGAATATGGTATCCCTTCCACCTGTGCCGCCGCTGTAACTCCTCTCTCCAGCCTCGCCACTGGTTTGAGCGCTATGGCTCCACCACAGACCCTCACCTGGCCTGGTTCATGGAACAACACAGGGAGATGAAAGCACAAATTGCTGAATTGACTGCTAAGAAAGCTGCCCTTCGGCCTACAGATTCGGACTCCATTGTACCCCTGCCTCACAAGTTCGTGATGCCCAATCTTGACTTGTTTGACGGAAGTGCGTGCCCTAAAACTCACTTGGACACCTACACTTTGGCAATGAAAGCTAAGGGATGCACAAACCGGCTTGGCCGATTACTTCGCCTCTCTTTGAAGTCGGGAGCTTTGAAATGGTTCTTTCGATTAAAGCCCGAAACTAGGGTCGCTGGGAACGACAGTTACCGCATTTCACAAATAAGTAAAAAGCCAACTTGGAATGGGAGACAAATAGAGTCGACCTGCAGACGACGATGCAGCGCCCAGATGAGAATATTGGGGATTTTTATAAAAGGTGGAACTTGAAGCTCAGTGAAATGGCTATCCCTCCCTCTGACGAGGAGCAGTTAGACATCTTCCAGTCATGCTTGAAGCCGCATTTAAGGGCCTCACTTACAATTTCCCCTATCCGGATCTGCGGGCAATGGTCAATTCCGGGGCTAAATTTGAGAGGGCTTACAATCAGCAGCAAGTTGTTGCACCTGTTTACAGATACCGGGCTTCTTCCACCTCCAACACGACTCCTGCCCAGCCCTATTCGGGACAGGACTGTAGCAATGTCACTCCCTTTGTTCCCAAGAAACCTGATGCGTCCAGATCCCGGTTCCGAGGCTTGGGAGACTTTGTGTCACGACCCTAAACCTAGGCACATGTTGGTCACACGTGAAGCACGTGGGGTTGGGTATGCCTTGCATATCATCCTTGGATTGTTAGTATTTGATTTGCTTATATGTTCATTTGAAGCATTTTGATGAACTATGTGTTTTTGGATGTTATAACTTGATTGAAGCATATAATGTCTAAATAAAGAAAAGTTGTGTAGTTCTTTGTCAACACTTGAGACTTGATTGAAAGTGTTATAAAAGGTATAAGGTGCTTATGTGTAATATCAAGTATAAGGTGGTGGTTTGGAAATTGTTTGAACCTTGAGGAGCTAGAATGTAAATGGGTTATATAAATATCAACCAAAGCTTATCTTGGAAGATTAATTTCACCTCTTCAGTCCATCATCTTCTCCTACGTTCTTGAAGAGTCCCAAACCCTATCTAAACTTCATAAAATCCCAGAAATTCAAAGGTTGAGTGGCTGTTGATTCTGTTTTCAGAAGATTGCAAAGGAGGGTGATAGGAGCAAGAATATCTAACTTCATCTCCTTTTTATTTTGATAATCCTTGGTAAGTTGTTATGTTCTTTTGTTATAATTGTTCATAACATGATTATAGTGGTTAATATGATGTTATTAACAAGTTGTGAAATGATGAAACTTCATCTGGGGTTTGAAAATGGTAACAAGCTAAGTTGGTGATGAGCAACTTAGAAAAAAGTGGTATCATGGGTTAGAAATTGTTGTACCCATGTTGTGTATATGTTATAGAGCATGGAGAGAGTATGAATATGCTTTAAACCTGAGGTATAGTGAGGTTTGAAGGCAGTTTGGAAACCCTTGCAGTTGCTGAAGTAAGTCCTGCGAAATTGTTGTTGTTGCTGCTAGTGTTTTGTTGTTGTTTGCTGCAAAAACCGTGGCCTAGGGTTGTGTTATGGATTGGAAATTGTTGTACACATGTTATATATGTGTTATAGGGTAAGAAGGGAGTATATTAGAGTTTAAAACCAGGCATATGGACTGTCGGAAACCTGTTTGCAGTGGCTGAAGTATGGCTGGAAACTGCAGTTGTTGGTGTGGTTGTTCTTGCTGATTTCTGATGTAAAACCGTGGCTCCAGGGGAGGGGCACGACTCGTGTACATGAGCACGAGTCGTGACCAAGCTGAGGAGTCGTGAGGCACCAGTCGTGGCCATGGAATCAGTCGTGCAGGGCCTGGAAACGACTCGTGCTGCAATGCACGACTCGTGCTCAAAACTGCCTTGGGTGAGCACATTTGCAAGCTTTTAAACCTAGTCTAATGAGTATAGTATTAATCACTCTTTAACTATACTTCTAGTACAAGTTTAGTACAACATTGTAGAACTTGGAATAGGCCAAAAAGGTTATGGCAAGAGCTTTAAATATTGATCCAAAGTTGCTTGGAAGGCAGTTTCAGCACTTGGATTATTTCAATCTGCAGCCTTGGTCCATGTTTGAGGCATTGGAAACCTAGGCTAAACAACTCGGAATGGAACACTTTTTGATCCTGTATTTGATACAACTTTAGTACTATATAATAGAGTTGGAATTGGGCCAAAATGAAGTAGGGAAGAGCTTTAAATATTGGCCTAAAAATGCAAGAAAGGAAAGTTAGAGAGCTGAACCATTTTACCTTGCAGCCTTGAACCATGTTTGAGGCATTGGTAACCTAGCTTGATGGGCATGTATTGATACACTTTTTAACCCTGATTTTAGTACAACTTTAGTACTACATTATGGAACTTTAAATGGTCCAATCGGATAAAGAGAAGGGCTTTAAAGAATGTCCTGAAAATGCTTGAAAGGCGATTATGGAACTTTAACCAAAGTTAATAAAACTTGGTATTTGAACTTGGAACCCTTAGAGAAGGTGTGTAATGTTGTATTGTGAACGCGTAGGGATACTTAGATGATATTGTCCCTCTACGTGGTTGACCCTAGATGGTTATGGGGTTATAGTGCGTAAAAATGATTAGCACTAATTGATTTGGTTTGGGGCAAGTGTATTAAGACATTGTCACTAGATTATATAGCGTATAATGAATTGGTAGGGATTACTTGATATGCATTGTGTCCTTACTTGATTTCATTACATGGTGGAGGGTCCAAGTAATGTGTAAAATGTGTATTACACTATTTGTTGGGTTGAAATCTTTATAGAAAGTGTTCAACCTTAGGGTCTGATTTAGTAGGGCTACTTATATTGTATGGTACCCGTACTTGATGACCTATATGTGATGATTGGTTCGGATAGTGCGTGAAATATATGTGGCACTACTTCTTGAGATTGAGTATGGATATGTAGGGCTTATATGCAATTTATTATGCCCATATGTGATCTCATATCCATGATTTGTTGTGCACATAGTGTTTAAATGCGTGTTGCACTGTTCCATTTGGTTTGAGCATGAGTATTAGACCATGTTATTGGTTTGGCATTATTCAACAGTGTTTACAAGGTTGATTGTGCTGTGGAAATGGGTTGACATGATTATAGTAACATGTTTTCTGTTGATATCCCTATGCGTGGATGTAATTTCAAGTAACTTGTTTATGTACTTGGATATGATTATATGAGCTGTTGTTATGGGTATAGGGAATCCAATCAAGTATAGATTTGTTCTATAAGTGATTGAATTTCGCATACCTATGGCGTAGCATGTCTGCGACCACGCACATGGGAATAGCCACCGCCGTATCGTGCCAAAAGCCTTACGTATAGATGGGAATGTTACACGAGAAGGTGACATGGCATGTACGTGATTACGAGATATGGGATTGGCCACTTGATGTGGGATTGGCCACTTGATGTGGGACTGTATTGTGCCAAAAGCCTTGCGAGATAAATGTTAGTGATTGTAATAGAATTAGCCACTTTTGTATTGTGCCATATGCCTTGCGAGATAGTGGGAGACTTATATGTTCTATATGGTCGAGTATTCGGGTGGGAAAGGTAACTTAAAGTGTTTCTTGTTTTCCCAATTGTGAGCAACCGATGTGTGTTGCATATTATATGAGCAACTTTGTAAGGTGTTGCATATCATTGAGCAACCTGTGTGTGTTGTACATTAGTTGGGTAACCTATTTATGTGTTACATATTATATGACTTACGGTCGGGAGGAAAAGGTAACTTAAGGTGTTACTGTTTCCCAATGTGATATATTGCAACCTGTTTATGTGTTGCATACTATATGGCATATTGTTGCATGCATAGCAACTTATTGAGATTTATTCTCACCCCTTCTCCCTTTACTGTTTTAGTTTCAGCTGAGACAGGAGGACCATACCGGTGAGGCCGGGAAGGAGTTTAGATCCTATTTTGGGTTGTCAGGGTATGTTTATATTTGTGTGGGAGTTGGGAATAGTTGTGGTTATGTATTCTGAGAAACTGTTATAGAATATTTTCAGTAAATTGTATTGTAATCAGTTGTGGGTTGGTTTGTTTTCAGTTGGCTCGTATAAGCCTGTTTAGTGTAGTGGTTGTATCTTAAACATGTTATATGTTTAAAGCAGGTTTTTAAATCACCTCCGGGTAGTGAGGTTATTTTGAAATTTTTTTGGAAACGGTTGTGTACTTTTCAAGTTAAATGAAAGAAAAGTTTTTTTTAAATAGTATATTTTGGGACCCTCCATCCTGGGACACGATTTATAGGTCCGGGATTTGGAGGCGCCCACACTTTGGGATGCCTTTGAGTGATATCTTCAGAGGTTTGGTAAAAGAAGATTTGCTCCGGCCTTTAGATAATTATCAGCCTAGAAGCCCCATTGCTCCTTTGGATACCTCCAAGCATTGTGCCTTTCATCAGTACCAGGGGCACCTGACAGATGATTGCGTCCCCTTGAAAAAGGCCATCCAAAGTTTGATTGAGCAAGGGAAGTTAGAGGTGCCTGAAGGGCCCAATACTATCAGTAACCCGTTCCCTATAAATAACAACATGAGTGTCAACATGGTCGAGTTTGGTGATTCAAGCCTTGTGGGCATAATGGAATTTGACCCGCCCCTTTGTGAGGTCGGTGAACCAGCCATCGCAGGCGATGAAAATGGTTGGATTAAGCAAGTGATTGCCAAAGAAATCCTAATGGAAAGATATGTAATAGCTCCCATCTCCAGCGTCGAAGAGTAAATGCATGGTCCAACAGCAAAGAGCGGCTAGACTAGGGGCTACCTATCTTTAAATTAAACTCAATGAATAGTCTTTTAGTCAACCCTTGTAGGTTCTAGTATTTTTCTATTTCACCTAAGTCCTTCCTGGTCATTTGTCGTTTTAGTCCATAATGGTTAAATGTCTAACTTTTATATAAATCTTTTTTCTTTTCTTACTAGACTCGAGACATCACTTGCACACCCACATTATACTTAATTGAAATGGTTTTATCCCAGATGATCACTTGTGCTGCTCAACCACTAATTCTTTGAAATGATTAATATTTAAATTAATCGGAATGAGAAAATCAATTGGTATCCTTCTCAAATTGGGGCTTACCAACTCCCCATCTTGCATCTCATATGCTCACATCCCTATCATCATCCTCATCATCTCGCTGCTCGATGAATTTGCACGGATCTTTTCTCATTTAAAGCTTAAGCAAGCAATGAAGACTTAATCTCGTTTAGGTCATCCGGTAGGGATTGCGGTTGAAGCCTTTCACCCATAGGAAAGCCATTACCTCACTCCCGCTAAACAATACCCTTTCATTTCAAGATCGGCGTATTTTGAAACCCCGTTTAGCCATCATTTTTGCTCCTTACTGAGAGAAGTCCAAGCAAGGCCAAGAAGTTAACTTCGAGAGTCGGCGATGCGCAAAATGTCTCAAGCCATGAAGGAAGGACAAAGATAATCCTCAACTCCTCAGGAGGCTTTCCACTTCAAAAAAAAAAAAAAAGGACTGTTGATCCTCACAATTCAGTGAAAAGTCCCCGACTCCTCAAGAAGCTCTCCAATGATAAAAAAGGAGCCCGAATTCTCGCAAAAGTTCTCGATAGCTTGGACTTCCTCTCACCATTACCTTAATCAATCCTAAGACATCCTCTCGCTTTTAGTGGATATTCCCATTTCCTTAAACTCTCGCTTTTAGAGGATATTCCCGTTACCATTTGCCTTTGGCCAAAGTCAAAATCTGACCTCTCATTCTTAGAGGCAAATCAGTTTCCTTACCTTAGAAATCCCATACATATCCCTGCAAGCCAACCTCTCATCTTTAGAGGTTCAGCCAGTAAAAGGCCCAGCCGACCTCTCATCTTAAGAGGTCACATTTTTCCAAATTACCCGATGGCCGATCGAAGCCCGGAAACCCAGCTATAGTTCCTACTGGATAGTAATTTCATTCTAATATCTTCGAGATCTAAATCAAATTATTCATTCCTTGCTTAAGTTTGAATCAAATCCATCTCGGTTCAATGTCATCAATCTAAGATTGTGCAAATTCAATCCATTCATTTGGCATTTCATGTGAGCATATTTCATTTCTCTTCCACAAACACTTGCCGCGGATGTCCCACTGGGGCTTCGCGTTCGTGTCTTTCATGGACATTCCAAGGGGACATGATCTTCAATTCTCCAATTCTCAAAATCCTCAAAGGTCCTTAAAATCTCAAAATTTCAACATTCGTTCTCTTTTCAATCGGGATAAGCCTGAACTATGGCGACCTGAGCTCTTCATAATGGAGGGAACGTAGGCAACCATAATTGGTCCGGTCGAAATCACAAACAAATCTCAAAAAAAAATCCGGTCTCATCAAGGACCGTTCCTATACACTTCCCATCCGTCCGAGCTTGATTCTCGGTATCAGTTGGTTTTCTCCTTGTGATTAATCAAAATATTTGTTCATATCAGATTTAGTGTTTGAATAACCCGAACATCAATAAAGGGTTTTAAGCAGCCTTGTGATCATCATGAATAAGACAAGTTTTCAAGTGTCTCGACAAGTCTTCTCTTTCTACATTATAGGAAGATAGAGCCAAACACTGTTTTTTTGTCAGCAGGGGCTTCCATATACTTTTTCACACCTTGTTATGCTTATACTCTCTCAAAAGAGTCAAACACAAAAGCGAGAGTGTCATACACAAATTCGGGAGACATTCCCACTTTTCGAAAGATGTGCCCCTGCACGTAAAATTTTTTTGAGTCTTGTCCAGTGACTGATTGACTAAGGTCTGAAAAGATGGGTGCCTCCTCGGCCACATAATGACTCTGTCTGTAATAAGACTGCTCTGAGTTTCTTCACGCTGGGGCTTTGCTAAGCGATTCTCCCAGGTTCTCCTGTATCAGCTCTTCAAGCTGGGGCTTCTATAGTCATCTTTGGGTCCACATTGGGTTCTTCACTACGAGATAGATTCGATCTTTATCAGATTATCTTCAGGATCGCTTTGCATTACCAATCAGATTGGGACTCTGCTAATTATGTCGAAATCGCAACGAGGTTATAAGATTGGGGCTTCGCCAAGTCACTTCTTCAAAATCTGGACTTTGCCAAGCTGGTCCTCTGGACCTGAATTTTATCAAGTCACAAGAAAGGTCTAGTCACATCAACAACTAGATTTTCACTGTAACTTGATACATAGCAGCTTCCCGTAGCATCGGAATTTAAGATCTGGGTTTCTCCCGGCATTAGCAATTTCATCAAATCATTCTCCGAACAAGGTTTCGGCCAAGTTACAGCTCACCCAAATGAAAGAAGTTTCACTCATGTCGACGTACTGTAGGGCCTGTCGGCATCAGCTTCAAATGACCAAGATTGAGAGGGAAAATTTCAACCAAGACCCGGGATCCGAATCCAATCTCATCAAAATTGAGGTCCATGTGATATTGTTAACAAAACCTCATTAACAACCGCTGTTTAAATCACGATCGAGGGCTCTTACCCCCCCGCTTGCTCAAAATCTGTTCCAAACAGTTTCCAGACACATACATCCCAATGCATCCCCTCTCATCACCATGCATCCCCATAAAAAAATCTTCCCAGGGCTCATGTAGCATGCGCAAAACTTGGATCAATAGGAACAATCCTAAGTGATTGAAGATCATAAATCATAATTTCCCTGCCGAAAGCTTAGGCTAAGTGCATCTCCAAAAGCAAGTAAATGCATCATCTCGCGAACATATGCAGTGATACTCTCATAAGCATTTTGGTTCTATGCATGCATCTGTCATCATGAATGTCATATATGCATCTTCCTCTCTACTAACAAATGCAGCAAATCGCCAACAAAGACCGCCCCATGAACGGCAATCCAACAACTCTTCATCACCATCAGCCGTAGCCTTAGTCCTTCCGGCAGCTACAGGTAAGCACAACACAAGTATGAAGTATATCTCATTTAAACTGCAAATCATCCGGTCTCATGTTTGCTTTCTCATAAAAGTCATTTCAAGTCTTAGAGTTCACCTCGCGATACTTTTGAGTTAATCTCGATCCTCGTTAGGCTGATTCCTATACCCTTTTTTAGGCTTGTTCCTATACCTCTTCGGGTGACTCCCAAATACAGTCAAACCTGGGGTGACTCCCCTAAGAACAGTCAATCTTGGGTACAAAGCCCGTGGCCTATCGCTATCGCCACCTCTTGATTCGAATACGTAAGTAGCCTACCATAGGTCCAGCCACTTGACCAACACGATCACCATTTTCCCTGATAGTTATCATAGGCTCGAATTTTCCCCAGCGAGAACACCTTCAAATAGTCTCCCTCAGGTAGCAAACCTCGACTTAGGATCATACCCCTGAACTAAGTCCCCATTTAGGTTCATACTCCTGAACCAAAACCTCGACTTAGGATCATACTCCTGAACTAAGTCCCCATTTAGGTTCATACCCTTGAACCAAAACCTCGACTTAGGATCATACTCCTGAACTGATTCCCCATTTAGGTTCATACTCCTGAACTGAGTCCCCATTTAGGTTCATACTCCTGAACTAAATCTCAACATAGGTTCATACTCCTGAACTGAGTCCCCATTTAGGTTCATACTCCTGAACTGAGTCCCCATTTAGGTTCATACTCCTGAACTAAATCTCAAATTAGGTTCATACTCCTGAACTGAGTCCCCATTTAGGTTCATACTCCTGAACTGAGTCCCCATTTAGGTTCATACTCCTGAACTAAATCTCAACTTAGGTTCATACTCCTGAACTGAGTCCCCATTTAGGTTCATACTCCTAAATTAAGTCCCCATTTAGGTTCATACTTTGGAACTAAACCTCAACTTAGGTTCATCCCCGACGAAAGTCAACAGAATTCCGTCTCTTCCCTCGTTTTCACCTCCGGCAGCAAACGTAAGATCGATCCCTTCAAATGAAGTCCACCAAAAGACTGTCTATCCCCTCAGAGTCCGTCCCCAATGAAAGGATACGAACATCGAAGGAAATCGTTTCAAAACAAGTTGATACCTCCTGATCACCATTTATCAAGGTTCGAGGCACCTAAAATGCCATCATCAAGGTTCGAGGCACCTAAAACGCCATCATTAAGGTTTGAGGCACCTAAAACGCTATCACTTCAATTTTGACACACAACACGAGGAAAGCGATAAATCGCAATCATCCCCTAATTCGACAGACCGAAATCATTACTAGGGCGACTTCCCAAAAATAGTCAAATCTTAGGGCGACTTCCCAAAAATAGTCAAATCATAGGGCGACTTCCCAAAAATAGTCAAATCATAGGGCGACTTCCCAAAAATAGTCAAATCATAGGGCGACTTCCCAAAAATAGTCAAATCTTTGGGCGACTTCCCAAAAATAGTCAAATCTTAGGGCGACTTCCCTAAAATAGTCCCTCTAGGGTCAACGACTGAAGATAGTCGAAAAACACGAACTACGACCTGCTTGATTCCTCAAAAGGATACGTAGGTAGCCTATCGAATAGGTTCAGCCATCCGACCACTTTGGTCACCCCTTTTCCCACCTTGCCAAATGTGGAGCCTTACTCTTATCGACGACCCCGCTTCCTTCGAAAGCGCCGTCGCCGAGGGGCTACTGTAAGTGCTCCAATTTGAGCCGTTAGTATTTTCGTTAGAAAACTAACAAAAGCCTCCACAAACTCCACAAAACCCTAACTTTTCTAACTAGTTAAGGGTATTTTGGGGATTACTATTTAAGGATGGACAAGTGAAGGAATCTCACAAATGGTGAATTTTCAGAACTGGAAGTGAGGCTTGCTTGCTTGTAGGGGAAAATTATTCCCCCTGTCCAAAGCCTGCACTGCATTAAATGAACAGTGCACGCTGGCATTTGGATCCGCGCGGACAGGATTGTCATCCGTGCGGACATGATTGCTTCCTCCAGTCCCCTATAAATAGAGCCCCTCAGTCTCATTTTCAACAAGACAATTCACTCACAACAGCATTCTGGCGAAAATATTAGAGAAAACAGTGGGAATTTCTTAATTGCCACCTTTTTCTCTTAATCATTTTTCCAAATCTCACTCACTAAACACTCTCAAAACTCTCTTAAACACACAAGCTCAAGCTTAAATCAACCCTAAAGAGGAGGATTAGAGAGAAAACATAGAGGACTTAAGTGTTATCTACTTGTTTTCTCTTTGACCAACTCTATTAACAAACACGAAACACACTTAAGTCTTGAATCTATTCAAGCCAAACACAAACACAAGAAGATAGGGTCAAACCATCATTGGTAAACCCTCCTTCTTTAAACCCTAAAACTCTCTTTTAATTTCTTGTTCATCTTGTTCAATTTACATCTTTACTTTACTTGTCTAGTTAATCTTGTTTTTCTTACTTTAATTTATTTTATGTCTAGTTTAACTTAAGTTTTAACCTAATATGGTCATTTTGGAGTTCATCTCCATGAATGACCATCTCAAATGGTCCACACTTTAAACTTCTAGTTAATTTTTCTCTTTAATTTCATTACAAAATCCCCTTTCCCATTTGCAAAGGACTTGTTTTAAACCCCATAAATCCCCCAAGGATGACTTGATATGATAACCACTTGACACAAAGTAGTGGAATCAAGTCTAGGGATGAAAATGGGGTTAGCATAGATGCAAATCCCCCAAAAATCACATTTTCCTTCTTGAGAATGTTGCTGTCCAGTAGCATTTCTCTAAGACCTCTGTCCATTGTCTAATATTTTGGACATACAGAACTTGGAATTTGGCGATGACTATAAAACACTTTTTATAGCCAACATCTAGAGGATTCCAAAAATATTTTTACTTTATTTTTCGTCCTAGTACAAGTCCCTCTTTCAATTTATTTTCTAAAGGTCAATTTTCCAGTCTCTGGAAATCTAGATCTCATATCTGTGATTTCCAGAGGGTTTTTGCCATCCAAATCAAGTCCAATTGGAAAAGTCTCTTGTATTAACCTTATTCAAGATGTTTTGAACAACTTTCGTTCTCTGACTTTCCCCAGATTCTGAATTTTTAAAGCTCTTAAATCCATTTTAAAATCAAGTGTCCACTGTCTTTTTCATTCTGGAAGAATTGACTTTCAACTTCATGGAGTCTTTTGAGTACCAAAACTCAACCCTAAAATCATACCAAAAATCATGGGACTTGTTTAATGTCTTACAAAGAGTTCTCAATTTTTAGTTTTCTCGGTTTGCATTTATTTTAACCAAAGAAATACACACACACACAAATGGTTTTAAATTAGGAAGACTCATTTTACGAGGCATTCTGGGTGAGACCTAACGTTCTTCCCGGAGTGTAACGTGACCTCCGAACCCACTTCTCTCTAATTTTGGGCATTTTTCAAAGTTTTGGCCTTAAACTAAAAACGGCGTGGCGACTCCGTTTGATTTTTCAAAATTGAAAATCGTGGCATCATCACAATTACGTGCTATAACTTCCCATGAAACATGGGAATAAAGACCGTACAGAGAGGCAAAATTTCAGAGGGAATTATCAGTGAAATAAATGAACAAATGTTAGTGGCAAGTTCCCATAATCCTCGATTTTGCATGAACATCAATTCATATCTGTCAGACTTGATGACCAGCCAAGCCTATTTTGAATGATGATTGCCACTATGTTGACTGAAGTAGAATTTGTCTATAAAAGGAAATATATCAGATTGTAAGTTTATACAATCCAATTCAGTCAATAAGTAAATGGGAAGATTGGTTTCAATGTTCAGTCCTAGCAAAATGGCTAAGACAACAAAGAAACTGGTTTTTCATAGTCCAAGAGTTGAGGAAACAAGGGAGGAAAGGTTTGAGAGAGAGTTTAGGTCATATCAGATTCAAACAGACAATGCTTTAGAACAGGAGGTGAATCAATTGCCAATTGATGATCCTCATAAGGAAGAAGAATTAAGAGAGAGAGAGAGATAAGAAGGAAGTTTTGGGAGGAGGAGAGACTAGCATTGTTGGAAGGTGAGAGAAACAGATTAGAAGAGATAGCTAGAGATAAGGGTAAGGCTAAGATGGTTTATGAAAGTCATGGTGATCAGACAGCTAAGGTTAAGCTGTTTGATAAAGGGAAGAGAGGTGAGTCAAGTAGGCAAGTTGGGGTAGAGGTGGAGAGAGTTTATACACTGGGAGAGCTAGTGAAGCTTGACAGCAAAGAAAGGATTAAGATTGACACACCAATTGGTCAACCTGATTTCTTAGCTGTCAAGGAGTTCACAGCTATAACCAGAGATTCTCTCACTTTGAGTCAAACAGTTCTTGAGGAAACTGGAGACAACTTTGCAGGAGTGCAAAGTTCTCCTTCAAAGGCATATATGAGATTGTTCTCACAATTTCTCAAGTGTTTGAGTCCAACTGCTATGAATGAGGAAGAAGGTCTAGGTCCACAATCTGATCAAGCAATCATTTCCCAGGAGAGTGCTAATATATCAGGAACTTTTAGCTTTGTCTCTCCACTAAGAGATTATCCTCCTTACAATGCTGTGGAGGAATGGTGGCCAAGAAGGGTGTGTCCTTCTTTACAGTTCTCAACATCAGCTATTGATCCTTTCATGCAGAGGCACCCAGTGTGGTTAGAGAGGTATGGGGAGATCAAAGAGAATGTTTATAGGGTTCCTGATGTTCTCTACAATGAATATGGGTTCATGGATGAGGATATTTAAGATTTCCCAAAGAACAGTTAAGAAGAGAATTCTTAGCTGTCAGAGTCTGTAAGAGGCACAACTGTGAAAGAAGGAAGATATTGAGAAGCTTTTAGTAATGGGTGTTTGTTTGTTGTTTTGAAAGACTTGTGTGTTTGAAGAGAATGAGTTTGGCTTTGAAAAATGATGGTTTTAGTATAGGGTAAAGGTTAGCTGTCAGATCCCATAATGTTGACAGCAGCCATATGTAATATTTTTCCCTTTAATGAATAAAAATCTTTATTTTGGCAAGTTAATCATTCCTAACATTGCCCTTAGCATCTCAAATCTCTTTTCATCCATTGCCTTTGTTAGGATATCAGAGACATTATCCTCAGTGCATACTTTGGCCAAGTTGATATTTCCCTTTTCTACATGGTCTCTGATGAAGTGATGCCTAACTTCAATGTGCTTGGTTTTGGAATGTTGGACAGGGTTTTCTGTCATGGCAATGGTACTGGAATTGTCACAAAAGATGAGAATATTTGACATGTCCATTCCAAAGTCTTGGAGTTGACTTTTAAGATAGAGAATTTGAGAACAACACAAACCAGCAGCAATGTATTTAGCCTCAGCTGTTGAGGTAGCTACTGAAGTTTGCTTCTTACTTGACCAAGAGATTATTCTTGATCCAATAAATTGGCAACCACCACTTGTGGATTTTCTATCTAGATTGTATCCAGCATAATCTGAATCAGTGAAGCCAATTAGGGAGAATGGTGATTCAGAAGGATACCACAAGGCATAATAAGGAGTTCCTTTCAGATATCTCAAGATTTTCTTGACAGCAGAGTGGTGAGACTCTTTAGGATTGGCTTGGCATCTTGCACAAAGGCAGACACTGAACATGATATCAGGTCTTGAAGCTGTCACATATAGGAGTGATCCAATGTAGCTTCTATAAAGTGTTGGATTCACACTTTGACCATCAGGATCAGCATGGAGTTTGGTTGTGGTTGACAAAGGAGTTCTAGCAGGGGAAGCAATTTGCATGTCAAACTTTTTGATCACATCCTTGTATATTTGGCTTGATTAATGAAGATCCCTTCCTTCATTTGCTTGACTTGAAGGCCTAGGAAGAATGTGAGCTCACCAATCATGCTCATCTCAAATTGATTCTTCATGATTTCACCAAATTTAGTGCACAAGTCTTCATTTGATGACCCAAAAATAATGTCATCAACATAAACTTGGATGAGTAGCTGGTCTTCTCCATATTTCTTGATAAACAAAGTGTTATCAATATGGCTCTTAGTAAATCCTTTACCAAGAAGGTATTTGGATAGGGTATCATACCAAGCCCTAGGTGCTTGCTTAAGCCCATACAAGGCTTTGTCCAACTTATATACATGGTCTGGGAATTTTGGATGCTCAAAACCAGGTGGTTGAGATACAAAAACTTTTTCATTCAATATTCCATTTAGGAAGGCACTTTTGACATCCATTTGGAACACTTTCATCTTCTTGAATGAAGCATAGGCAAGGAATAGCCTTATAGCTTCCAGTCTTGCAACAGGTGCAAATGTTTCATCATAGTCAATTCCTTCTTCTTGTCTGTACCCTTGAGCAACTAATCTGGCTTTGTTTCTTACCACCAGACCTTCTTCATTCATCTTGTTTCTAAAAATTCATCTTGTCCCAATGACAGTTTGGTTTTTAGGTTTGGGAACAAGCTTCCAAACTATGTTTCTTTCAAATTATTCCAGTTCTTCTTCCATTGCTTCAATCCAATCTGGGTCTTGAAGGTCTTGATTGATCTTTTTGGGTTCAATTTGAGAGATGAAGGCACTCATTAAAGAGTCATAAATAGGCATGTTTGGAGGGATATCCATCTTATGTATTGGAAGGTCAATAAAAATGTTTTTATTTGGAGGGATGGTATGGGTAATGGTTTCAGGTTGAGAAATTGAAGGATTTGTGTTACAGCAAGGTTGGATGGGGTCATTTTCAAGAGGATTTTGATGGCTGGATGAAGGTAAGCTGTTAGGTGCATCATGGCTATCAGATGCACCTTTGCTGTTGGGAAGGGATGCTTGGCTGTCAGACATAGTAGGTTGTTTATTAGTGTCTTTGGGCACCATATAAGGAAGGGAAGGTGAATCTTCTTCAGGAATGAGACTTGAGGGGTCATGCACATGAGATACTTCAGGTAGGTTGTCTGAATTTCCAACAGCTTCATCAAAATCACATAGCTCAGTATGACTTTGATCATTATTTTCATCAAAGTCAACATGGATTGATTCTTCTACAACAAGTCTCCTTTTGTTGTATACTCAGTAGGCTTTACTGGTGTTGGAATATCCAAGAAAGATTCCTTCATCACTTTTTGAGTCAAACTTATCAAGGTTGCTTTTTCCATTGTTATGAATGAAGCATCTACTTCCAAAGCCATGTAAGTATGAGATGGTTGGTGTTCTACCATTCCATAGCTCATAGGGAGTTTTGGAGTGGAACTTGTTGATGAGGGTTTTGTTCTGAACATACACAGCAGTGGTGACTGCTTCTCCCCAAAAATATTTAGGAAGGTTGTTTTCTGACAGCATAGTTCTAGCTGCTTCACAAATTGTTCTGTTCTTTCTCTCAGCAACTCCATTTTGCTGTGGTGTTCTAGGGACAGAGAAGTTGTGATCAATCCCTTTTTGATCACAATATTCTTCAACACCTGTGTTTTCAAATTCCTTACCATGATGAGATCTGATTTTGATGATGGATAAGCCCTTTTGGTTTTGAATTTTATTGAACAGTTTGACTAGTTGATCCAAGGTATCTCTTTTGGATTCAAGAAGGATGATCCAAGTAAATCTAGTGTAGTCATCAACTACAACAAGAGAGTATCTCTTTCCACCAAGAGATCTGGTTCTGATTGGTCCAAAAAGATCCATGTGGAGTAATTGAAGGGGTTTTGTGGTATCTAATCTGGTTTTGGCAGAGAAGGAGGTTTTCTTTTGCTTTCCACATTGACAGGCTTTGCACAATTTGTCCTTTTTGAAGGGTATTTTGGGTAGGCCTTTTACTAGGTTTGAGTTGGCTAGTTTGGAGATGCTTTTGAGGTTGAGGTGAGCCAATCTTTTGTGCCATAGCCATGACATATCAGATTGACTGAAGGAGAGTAGGCAATGGGCATCTGATGAATCCACAACTTCCAGGTTTAGACAGTAGAGGTTGCCTTTTCTGATTCCTGTTAGATTTGACTTGTTGTTGACATCTTTGACAGTGCAGTGGTTTTTGGAACATACAACATGATATCCCTTATCACAAATTTGACTAAGGCTAATCAAATTGTGCTTGAGACCTTTTACATAAGACACATTGGTGAAAATGATGTCTTTAGTAACAAGGTTCCCTGATCCTTTGACTTTGGCTTGAGAGTTATTACCAAAAGTTACATTTGGACCATTTTTAGGGACATATTGTTGCAACCACTCCTTGTTGAAGGTCATGTGCCTGCTGCATCCACTGTCCAAGTACCATATTCCTTTCCTAGGTTCCTACAAAACAGAAAAATAAATTTATGGTACCCTTTATTCTTTTGGGTCCAAAGGATTAGAGTTTCTTTGGTACCCTAGCTTTGTTCATTGCCCTCTTTCCAAAATACTGGTTTAGGGCATTATAATATCCCATGATTTGCAACATATAGAGAGTAGGAGCAATAGGTTGGAATTGGTTAGGAAACTGGTTGGGAGAAAATAATTGGTTTTGGTTGTGAAACTGAGTATGGTTTTGGGAGCTGTTTTAGTGAGATGATCTAGGGGAAGTATTTTGACTGGCATGACTTCTTCCATTTGAGTATGGCCAGTTGGGTCTTTGTTGCTTGGAGTATGAGTGATGGTTGTAGAATCTTTGCTGTCTGGGAGATCTCTGCTGTCCATCATGTCTTGGCTGTCTAGGAAATCTTGGCTGTCTAGGAGATCTCTGCTGTCCAGTGGTCTTGTGCTGGTTTTTCTTCACTTGCTCCTTAGTTCCTTTCTTTTGCCAAATGTAATTTCCTTTATTGCCTTTATTTGCTTGTTTTTCTTTACCTTTGGATTGACTTGGTCTAGCAATATGAGTTTCATCAGTGCAAGAGGGGCTAGCTTGAATTGTTTCATCATTGTGGCTGGAGCTAGCTTCATCCATTTTTCCCTTTTTCTTGAAATCTTCCTTGGTTTGAATAGGATAGACATTTTCTTGGGCTTTGACATAGTTCATGCTTTCAAGAACCATCTTGTCAATAGCTCTTTCATCAGTGAGAGGGGTATAGGTTTTCATAATAGGATTGTTGGCTCCAATTCCTGATTTGTCACCAGGGTGTCTTTGGTTGTAGCTAAAAAGAGTGAAGGCTTTTCCAGAATTGTTCCAGGACTCAAACTTCTTTCTAAGGGATTCATTTTCCTTTTCAAGGTTGGTGTTTATTTGGTTGGTTTCCAGAAGTTTGGAATTCTTAGCTGTCAGCTCTTCATTAGCTTTTTCAAGCATGAGGTTTTGAACTTTCAGTCCTTGGTTGGCTCTTTCAAGGCTATTAATGGTTTTACTTTGGGATAGATTATCAGTGAGCAATGAAGCAAAGCTAGTTTGGTGTCTTTTTATTTGAATTAAAAAAGTACTAACTAATTGTTTAAATTCTTCATTATTTAAAGAGTTGAACTGAGGTACCTGCTTTAGTTCTTTAGCAACAGCTAAGGCTTCAAGGTCTTCTTCATTGTCTGAATCTTCATCATCTCCAGCCATAAGGCATATCATTACTTCTTCTCCTTCACTTTCAGAATCACTGAAATCAAATTCCTCATCACTGAACTTAGATGAATCAGCAATCAGCACTTGCTCTTTGTTCTTTTCATTCTTCTTCTTTGTGCAGTTGTAATAGCTACATCTTGAACTGTGAATGATCTCCTTGGAGTATTGTGATGTACCCGATTTTTGAAATCAAACGGAGTCGCCACGCCATTTTTATTTTAAGGGCCAAAACTTTGAAAAATGCCCGGAATGAGAGATTTGGGTTCGGAGGTCACGTTACACTCCGGGAAGAACGCTAGTGTTCACCCGGAATGCCTCATAAAACGAGTCTTCCAAGCATTAAAAATCGTTTGTTTTTTTGTGTGTGTGTGTTTTTTTTGGCCAAAATAAGTTCAAACTGAAAAGTAAAAATTGAGGACTCTTTGTAAGAATTTGAACAAATCCCATGATTTTTGGTGTGATTTTAGGGTTGAGTTTTGGTACTCAAAAGACCTTTTGAAGTTGAAAATCAATTCTGCCAGAATGAAAAAGGCAGTGGACACTTGATTTTAAAATGGATTTAAGAGCTTTAAAATCTCATAATCTGGGGAAAGTCCGAGAATGAAAGTTGTTCAAAACACCTTAAATAAGGTTTCTACAAAAGGATTTTTCATTTGGAGATGATTTGATAGACCAAAATCTTCTGGAAATCTCAGATGTGAAATCTGGATTTCCAGAGACTGATGAACTGACCTTTTAAAAATAATTTGAAAAAGAGATTTTTACTCACGAAAAAAATAAAGTAAAAATATTTCTGGAAATATATGGATGTTGGCTACAAAAAGTATTTTGTAGTCAACACCCAATTCTAAGTTCTTCTGTGTCCAAAAAATTAGACAATGGACTGAGGTCTTAGAACAATGCTACTGGACAGCAAGATGTTCTTGAAGAAAAGTGTGATTTTAAAGGGGGTTTTGCATCCATGCTTGTCCCCATTTCCTTAGGCTTTGATTAGTAGTCACTAGACATTTTAGTGGTGATCTACTAGATCAAGCCATCCTCAGGGTACATTAGGACTTAAGCATTTCATTTGCTTGGGAAGGGGAATTTTATCCTTTGAAAATGAGATTTTATGTATGAAAATATTTTTTGGAAAACACTTTTGAGTGAATGATTTTGAGGAAAAGCACTTTTAAGTGAATAAGAAGTAATTTGGACCTTTTAAATGGTCATCCATGGAAATTTATTCCAAGGTAACTACATTTTTAGGTCAAGCAAAGATGAACAACAAACAAGTTGATGAACAAACTACATCTTTAAAGTTTGAGATGCATGCATGGATGAGAGAGATTTAGGGTAGGGAGAGGGAGGTTATACCTATCTTCCCTTGTGTTTGTGTTTGTCTTTGAGTGGATTCAAGGCTTGAATATGTTTGGTGTTTGATGATAGAGTTGGTCAAAGAGAAAACAAGTAGATAACACTTAAGTCCTCTATGTTTTCTCTCTAATCCTCCTCTTTAGTGTTGATTTGAGCTTAAGCTTGTGTGTGTTTAAGAGTGATTTGAGAGTATTTAGAGTGAGATTGGGAAAGACTCAAGAGAAAATGGTGGCAATCTAAGGATTCCCACTGTTTTCTCTTTGTTTTTCGCCAGAGTTTTGCTTCTGTGAGTGGATTGTGTTGTGCAAACTGAGAGAGGAGGGTTCAATTTATAGGCAACTGGGAGGATCATTTTGATCAGCGCGGATCAAATCGTAAACGTGCCTGGTGCATTAAATGCTGCTCCAGGCTTTAGACAGGGAGAATATTATTCAAAAATTCCAGCAGTTTGTGTTTTTCAGCTTGCCTAATTCGGATTTTTCCAATTTCTTTTCTTTTTTAAGATTCTTTTCTTGGTTTAACCTTAAATGGCAATTCCTAATCTACCCTTACTTTGTTAGAAAGGTTAGGAATTGTTAGAAATGTTAGAAATGTTAGGGCTTTCGTTAATTTTCTAACGAAAATACTAACAACTCAAATTGGAGCACTTACAGTAGCCCCTCGGCGACGGCACTTTCGAAGGAAGCGGGGTCGTCGATAAGAGTAAGGCTCCATATTTGACAGGATGATCAAGTGATCGAGTGGCTGAACCTAGCGATAGGCTACCTACGTATCCCAAATGGGAATCAAGCCGGCCGTAGTTCGGGTCTTTCGATGTCGACCCTAGAGTGACTGTTTTAGGATGTCAACCTGGCGAGCGAGTTCTGCAGTCGTTTGTTGAAAGAAACTCTGCTGGGGATGACCATTTTGGTCTGATGGCTAGAGTTGTATATCTGCTCTGCTGGGGATAGGAATGACCATTTTGGTCTGGTGGCTGAACCTAATGATGAGCTACCTACGTATCTCGATTGGGGAATCAAGCCAGTCGTAGTTCGGGTCTTTCGACTATCTTCAGACGTAGACCCTAGAGTGACTGTTTTAGGGTGTCAACCTAAGATTTGACTACTTTTGGGAAGTTGCCCTATGATTTGACTATTTTTGGGAAGTCGCCCTATGATTTGACTATTTTTGGGAAGTCGCCCTATGATTTGACTATTTTTGGGAAGTCGCCCTATGATTTGACTATTTTTGGGAAGTCGCCCTATGATTTGACTAATTTTGGGAAGTCGCCCTATGATTTGACAATTTTTGTAAGTCGCCCTATGATTTGACTATTTTTGGGAAGTCGCCCTATGATTTGACTATTTTTGAGAAGTCTCCCTATGATTTGACTATTTTTGGGAAGTCGCCCTATGATTTGACTATTTTTGGGAAAGTCGCCCTGGTAATGATTTCGGTTTGTCGAATTAGGGGATGATTGCGATTTATCGCTTTCCTAGTGTTGTGTGTGATAGCGTTTTAGGTGCCTTAAACCTTAATGATGGCGTCTTAGGTGCCTTGAACCTTGATGATGGCGTCTTAGGTGCCTCGAACCTTGATGATGGCATCTTAGGTTCCTCGAACCTTGGTGATGGCGTCTTAGGTGCCTCAAACCTTGATGATGGCGTCGTAGGTGCCTCGAACCTTGGTGATGGTGTCTTAGGTGCCTCAAACCTTGATGATGGCGTTTTAGGTGCCTTGAACCTTGATGATGGGTGATCTGGAGGTATCAACTTGTTTTGAAATGATTTCCATCGATGTTCGTATCCTTTCATTGGGGACAGACTTCGAGGGGATAGACAGTCTTTTGGTGGACTTCATTTGAAGGGATCGGTCTTACGTTTGCTGCCGGAGGTGTAAGAGACGGAATTCCGTTGGCTTTCGTCAGGGATGAACCTAAGTTGAGGTTTAGTTCCATTGTATGATCCTAAATGAGGTCTCAGTTCAGGAGTATGAACCTAAATCGAGGTTGAGGGAGACTATTTGAGGGCATTCTCGCTGGGGAAGATTAGAGCTTACGATGATTATCGGGGAAAAGGGTGACCGTGTTGGTCAAGCGGCTGGACCTATGGTAGGCTACCTACGTATCTCGAGTAGTTCGAAATCCACTGGACAGTTAGGAACATGTCTAGGATCCTGGGCCTTTTGATAATTCGGAGGCTGCCACCTTAAGGAACTGAAGCTTCCGTCGCTATTTGCGGAGATAGCTAAAGCTAAGGGTAATCATGCAACATTTGTGAATGCATGCATATTTTTGAGATATGTTGAGGAACTAACGTACCTTTGCTGTGTTTACTTGCAGGAGAGCAAGTCGCGGGGCTGTGTAGTAGTTGATAGTGTTGAGAGTTTTGATGTATCTGATCGAGATGTTGAAACATTTGACCGGTTGGCATTTGAAAACTTGGCGTCCCTGACCTACTTGCCTTTGAGAACTTGGTGTCTCTGATCGGATTGCAATTGAGAACTTGGCGTCCCTGACCCATTTGCATTCGAGAATTTGGCCTTTCTGACCGAATTGTATTTGAGAACTTGGCTTCCCTGACCGATTTGAATTTTGAGAACTTGGCATCCCTGACCGAATTGTATTCCAGAACTTGGCGTCCCTAACCGATTTGCGTTTGAGAACTTGGCGTCTCTAACCGAATTGTATTTGAGAACTTGGCGTCCCTGACCGATTTCCATTTGAGAACTTGGCATCTCGGACCGAATTGTATTTGAGAACTTGGCGTCCCTGACCGATTGTAGACACTGGAGGCGGTCTTCATATATTTGTGGATGTCGGGTGCCGGAGCTCGCTATTTGCCAAGCTATAGACACGGGGACTATCTTTGCCAAACTCAGAGATGCTGGAGGCCGTCTTCACGGACTTGATGCGCCGTTGCACTGAGCCAAGGTGGTGTTGTCTTAATGTGTCTGAGGTATCAGTCATTTGTTGAAGTTATTAGAATTACGCTTCGGTGGAGACCATCTTTGCTGTGGGGTGGCTTCGGGTAGTGATGGAAAACTGGTCTTTCGTGCTTGAATTGCTACATTTGTTAGCAGAGGGACAAATGCACATATGACATTCATGATGATGGATGCATGCATGGAACTAAAAATGATTCGCAATAGCTTAGGTTTTTTTTTTTTATTGATTCATGTTTTGCATGCTACATGAGCCCTGGGGAGATTTTTGTGGGGATGCATGTGGTGAGAGGGTTTGTATGTGTTGTGGACTATTTGGGACAAGCTTTGAGCTGGTGGGGTGATATCCTTTGGTCGCGGACTGAATTGCACGTCATTGATGAGGTCAATTTTGATTTTGGGATGAAGTTGGATTTGAACCCCGAGTCTCGATTGAAATTTCTTTTCAGTCTCGGACATTTGAAGCTGATGCTGACAGGCTCTAGAATCAAAGTATGTTGTCATGAATGAACCCTCTTTCGCTTGGGTTAGTTGTGATTTGACATAAATTTGGAGAATGACTTGGCGAAATGCTGATATGAGGAGATTCCCAGTTCTCAACCTTTGATGATGCAGGGAGTTGCCATATACCAAGTTCTAAAGCTGAAACTCCAAGATAGTTGTTGAGGTGACTAGGTCTTTCTTCTGAAGATAGGTGTGACTTGATAAAGCCCCATTCCAAAAGCCATGGAATCTTTCTCTGAATGATTTGATGAGGCCCCAGGTTCAATAAAGCGTCACTACAGAGGTCCAGTTAAAGGTTTGACTGTAAAACTGACATACTAATGAAGTACCAAGCCGATCGATCAACGTGAGAGACCTCGAGGTGAAGTTGATGTGACCCCGCATTCATTGCAAAGATTACGTCATGAAGTGAGAAACCCATCTTTGATAACAACTATGAAACTAGAATCCTCGAGGCGAAATTGACAACAACTATGCAACTAGAATCCTCCTTTCGAAGGGTGTCTTCCATATGGGAACTGTTAGCCATAGCGGCACTTGTCTTGTTCATGGCTTCAATCATATTCACCTTACGTTTTTTTTTTAGGGAATGGATTGTTGACTGTATTGGGTCCTAGGAGTACCCTTTTCGATCAGTTCTCACATCGCCCTTTTTCAGGAGCATACTAGTGGGAAGCACAGAGTTTAGTTGTGTCCGAAGGGACATTGGGATCCATGGGCTGATGGTTGTCTGGTCAAACCTTCCCTCACAAATCCCTGAAAGACGTCGCTCAGAGGCATTCCGAAATCTTTAAGCTTAAGGCTTCTCGACTTGGGCACATCACCTTTCCTTGGCACGAAAGGAGTGGAATTGTTGCAATCCTGTCCCGAATAGGACTGGGCAGGAGAGGTGGAAGAAGCCCGGTATCTGTAAGCAGGTGCAACAACTTGCTGCTGATTGTAAGCCCTCTCAAATTTAACCCCGGCATTGACCATTGCCCGCAGATCCGGATAGGGGAAATTGCTAAGTGAGGCCCTTAAATGCGGCTTCAAGCATGACTGGAAGATGTCTAACTGCTCCTCGTCAGAGGGAGGGATGGCCATTTCACTGAGCTTCAAGTTCCACCTTTTATAAAAATCCCCAATATTCTCATCTGGGCGCTGCATTGTCGTCCGTGTCGACTCGTTTTGTCTCTCATTCCAAGTTGGCTTTATACTTATCTGTGAAAGTGTTGGTGATCTGTTTCCAAGTAGCCCTGAACTTGGGTTTCAACCGAAAGAACCACTTTAGAAGCCCCTAGTTTTAAGGAGAAGTAGTCAGCCGACTGCCGGTTTGTGCATCCTTTGGCTTAGTAGGTGTCAAGGTGGATCTTGGGACAGGCAGCCCCGTCAAACAGTTAGGCATCACGAACTTGTGTGGAATCGGGATCTGCGGGCCGGAGGGCGGCCTTCCTTTGTGTCAGCTAGGCGACCTGCGCTTTCATTTCCTTATGGTGTTCCATGAACCAAAGCCAGATGAGGGTCCGGTGGTGGAACCAGAGTGTTCAAGCCGGTGATCGTGCTGGAGAGAGAGGTCACCATCGCGGCACGTCGGCGGAAAGTATGGCAGGCTCCTGGGGCATGTGCGTAAAACTGTCCTTAGCCCAAATTACCCTGTGGAGTGTGAGTAGGAGCCTGGTCAAAGGGATAGAACCCAGCGGCTTGCTGTTGACTTCCAATTGGCAAAGAGGGTGGTGGTAGACTTGAGGTGGCCGGGTAGCTCGAGTTTCCGGAGTGAGACCCATAAGTAGGATTAAATGCGGGCTGCTGTCCCTGGTTGTTGAATTGCATGGCTAGCTGTGGCGAGGGTGCATAACCAGGAGGATGTTGCGGTCCTGGTGATTTCTGATGAAACTGGGATAGGGGCTTGCTGGCCCATTGATCCCTGAGTGAGAGATGGGTTTGTGGAAGCTGTGTTAGGGGCAACCGAACTAGCATCATTTTGTTGTCCCGAACCAAACTGTGGTGGCATCCCAAACTGTTGCTGCGGCACTCTAAACTGTTGTTGTGAAGGTTCGGCTTGATCGTTTCCGAACTGAGACGGGATCCCAATTTGCTGTGGCATTCCAAGGTACCCCCAACCATGAGAAGACATTCTGTACTGATTTTGTTTCTACTGAGGAACTGCAAACTGATTCATCCCGTCAGCCGTACGGATCCAGTGGTCCGTAGTCGGGAGCCGGGCCGACCCAAAGATCGAGGAGATAGTACCATAGGAGGCTGGTGGTGGCATCCTGGAGTAGCCTGGGCGAACGAGAGTGGGATTGGGGGTTTGCTGTCCCATTGAGGCGGTCATGGAGGGATCTTGTGAGACTTGTAAGGTGCCAGGGACTGGCTGTCTTGAACTGGGTTGCTGTCGAGGCATTCCAAACTACCGGGACTGAGAAATTCAAACTGATCCATAGTTGACCATCGTCCCAAACCCAACTGAGAAATCATACCGAACTGATGTAATCCGAGAAGCCCTCGACCGATCCGTACCGAACCAAACCGCTGCGACATACCGAGCCGACCCCAACCGTATTGAGGCACACCATACCGGCCCAAATCGGATCAATTCAATTTGTTTCCCCAAACGACCGTCCTGCATCGAACCGTGAATGTATACTGCATCGAGGCTGAAAGGATGACTGATTCACAGGTTGAGAAGAGTGTAGCCCGGTGGAGGTTCCATGTGAGGAAGGTGGTGGCATTCGGCGGTAGTCTGTCTGGCCAAGATAGGGATGGGGATCCTTTTCCTCTTCTACCGTGAAAGTCCCATCGGGATTGAGGGCAATCATCAAACCAAAATTCCTGACACCTTCCAAGGATGAACATCGAAACCTCATTCTGATTGGCACAAGGAGTTTTATGGACTCGGATTCCAACATTAGCCATGAATCTCTGGTCCTGGTTAAAATTTCGTCCTCATCCTTGGACATCAAAGAACTGCACTTGACAAACCCATGACCAACATGGCGATCAAATCTCACTTTGCTTGGCGGAGCCTTGGTCTGAAGAGATGTGTTGGCGAAGTCTCGATTTTGAAGAAGCGACTTGGTAAAGCCTCAGCTTCATGATTGTGAATCTTGTAGTGAAGTGAGGAACCAACGTGGACCCGGCATAACCAGAGAAGCCCCACTCTAAAGAAATGACTTGACGAAAGCTCTCCCTTAAAGAGTACAGTGCAGCTCTAATGCAAATTGAATTGTCATGTAGCAAAAGAGGCAACCCATCCTTCTATATTTACTTTATTATTTCCTTTAGTCAATTAGTCAACCGGAGGAAAATGTAAAAGAAAGACAATTTAGAAATGTATACCTGCAGGGGCATATTTTTCAAAAAGTGGGGACGAACCCCCGATTTGTATTATTTGATGGCCTCATTTGATAAAGGCACAAAAGAACTCGCTTTGGGTTTGACTCTTTTGAGAGAGCATACGTGTAGAAAGGTTTGTAAAAGTGTATGGAAGCCCCTGCTGACAGAAAATTAGTGTTTAGCTCTATTTTTCCTATAATGTAGAAAAAGAAGACTTGTCGAGACATCTGAAAACATGTTTTATTCAAAATGATCACAAGATTGCTTAAAACCCTTTATTAATGTTCGGGTTACTCACACCTCTAATCTCGATATGAACAAACATTTTGATTAATCATGAGGAGAAAGTCGACCAATATCAAGGGTTAAGTTGGCGAATTGCGAAGAAAGATTGTGCACATGAGAGGCCATTGATGAGACCGAATTTTCTGGGATTTGAATGTGTTTATGACCGGACCATTTCTGGTTGCCTACGTTCCCCTTAATATAAGGAGCTCAGGTCGCCGTAGTTCGAGCTTGAACTGTGTTTGGCTTTGGGAAAGGGTATGAATATTTGTGGTCCATTTGGTGAAAAAGGGTCGGATGGGAAGCTTGAATGATAAGGTACGGGCCTTGAGATGTTCCTTGACAAGTCATTTTTGACGGCTTCTTCCGTGATTTCATTGCTTCTTGATCATCATCTTTCATTGGGGGAGAAATAATTTGAATACAGCTTATGGGTATTTGACTGTTCCCTTGTAGTCGACAACTTCCGTTCTTCGAGCTTTAAATTTGCCCATATGTCAAGTTTCTGATTGGCGGTGCTGGATCCTTGGCCTGATTTTTTTTTTTAAGCTTTTGCTTGGATTTTCTCTTTTTCCTTTTTGAAGCACATGAGGGCGAAGGCAAGCCCCTGGGTTTTTGTTGACATGGGGTCAATCTTCCGATGTTGAGTGGTCTTTTGTTGTTCTTTGATGCTGCCACCGTCGTTGACTTGGTCAAGGTGATGATGGGGACATGTTTTGGAAAGTGTATGGCTTGATGGAGGCTTTTGTGAGGTAAGGAAAGTGTATAGGGAGGGCATTAGTTGACTTTCTCGCACCAATTAATTAAAATCTTAATCATTTCCAGAGATTATTTGTTGGGCAATGCGAGTGATCATTTAAAATAAAACCATTTCATTAAATGTAATGTAGGTGTGCAAATAATGTCTCAAGTCTAGCAAGAAAAGAAAAAGACTCTTTTATAGAAAATTTAAGATTAACTACAATGTCCAAGGAGGACTTGATTGAACGAAGAAAGTACTAGAACCTACGAAGGTTGACTAAAAGACTGTTTTAATATTAAAGGATGGGTAGCCCCTAGTCTAGCTACTCTTTGTTGTTGGACCACGTCTCTACCCTTTAGCATTGGAAGCAAATTCCTCATGAAGACAGACTATGCTCGCCTTTGGTAACTTCAAGAATTCCCCGCTCACCGGCCCTGACGGTTGCCTTATCTACGATTAGATCAAGAGTTCAAAGCACTTCATCAAATCCGGCCATGGTCACATGCTTGTTGCAGTCAAACCATCCATTCTCCACATTTGTTGCGACTAAATCATCTGGCTTGGAGCTTGAATCATAAAACTCAATCATGTTTACACTCGTGTTGTTTGGGAAATGATCATCAAGTGTGGTTGAGATCACTGAGGCGCTCGAGTTTGCCCTTCTTAATTAACCCCTGAATTGCCTTTCTCAAAGCTGTACAGTTGTCGGTTATATGACCGTGATACTGGTGGAAAGCACAATGCTTAGTGGTGTCCAAAGGGATTTTGGGATCCTTGGGCTGATAGTTTCTCATGGGTTCGAGGAGACCCTGCTTTAGCAAGCTTTTTAAAACTTTGCTTAAGGAAACACTCAAATCCTTGGGATGTAATTTCTCCTTTGGGGGAGAATAAACTCTTAGTGCTCTTTGGTCATTGACTTGGTTACCATTCTCGAACAGGCTTACCGGTTTTGGTCCATCGGGCGCTGAAGCTTGCCCGCTTCGATTAACCCTTGAACCGCTCTCTTCAAGATCGTGCAGCCGGTCATGTGGCCATAATGATTATGGACGGCGCAGTGCTTACTCATGTCTAGGGGTGCATTTGAGCTCCTTGGATGGTAGTCCCTGAGAGGCTCCAAAAGGCCTTCCTTTACTAAACCCTTGAAAATTAAGCCCATGGGCATCCCAAAATCATCAAATGTTCTCGTTGCCTTAGAGGACCACCATTTCTTGGTTGCTTTTGGATGCCGTCATTTATACACAATGTCTTCTTTCCTTTGATGGATGTTGCAGCCGTGTTGGAAGGGTAAGGTTTATAGCGATGAGACATGTTCCGACCCGTAGTGCTTCCCCGTGCACGAACCCTTTTGATGTAACCATCGATGTAAGCGTCGAGATTTGACTTTTGGTAAGACTCATTCATGTCAGATACACAAGATTGGTATGGTGAGATGGCCCGAGTTGAGCGATCGTCGCTACTTTTGTTGCTAGGCTTTTCTTGTATTTTCTTACTTGGTTCTACCAATAATCCATCGACGAGTCAATAGGAACACTAGGATCGCATGACCCCGCCACAAGATTGGCATTAGCAAACGAAACCACAAGTAGGAAGTACTGCGGTGGGAGGAATGACAACGAGCATTAAAAGCGTGACCGTAACCATCCTCATAAGGCCCGGGCAGCTTGCCGAAGATGAGGATATATGGCTCATAATGGTTGGATACCGTGGAGCAAATGAGTGCGGATCCAAAAGGCTGCCGAAGATATGAGATTTGAGGCATCGTAACGAGGGACTGAACGTGTCTTGACCACATTGAGGAACGTGACTACAAGGGTAATGTGCATACTGTACTTGATGAGCAGGAGCGGCTTGCGTAATGTACCGGGTGGAGAATTTGATGAGGAGCATTTGACCTTGTCGGACTTCCCAACCGGAGGGGCGAGGTAGAGCTTGGAGGATGTTGTGAATACGGTAAACCCGATGAAGGGATGATAAGAGCTCGGTGGCCCATGTGATCTTGCAAGATCATAGGGGCAAGTGTGCTTCGAGAATTGGAGGAAGCAAGCCGGCCCTCTCGAACCATGGAGCCCGAGAAGCGAATCGTCCCAAAATGGCTTGCGGAGCCATGTCAAACCGTCAGGCTTGAGAAGTCGTGAACCGACCCATTCCGAGATGATGACCCGAACCGCATCGATGTTGTGAAGTAGTAACCGACCCCTTCCAAGCCGTGGGGCGAAAGCCAACCGATTCAATCCCGGTGGTGAGACTTGAGAGGCACCGGGCCAGGTTGACCTAGATCGGGCCGTTGAGGAGTATCGAGCCGTAGGGCCGAGATGTACCGAATCGACCAATTCCTGCATCGATGGCCCGGGCCAGACTGAGGTTTTGGAGTAGCGAACTGACCCATTCCAAGCTGCGGGTGTAAGTACCCAAATCTGGCTCATGCCTTCCGGTTAAATTTCCCGGCAATTTCGGTAAGTTTTCCGGTAATTCCCCAGACCTTCCTAGTGTTCCGGAAACATTCCGGAACTGTTTTTAATTAAATAAAGGCTGAAGGGAATCCTTCCTAATTAAGAAACACGTTTTTCTTAATTAGGAGGGAAGGTTCTAGAATAATGCCACCTTGCATGGTTCTAGAATGCTGAGTCACAATGGATAAGCCCGCACGGCTGCATTAGCTCGCTGCCTCTGACCGCACGGCTTCATTAGCCTTATCCAGACTGCCTATAAATAGAGCCCTCCTCTACCCATTTAACAACAACAACAAGACACACAATAGAGATACAATACACTCACAAACACAATCAGACGTGAAGAACACCCTTGAAGGCTCAAGAAGGCGAAGAAGAAGCTCAAGAAGCCATCTCCCTCCTCCTTGAAGACCCAAGACGAACCTCTCCTCCTAGCTCCGTCCGAAGAAGCGAAGGAAAAGATTGGTAACCTCGCACGCCCTAACCTTGCATTTTAATTGATATACTTGCTCATTGCATTCATATATCTTGCTTGGGACTTGGCATTTATTCATAAAGATCACATCTTTATCACCCCCTTTCCCTTTTGCATGCATTAAGACCTCATTTGTCATAAAAATGTAGTCTTTTTCATAAAGGTGCATCCTTTGCACCTAAAAACCCTATTTTCCAATAAAAATGTTATCTTTATGCATCATTTGCATATAAAGATCAAATCTTTTTCAATAAAAATGCATCCTTTGCATCAAAACCCCTTTTTCAATGCATCATTTGCATAAAAATCCTATCTTTATGCATCATTTGCAATAAAGATCTTTTCTTTAAATCAAAAAGCATCATTTGCTAAAATCAAAAATTTCATCTTTTCATTAAAGAGTCATTTTTCATCATGCATTTCCCCTTTCCCCCAACCTTGGAACGGACCGGTGTAAAAAGATCCTATCTTTACATCGTTCCTTCCATTAAAGGTTCATGATTTCTTTAGGAAAAGGATAACCTTGAACCCTATATCTCCGATTATCGCTTAAGAATGAGTATGAAGCCTCTATACGAGCTCGACCGTCTTAAAGCGTAGGATTGATGGGCTAAGGACATTCCTTCCTAAAGAACCTCATCTTTGACCACAAAGAGAGTCATTCTCTCGATCACGCAAGTCCCGAGGGTCCCGAGGTTAAAATGCGATGATCACAAGTCACAAGATGAGGACGGGATCATAATCCCAAATACATAAATTCCAAGGAATCCCGAGCGACAACCAACAAATGGTTTGTACGTCCGGAAGATAACTTGGGACATTTCCCCCTTTTACTTTCAAACACATGCACACAAAGAAAGCACGCAAGCAAGCACGATTAATGAAATCTCGGGAGACTTGCTCCGGCAAGGCACTTTGGGTGAACGCCAAACGTTCTTCCCAAGGGGTAACTTAACCTCCGAACCCATAAAACAACCTTTTTTTCAAAGTTTTGAGGTAATCAAAATGGCGTGGCGACTCCGTTTTTCAAATAACTCGGATGTCTTCAAACTCGCGTGAATCCAAAACAAAAATTTTGGGCACCACATTCACAGCCACGACTACTGGGAAATATCCCAAAGGAGAAAAGCTTCTATTTTCAAAACAAAAAATTGATACTCGGTATATAGGTGGAAACCACTTACCCTTCCTGTACACTCCCTGACGTGGGAGTTGGGATAACCGGTGGTTTAACAATCCACGTACCAGTATCCCTTTTTCGAAAAAAAAACAATTTTGAAAGAAAGCTTTTCCTTTGAGCGGGTTAGACTCCCATCGCCGATTTCATTAATCATGCTTGCTTTCTTTACCATGCATTGCATCATTTGCATCTTGGAATCTTTGCATACTTTGAACGGGAAATAACCCGAAAAAAAACAACAAAGGAGTGGAACCTGGGAAAATTGATCCATGCAGTCGTACGGCTCAATCCTCATTGGATTCTCGACCGGCGACCTCGTGGCAATTCCACCAGAAAATCATGGTTAATCTGGCAGTCCTATCAGCTTGGGGCTACTCAGCTCCATGACTGACCGGGGCTCCCAGAAAATTTACGTGCTTATGTGTTGCATTCTTCCCCGTCCCGAAAATCATTCCTTTAAAACACATTTATGAAAATCTCTGTTTTAACTCAAAAAGGAACATTTTTAGGAGACCGCACACTACGTGCACCTGATATATCCTGTACACTTTTGCACGCACGTCCTTCAAACCCGAGGGTGGTTCCAGCTGCAGTCACGGACAGCCTTACGATGCTCCCGGGCGCGCACGGAATCATCCCAACCTCCCCATGGCGACCGGTGTCGACCAATGCACAATCGTGTCACACGTTTCAAAAAACCGTGACTTTTGGTTGGTTTTTGGTCTAGTCCGTGTCATATAGCCCAGTTGCATACCCACGTAAAGGTCAAGCCTTAGCTCATAACGGAAGCCAAGATTTTCGCTCAAGCGAAATTCTGCCGAAATTCCGACAAGGAAAAATCGGTGGGATCTTGACTCCGACATTGACTATTGACCTTGACCCGCACGGAATGCGTAAGAGTCAAGACCGAGTCTTTGCCAAAAATAAAAATAAAAAGATCTTTCGCTCAAGCGAAGCTCTGCCAAAATTCCGACGAGGAAAAATTGGCAAGATCTTGACCGGCATTGACTTCGATTCTGACTCACGCACTGCGTATGAAACGAAGTTCAATGTGACACTGTGTCATCCGGCTTTTTACCGCCCGACCCATGCCTATTATTCTCTCGGACATTACCGAAAGTCAAAAACCGTCATTCGCTCAAGCGAAACTCTGTCAAAGATCCGTCAAGGCAGAGAGACGAGACTTTCCCGGTATTGCCTTGACTATAATCCGCATCGCTCGTGCGTTGAAAGGTCACATGACCGCTAGACCCGATAGGAGCGTTCTTTACTCTCGGTCGGTGGGATCCGCGTGCCCTATAGGACCCTCGCCCGGGGCATCCACCACAGGAGGTCGAAATACGGGTGGAATACGAGGGGCTTATAGACGTAGTGACGGAACCCACCGATCCAGGATCTAGAATAGTTGTGAAAAAAGAAGGGCGAGAACCCCTTTTCCAACCAAATAGATATTAATAAAAGACACATTTTAAGTAAACTTGAAGATTCTAATTTGCATATTGCACGAGCCTTGACCTAAACACCTGCCCGAGTCTAAACCTTTCCTATCCCTTTCCCGCGGCGAGAAAGAAGTGGGTGAGAACAGGGTCGGCAACTTGTTAGTGCGGAATCCTCGGACAGGTTCGCGAGAATCCTCGGTTTTGTCGGCTTTTCGGTGTCAAAATGGCCAACATGGTAATCCACAACGGTAATGACCAAGCGGTTGGAGGGGCTATCCCAGTTCAATCCAAGCCTCACATACGGTATGATGTATGTGATTGTGAAGCTGCCTAGAGTATGAGTATCAAGAATGGATCAATGAGGACGCTCCTTCAAGGAAGAAGAAGAAGAGAAAGTCCACACGGCGAAGCTTAAGGAAAGATACGAAGGCGGGGACAAGAGCGTAGGAACTTTGGGAGAGCCTTCGGGCAAATTCGACTACTATGTCGGTTATGCCAAGGAACCTGTCAAGGAACTCGTCACCCCAAGCACGATCCGGCCTTATATCCCTATGATCGGTGATCCTCTTGAAGTAGAAAATTACGAGTTTGTTGCCATTGTAGATTCAACAAAAAGCTAGCGAGATCTAGAAGACGAATACGAAAGCCTATAGAGTATTTGGCCAATCAGGGAAGGATCAAAGTCTCTCCCGAAGAAGACTTTATCGGCATCATTCAAGCCAACCCTTCTATTGGCTATCTTGCGACAAGGTGGTGGTATCAAAGATTGGCAAGGAAAAGATGACCTATCGGCGGTGCGTCGACAAAATGAGCCGGACACTTCGATCAATGAGTCCGGTCGCTACGGAAGAGCTAGGCGAAAGATTGCAACAAGTTACTTTAGTTCCCCTCACCATCTTTCCACGATGCAGGCTTTGTCAATGATTTCCCGCAAGCTTTTGATCGGTTCGAAGTCTCCAACTTTACGAAGAACGGCGGCAAGGCTGCTACTCCCGAGGGCAACGGCAAGAAGGAGTGAGATCCCGGTCCAACCTTTGTCAAGTCCCCCTCGAGTCAATAAGCAGCGTAGGGTCCGAGTCGGTGTTGTCTATTCGGTCGAGTCGGGAATCTTCGAATTCCGGTCCTCGGCGTCATCCGAAGGCCTCACGCACGAGGATTATGAAAATGTAATCGATGTCATCTTTCCCCTTATCTTGAATGAAATGACAAATCTTTACGATTATCCTCTTATTGCCAACTTAACAAATGATAAATTAACTCAAAACCTAACAACGGTTAATAATGAATCATTTGAACAAGATGCAAACACACTAAACGAACAATACATTAAAGAAATCTTTAAGCATGTTTCGAAAAAGAGGAAAACCGGGCCCAGTGCCGAGGAGGTTTTGATAAGTGTGAACTTGGGTACTATTGAGGAACCTAAAGAGACACGAGATTAGAAGCTTCTTCCGGGGGTTGAAAGGGACGGATTGATCGAGTACTTGCTCGAGAGAATACATCGACGTGTTTGCATGGTCATACAAAGATATGCCGGGGCTAGACGGTTCGATAGTAGAGCACGAGAATTCCTCTAGCACCGAGATGCTAAGCCGGTAAAAGAGCGAGAAAGATCAAGCCGGAATGGTCTCTACGAGGTCAAAGAAGAAATTGAGAAGCTACTTGCGGGTAGGGTTCATCGAGTTATTGAATACCCGACATGGTTGTCCAACATCGTGACCGTAACCAAGGCCAATGGGAAGGTGCGGCTGGCTGTGTGGATTTCCGAGATGCGAACAAGGCCGGCCCAAAGACGACTACCCTCGCCAAACATAGACATCTGGTGGATTCCACTTGCCAACTACGAAGTCAAATCCTTCGTTGATGGTTTTGCGAGGCTACAACCGAGATCAAGATGGCCGAGGAAGACCAAGAAAAGACGGCCTTCACCACACCGTGGGGAACCTGCTTGTTATACGGTAATGCCATTCGGGCTCAAGAATGCGGGGCTACTTACGAAGAGGGCGGCGACCGCGCTTTTTCATGGCATGATCCACAAGGAGATTGAGGTCTACGTAGATGACATGATAATCCACTCCAAAGGAGAAGGTGGGCGGCACTTTGTTGACCTACGAAAATTCTTTGAGAGGCGAGACAGCATTCCATGAGACTAAACCACACTTGGATGCACCTTCGGAGTGACAAGGGGAAAAGTGCTTGGAGTACATGGTCACGGAGCGAGGTATAGAAGTTGACCCCCAGAAAGATCAAAGCCATCATGGATATGAGGCCACCTCAAACCCAGGACGAAGGTCAAGAGTTTTATGGGTAAATTGCGGTACATCGGCCGTTTCGTCAATCGGTTGACCACTATGTGCGAGCCCGTCTTCAAGCTCATGAAGAAGAATGTGGACACAGAATGGACCGAAGAATGCCAAGATGCCTTTGACCGAGATCAAGGCATACTTAGTACATCCCCGGTACTATGCCCCCACATAGACGAAGCCTCTTACGCTCTATCTCACTGTCGCAGAACACGGCGGTTGGGGCTATGCTTGCTCGGGAAAAGAAAAGACTCTCGGGTGGAAAACGCCATTTACTTTGTCGGTAGGAAGCTACAGGAGGAGCGAGCTCAATTACTCGGCATGTGAAAAGACACATGCGGGAGGCTGGTGCAGGTAGTCGGCAAATTGAAGCATTATATGCGAAGCCCACCTGTGAATTTGGTCTCGAAAATGGACCCCATCAAGTACATCTTTGACAAGCCTTCCCTCTCAATGCGTTTAGCGAAGTGGTCCTTCTTCTTGGCGAGAATACGACATCAACTATGTGACCGAGAAAGGCCATCAAGGGTCAAGCATTGTCGGATCACTGGCGAATTTCCCCGTAATGAAGACGAGAGGGCACGAACCCCAATTTCCGAGATGAAGGGATCTTTGCGGTTGAGCACGAAAATAGATGGCAATTGTTCTTTGACGGAGCCGCTAACAAAAGAGGAAATGGTGTAGGAATGCTATTGGTCGATCCGAAAGATGAGCATACCCCATAGCCCTCAAGTTGAACTTTCTGCCACGAACAATGTCGCCGAGTATAGGCTTTGCATTCTTTGGTTTGGAGGCTGCCTTAGAAAGAAATGTCAAGGAGCTCGAAGTTTACGGAGACTCGGCCACGATCATCAACCAAGTCTCCAACAAGTGGAAGGCTGTGGACCCTAATCACAATGGTATCATGCCCATATGGAGGAGTTGGATGGACGGTTCGGAGAAGTGACTTTCCACTACTTGCCGAGGAAAAGAAACGGTCGCGAGATGCCCTAGCTACTCTAGCCTCATTGGTAGAGATCCCGGGAAAAGCCATAAAGCCCTTGAGTGGGTAGAAGAGAAGCCCCGGCCTTACATTTGTGAAGTGGACACAGGACCCGAGCCTATAAAGGAACCTTGGTACAATCAGTTACCAATTCCTCAAAGACGGAGAGTCGGCTTTCGGAGACGAAGAAGGTAGACCAAAAGAAGGTGTCGAGCCAAAAGCTTGCGAGCCACGAAAAGGTTGGCTTCCCATTATGTCATTCTAGGAGGCAACCTATACAAGAAGCGGTATCAAGGACCACTCCTCTTATGTGTCACCCAAGAAAGGGCCAAAGAGTTGATGGCCGAAGTCCACAATGGTCCCTGCGGTCCTCACATGAATGCCGAGCCACGATGCAAGTGATCCTCGAGAATGGGTTACTCTTGGATCTCCATGGAGACGGTAGCGTCAGCACGTCCGAACTGCGACAAGTGCCGGCGGTTTGCCAACCTCAACCATCTCCCACCTCATGACACATGCGCATGACGACTCCTTGGCCGTTTGCAACTTGGGGCATTGACGTGATAGGGAAAATAGCCCGGCGAAGCAATGGGCATGAGTTCGTGTTGGTAGCCATCGACTACTTCACCAAGTGGGTAGAGGCCAAGTCCTACAAGGTCCTCACTTCCGAGAAAAGTGGCCCGGTTCATCAAAGAAAACATAATGTGCGAGATATGGGGTGCCCAGCGAGATCATTTCGATAATGGGTCACACTTCGAAGGAAGGCTGCGATAGGCTAGCTGTCGGGAATTCGAGTTACTCGCCACAAGTCGTCCCCGTACGGACCTCGAGACCAATGGAGGCTGGAAGGCTGCTAATAAGACACTCGGCGGATCATCAGGAAGATGGCCACCCGTGGTCGTGATTGGCCCGAAAAGGCTGCACCTAGCACTGCGGGGCTACAGAACGTCTGTCGGAAACGGCCCGCGGGAGAAACTCCTTTTGCCCTAACTACGGGATGGAAGCGGTGTTACCGGTGGAGTTGGAAATCCCGTCATTAAGGGTCCTCTCTGGAAAAGCAGTGTCAATGAAGTGGAATGGTTGCGCGGCCGGCATGATGAATTAGCCACCTTGACGAGAGAAGGCTAAAAGCCATGGAACACACCCGAGCCTACCGGAGGCGAATGGCCGGAGCGTTTGATAAAAGGTCAAGGCCGGAGACATCAAAGAAGGTGACTTAGTGCTTTGAAAGTAAAGCCCCCTACCGAGACAACCCCTGGGAAAATGGGAACCCGTTTGGATCGGCCCTTATGTGGTGCGAAGATATTATCGGGAGGAGCCATGAAGCTTGCGGACTTGGATGGCAATCCCTTTGTCCACCAGTCAACGGTGATAAACTCAGAAGATACTATGTCTAATAAAAAAAAAAAAAAAAAAAAAAAAAAAAAATCTTAGTGCAAAAAGAGTAATACCCGGCTAAGTGAAAACCTCAAAAAGGGCGGTCTAGGCAAAAGACGGGGTTGCACATATAAAAAAAAAAAAAGAAAAAATCTTAGTGCAAAAAGAGTAATGCCCGGCTAATTTGAAAACCCCAAAAAGGGCGGTCTAGGCAAAAAACGGGGCTGCACACGAAAAAAATTGGTTCACCGAGAATGAACTACGTAGACTGAGCCCCTTAGCCTTTCTTGTAAAAGGGGAACGTGGCGGCCATATATGGTTCGGTCTAAACAATAAAAAGGACAATCAAGCTTCCATGAAGTGCGTCCTAAATAATAAAGGGTATTTCGGTTTTCATAAAACGGGTCCCAATCAATAAAGACATTTGAATTTCCATGAAATGTGTCTTGATTAATTTTAAGATAATATGCCTTGTTCATTACAAGTTAAAAACTTCTTGATGAGTTCAAGCACGGTCTACCTCTTAACTCTGCTAACTTTGCTAAAAAGATCTAAAATACAATAAAATGCCTAAATAAACTAATGTGTTTGCAAATGGCAATAAGGGAATCCTAAGAAAAGATGCGTCGGTCGTCGTTATTTGAGTCTTCTTTGGTCTTCTTCCCTTTTCCTCGGCCCCGTCGAGTCTTCTTCCTCTTTTTGTCTATGATGTCGGTATCCCTCATCCCGACCTCTGGTATCCTCACCTGGAGCCTCTACCCAACCCCGTGTCAATGAGTGCTCTCTCTATCCGAGCACGAGTCCGCACCTCCTCCCTCTGAGCCTCGGTCAAAGGAGCGACCTCGGACAACCTCTTGTACCGAGCCTCCATATCTACGACCAAATCACCTGGTGGTTATGGCAACTCGCCTTAGCCTCGGTCTCCTCTCGAGTCCTACTCGAGTCGCGATCGGCTCCCAATAAAGCTCGACGTCTATCCTCCAAGATAACTTTGAGTCGCTCCCATCTCCCTCTCGTACCGGTCAAGTAGACGGTGGTCAAGATGGTGCTCTTCTGCTCTGAAGATAGCCCTGGGTGGGAAAGCGGTATATGTCCAAGCCCTCGAGAAGAAAGAGAAATTTGTTGGATCTCTCATGTCCAATGACACCACCTCCATGGTCCAGGATGTCCTCCCAATCACTCAAAGGCTCTGTAAAGCCCCAAAGCTGCTGGATACTAAGCGGGGTATGTAGAAGGATGACCAGCGAGAATCACGGAACCCTCACGGCATAAGACTCACTGAAATATCCTCTGATGCGCAACCTCCGGTGTGGTATCCACCAACGGATGTCCGAAGTGGATAGCCTAGCCATCATCGGCTCCCGGCTACCACTGTTCTGCTGCCTAGGCGCACCTCTCCGAGAAATCACCCAAGGGCAGAGTCGGCAAAGCCCCAGGCAAAGCCCGAGCCTCTCCTGCGGCCGCGAGTCAACATAGCCGGACTCCCGGACCTCATGAAAGCGGTCTCCCGAGCCATCTGTCGATCCCATGAAATGTCTCTCCCAAAACCGGCGGGACAATATCCTTCCCGGCCACTGAGATCTCGACCATGTCCAAGAGGCCACTATGACAGATCCCCACGGACTCGGCGGTGAACAAAACGAGAGAATACGCGAGAGAATGAAAGCATCCATAGCCACCGTGGTCGCGGCCATATCTGGAGACCCAAACCTACCGGGATATCGAAAGGTCAATCCTATCCGGGGCTACCATCATCCTCTCGGCCTCTCCCAAAGGAATCTGCGAGAAAAGATGCAAGCTTTACCGTCACCGGCACGTCTCCGATCAGCGGAATAGATATAGCCTCGGTCTCGGGACCCCCAATCAAGGCTCACGAAGTCTTCGTGCGTTGGGACAATTTCGTTGTAAGAGAAGCGATAAACATGTCTCCGGACGTCCCGAGAACTTTCTTTGCGGCTCTCAACGAGTCCCAATCGGGCGGGAGATCCCTCAAATGCCATAAAGACTTGATCTTGAAGGAAGAATCAAGCAGTCCCTTGTGATTTTGGAAGTTATGTCTCGCCCAAGATTGAAGACCAGGATAGAAAATGGTCTCGCTTCCCCCTTTGCAATCGACGGGATTCTCCATCGCAAAGTGTTCAAAGATGGTGCTTTTAGGTCCAAAATATGCTCTGGGAACAATTGGGACAAGTCTAGAGTGAAAATGAAATGAAATGGCCAAGCCTTGCTTTTATTCGAGAAAATAACCGGCTCGAGACAGAGCATTAGCCGCACGGCTTCATTTTCCCTCAAGGCCATGCCGCACGGCTACATTAGCCCTCTGCGAGAAAAAATTCTGCAGCAACCAAAGTTGCTGCCCAAGGGAGTTTTCACCCCACTTTTCAACCAAAACACATGTACAAAAACATATCCGAAGCCATTCAAGCATTTATATACCGTTATAAATCATTTTGGCCCGTTTCAGCCCCAATTCCAACCAAAAGTTGCCCCAAGGCTCAGATAATATGCAAATTGAGAAAGCATAAATTAGAAAAGTAAATAAAATGTAAATACAATGTTTTCGCCCCATCGGCGCCCAAATAAAGCAAAAAATAAACAAAGTGTGCATAAAAATTGTTCATTGTTTGTTTTCGTTCCAAATCTATTCTAGAGACCTCCTAGGCCTCCGATTCTTCTTCCTCCTCATCGCTGCTCAACTCATAGATGCTAGCCTCCCTCATCAAGTCCTCACAGTCGCTCACGTCGGACAAATGGACATTATCGTGCCCGTACTCGGCCAGTGCTCCAGAATGTCGGCGTTGGGTCCCCGCCCCGAGGCATGGCCTTTGGAAGAGTACTCGAGGCCGATGAGGTAGACGGCTGTGCCCCAGACGTGCCGTCTCTTGCGCCCAGGCTCCTGTGCATCCATTGCCGCCTTCGAAGCGCGGGCCGGCTTCCTCGAAGAGATCGGCACATGTCCTTCCCGGCCCCTATTACACTTTGACCCGGCCTATCGTAAGTGCGAGTTTGGAACACGAGAAAAAGAAGAGAAAAATCTCGAAAAATCTCGAAAAATCTCGAGAAAATTGCAAAAGCGAAAATCGAAAGCTAAAAAGGGAATAAGACCCTAAGAGTACACTTACGGTGCTATCGGGCGGCAAGGTGTGCTTGGGGCTCCCTAGCATCGGGGACAGGTATCCTCATCCTCCTCGGCACTCCATGGACCACATAGGACGGATGCGCGGGAGGGATCGGCGGGTCGGTAGGCTCATCCTCCCCATATCCACTGAGTGACCGCTAGCTTCACTAGCTTTTGTGGCGTCCTCGGCGCTGCTCCACAAACACGGCGTAGGGGTGTCCATGTCAAAGTGCTCCTCTGCGGCCCACGCCTGCACAGTACCTCGCTATCTCATCCTCGGCCAATCCACAGGCTGTAGCATCCGTCTTTGGAGGATCTGAGGAGTAATGGCGTCCAATGGAGGGACATGGCCATCTTTGCCTCGAAAACGGTCCCCCAAGTAAATGACATCACATGTCGGCCCAGTGAGCCACCTCCTCTGCCTCGTCACATCGATGGCATCTCCCGGCAAAATCTCCGGATACCTGCCCCGGGGTAGAAGTCCACTCCGTCGTGCCCATCCACGGTGATGGCCGGCCTCACCATTTTGTAATCGAAGGTAATCCGGGTCTTCCCCATGAATTTATCTCTCGCATCTCCCCTCCCGGCGAACCATAGCGGGGAAGATGGTGACATCACTCTTTGGTTCCAAGGGAAGAACCCGATCACCTCGCAAAACCAGGCCTGCATGTTCAAAACATCAAAAGGTCATTCTCTCTCTTATAAAAGTCTCAAGACGGGGAAAAGAAAAGAAAAAAAGAAAGGAGACTACCTCGAGGGCAAATGAGAAGCGATCCATGGAAGCGGCTTTGTTCCGACTGTACATGTCCAACGAGAAGTACAACTTCGCCAATCCGGCCTCGCCCCGAGACCGTCCCTATCCCATCCACATCCTCCAAAGAGTCGAGGAGGCAAGTCATGGCCGGCGTCCCGAGAATTAGCAAAGATAGTGAGCGATAGCATCAACCATATGAATGCTCTAGCCGAGCTTTGAGCGGTCACATCATTAGCAAGAAAGTTCTGCATGCAAGTACGGCTTGCCACCTCGGCGTTCCGCGTCTCCATCCCCGGCCCCTTGGGAATCGGCTCAAACCCTACCAAAGCACAGGAACTCCTCGGGCAGCAATGTGGTCTCTCCAAGTCACGGGCCTCCCGGTGAACTGTAGGCCCGGTAATAGGCTGTGAAATCGGCGGGAGTCACGTAAGCTCTCCCCGGCTCGGGTGAAAGCTATGTGTCTTGTCCCACAGGAACTCGAAAGGGCCTGGACCAAGCCCTTGCTCTTAGATGTGATGTGAACACCCCTGCCGATAGCCTCTACAAACGCATCTAAGCCGGTAGCCCGCACCAGCTGCTTGGGATTCACCCCATTCTTCTCAAAATCCGGCATCCTCTGCCAAAGCTTAACCGCTATCTCCGATGGTCCTCTAGACTTGTTCTCCTGTAGACAAGCACAAAAAAACAAAGAAAAAAAAAAGTGTCAGTCCTTCATCATTTTCAAAAGCATGCATATATTCACAAAAAAAAATGCACATGTTTTCAAAAGAAAATCATTCACAAAAGTTTTTCTAGCATTATTTGCATCAAAAAAAGCGTCTTTCATCATTTGAAACGCGTCATGTCAAGTCCCGTTGCTTTCCTAAGGCACAAAATCACAATTTTCACAATTCTTTGCACATAAGCATTATTCTTTCAGAAATGGCATGCATGAATCATTTTCATCTTCCAAAATCATGTTTTCTCATTGAAAATCAGAATTTTGACCTAGTTCTAGCACAAGGCAAGAACTCCGTCTCATATTTTGAAAAATTCTCATTCTTACTTCATTTTGCGAGAAAAAAGTGAGTCATTCTCATAATTTTTGTCAAATAAATTGCACATGCATATTCTTAGCCTCATAGGTTGTTCATGCATCTCAAAATCATTCAAAAAAAAAAATCATTCAAAAAATCCTAAAATTCGGGTCAAGCCCTAAATCATTCAAAATTCAAGCAAAATCATCGGATTTGAGCAAAATGAGAATGCTTACCCCAACCGATCGCGGGTTCGTTGATTTATGCTCCCTTCTTCCCGGGTAAAGCTCCGATGGAGGCGTAAGGAAGTCATACTTCCTCTCCGTCCGAACGAGCTCCTTTCTCCTCCTTCTCGCAGCCGCGGAGATGTTCCTTCTTGCTTGCCTCGGTATGGGATTGCCCTCCGGATCCATTCCAATCGATAGGAGCAAAGGGAATTGAAGAATTTGGAAGAAATTCTCTCCTTTCTCTCTCTCTTCCTCGGCAGTTCTTGGGCGGCAATAATGCCCAATGCCCGTTCAAACCTGTTTTAAATAATCTGGAAAAAACAGGTCTCTAGCCGTACGGCTCCTTTTTCTCCATCTCATGCCGGGCGGCTTCATTCGCTCTGAGCAGAAATTACAATCCTGCCCCTGGACCTTCCACTTGGGCATGCAATTTCCGTTATCTTTTAACCAAGATAACATCTTTTCAGAAAATATCCCTTATCTCTTTAGCAATCAAGCATTATTCCCAGTCGCCTCCGTTAATTCCGTTATAACGGGATAACACTAGGTGACAACCTCCGAATTGTCAGAACTCTAAACTTGTGCTACCTCTATCCGCGAATAGTGACGTATGCCCAAGTCATTCCAACTTGTGCTACCTCTATCCGCGAATAGTGACGTATGTGTAAGTGCTCCAATTTGAGCTTGTTAGCATTTTCGTTAGAAAATTAACGAAAGTTATAACATTACTAACATTCCTAACTTTTCTAACAAAGTAAGGGTAAAATGGGCATTGCCACTTTAAGTTAAACCAAGAAAAGAATCTCAAAAAGCAAAAGAAATTAGAAAAATCCGAATTAAGAAAGTTGAAAAACAGCTTCAGTTTGAATTTTAAAAAGATTATTCTTCCTGTCCAAAAGCCAGCACTGTAGCAGATGAACAGTGCACGCGTCGATCCTTGTCCGCGCGGATACGTTTGATTCTCACAGTATCCTATAAATTGAACCCTCCTCTCTCAGTTTAGACAACACATTTTGATCACAGCAACGAAGTTCTGGCGAAATATAGAGAGAAAACAGTGGGAATCTCTAGATTGCCACCATTTTCTCTTGAATCTTTCCCAATCTCACTCCAAACACAAATCCAAACACCAAACCTTGATACTCCTCAAGCCAAACACCAAATCTTGATACTCCTCAAGTCAAATTCCAAGCCTAGGAAGATAGGGTGTCACCATTGGTAAAGCCCTCCTTCTCAAAACCCTAAAATTCTCTTTTGATTTCTTGATCATCTTGTTCTTCTTACTTTGACTTATTTTATGTCTAGTTTAACTTGAGTTTTGACCTAAGATGGTCATCTTGAAGTTCATCTTCATGAATGACCATCTCAAGTGGTCCACATTTTAGATCTTTAGTCAATTCTTTCTCTTTGGTTTCATCTTTACAAAACCCCCTTTCCCTTTGCAAAGGACATGTTTAAACCCCATAAATTCCCCAAGGATGACTTGAATATGATAACCACTTAATAAAAAGTAGTGGTATCAAGTCTAGGGATGAAAATGGGGTGAACATAGATGCAAATCCCCCAAAAATCACATTTTCCCTCAAGAACATCTTGCTGTCCAGTAGCATTGTTCTGAGACCTCAGTCCATTTTACTATTTTTTGGACCCAGTAAAACTTGGAATTGGATGTTCACTACAAAACACTTTTTGTAGCCAACATCCATAGCTTTCCAGACATAATTTTATTTTATTTTTTGAGTAAGTAAAACTCTTTTTTTCAATTTTTCTTTTAGAGGCCAGTTCATCAGCTTCTGGAAATCCAGATTTCACATCTGAGATTTCTAGAAGGTTTTGACCCCTCAAATTACTTTCAAAATGGAAACTTCCTTTGCAGAAACCCTATTTAGGGTGTTTTAAGAAACTTTCATTCTCGGACTTTCCCCAGATTCTGAGGTTTTGAAGCCTTTAAGTCCATTTCAAAGTCAAGGGTCAACTGCCTTCTTTCATTCTGGCAGAATTGCTTTTCAAATCCAAAAATCTTTTGAGTGCCAAGACTCGACCCAAAAATCATACCAAAAATCTTGGGGATTGTTCAAAGTCTTATAAAGAGTTCCCTATTTTTGTTTTTCTCAGTTTCAACTCGTTTTGGTCAAAACACACACACACACACACACACATACAACAAAGGATTTCAAATGTTTGGAAGACTCGTTTTGCGAGGCGCGTCGGGTGCACACTAATGTCCTTCCCGACGCGTAACATGACCTCCGAACCTAAATCTCTGATCTCGGGCTTTTTTCAAAGTTTTGGCCCTCAAAATAAAAATGGCGTGGCGACTCCGTTTGATTTTCAAAAAAAATCGGGCATCATCACAGTGGCGACTCCGCTGGGGAATAAATAAGCTTTTTCTAAAAAAAAAATGATATTTGGTATATTGGTGGAAACCATTAAACTTCCCGTTATCGCCTCCTAACACGAGTCGGGGATAAATTGTGGTCTAACAATCCCACGTACCGGTATCATTATTTTCAAAAAAAAAAGGAAAAGCTTTTGAGGGTCAAGCTTCCGTCTCAACATTTGAAAATCCTTTGCTTTGTGTGTGTTGATTTTTGCACAGTTTTCGTGTTTGTTTTTGGCCGCCTCGGAAAAGTCAAAATTTTGGTATCGGAATAATGTCCCTAACTGTCGGAATTTTTGTGCTTATGTGCTTATGTGTTCATAAAATTTTCAAAAAAAAAAATTTTCAAAAAAAAAAATTCAAAAAAAAAATCATGCATCATGCCTTTTTAAGACACATAAAAAAATTTCTATTTTTCTCAGAAAAAGAAGATAGACTGCTTGCACACTACGCGCACGTGACCTTACACTGCACACTACGTCCCTAACCCGGGGAAATCCTTGTCGCGGTCCGTTTGGTCTTATTACGCCTCTCGGATGAGCACAGGACTACCCAAACATCCCATGGAGCCTCGTGTCGACCATGCACTTGTCCGTGACACACTTTGTCCGAGACCCGGTTGGTTTTTAGTCGGTGTGTCATGCCCTGTCCGTGTATAGACCTTTCCTTTCAAGCCTTTGTCGGCATACCGACTCAATATCTTTCGGGGACCCTAATCATTCGAAGTTACTGCCGGTTTTCCGCCGCGGACTTTGACCAAGATATTGACCGGCGCCTTGACTTCGGCTCGGCGGCACAAATTATACACGACTCCCGGCATTGACACTTTGAGTCATCAAGGATTAATGAATATTACATGCCTAATTACGGCTTAAATGACGACAAGTCAAGATCAATTGTGGACGCTTATCAGTCCAAATCATGCCAACTTTTCGTCGAGCCCTCGGACATGATCTTGACTTTTGACGTCAGCTTTGTCCGTAATTTACATCGAATGCTCGTTAAGACTCGATTACCCGGACTTTTAGGATCGTTTTCTTTCGGTCGGTGGGACCCGCTTGCCCTATAGGACCCTCGCCAGGGCTGTCCACCCGGGAGGTCGAAATACGAGGTGGAATACGAGGGGCTTATAGACGTAGTGACGGGGCCCACGATCCGGGAATCGAGTAGTTTGCGAAAAAGAAGAGCAATCTTTTCCAACCGATTAGGTTAATAAAACATGTTTTAAGTAAACATGAACAAATAATCGCATGTTGCATGAGCCAAAAGCCCAAACACCTACCCTCCTTCCATTCCCGGACATCGAACCCTCGTGTCTTTCCCCGCGACTCCGCACAAAGGTTGGTTTCGGGCACCGGGTCACCGTTTAATCGGTTGGGAAGAGTCAAGCGCATCATCGGCTTCACCGTGCATTCCGACTCCGAATTTTAGAATGTGCATCAGCGGTAACGATGGGGACAACGTCACTCCGCCTCCGGGACTCCTCGGACAGAACAACGGTGGAATCGGCTAGCCGAACGGATGAGAGTGCGCCGGGAAGCACGGTTGAACGGCCTTATGGAGGCTATCAAAAGCCATGGATTGGCCGCCGGTCTCAACCCGGATGGCACCTTCCTGTGGAAGAAGAGGAAGACCACAATCCCGCTCTTGGTCAACCCGACTACTCCCGGGATGCCACCACCGGCCTCCCACGGTACTACCACCGAGCCCATGCTCCTCGATCCCTAGGTCGGCCGGCTCCCCAGCTGAGACCACTTTGGATCCATGCGGCTGACGGGACGAGCCGGTTCGCGATGCCTCGGTGGGGACAAAGTCGATACGGAATGCCTTCCCATGGTTGGGGATACCCCGGAATGCCACGGCAAATTGGGATCCCGCCTCGGTTTGGGACCAATCAATCCGGACTTTCGCGGCAACGGTTTGGAATGCCACCGCGGTTTGGTTCGGGGCAACGGTCGGGAGCCCCTCCTCGGAATGATGCTAGCTCGGTTGCTCCTCATACGGCTTCCGCAAACCCATTTCTCACTCGGGGTTCAACGGGTTACCAAGCCCCCATCCCCGTTTCATCGGAATCACCGGGACCACGGTATCCTCTCGGTTATGCATCCTTGCCACAACCGGCCATGCAATTCAACAACCGGGGACGGCGGCCCGCACTTAAGCCTACTTATGGGCCTCACTCCGGAAATCCAAGCCATCGGCTACCTCGGATCTGCCTCCATCTTCTCTGCCGATTGGAAGCCAACGGCAAGTCGTTGGGTTCTATCCCTTTGCCCAAGCTCCTACCTACACTCCCCAAGGTAATTTGGGCCAAGGACGGGTTTTCACCTATGCCCCGGAGTATGGTATTCCTTCCACCAATGCACCACCAGCTGACTAGTCCTCTTCCTGGCTCAAATATCGGCTCGGGAATTCCCGCTCCACCTTTGGATCCCCAATTGGCTTGGTTTATGGAGCAACACAAGGAAATGAAAGCACAGATTGCTTTGAATTGACCGCAAAAAGAACACTTGCTCTTCGGCCTACGGATCCCGACTCGATTGTCCCCACCTCACAAGTTTGTGATGCCCACTCTGGAATTGTTTGACGGGAGTGCATGCCCTAAAACTCACTTGGACACCTATACTTTGGCAATGAAGGCTAAGGGATGCACAAACCGGCGGTTGGCCGATTACTTTAGTCTCTCTTTGAAGTCGGGGGCTTTGAAATGGTTTTTCCGATTGCGGCTGAAGCTAGGGCTACTTGGGAACAAATCACCGGTACTTTCACGGATAAGTATAAAGCCAACTTGGAATGGGAGACAAACAGAGTTGACCTGCAAACAACGATGCAACGCCCTAATGAGAATATTGGGGATTTCTATAAGAGGTGGAACTTAAAGCTCGGTGAAATGGCCATTCCTCCCTCGACGAGGAGCGGTTAGACATCTTTCGGTCATGCTTGAAGCCGCATTTGAGAGCTTCCCTCGGTCACTTCCCTACGGCGACTTGCGTGCAATGGTTAATTCCGGGCTAAGTTCGAAAAGGCTTACAATCGGCGGCCATTGCTGCACCTTACGGATATCGGGTTTCTTCCACCTCCAACACGGCTCTGCACTTGACCAAAAGGTAAAGAAGTGATTAGCTATGCGGGACGGGATGTAACAATGCCACTTCCTTTGTTCCCAAGAAACCGATCCATCCGGATCCGGCTCCAAAACTTGGGAAACTTTGGGATGCCTTTGAGTGATATCTTCAGAGGTTTGGTGAGAGAAGGTTTGCTCCGGCCTTTGGAAAATTATCGGCCTAGAAACCCCAATGCTCCTTTGGATACCTCCAAGCATTGTGCCTTTCATCGTACCATGGGCACCTGACGGATGATTGCGTCCCCCTGAAAAAGGCCATCCAAGGTTTGATTGAGCAAGGGAGGTTAGAGATGCACGAAGGGCCTAACACTATCAATAACCCGCTCCCTAACAACATGAGTGTCAGAATGATCGAGTTTGGTGGTTCAAGCCTTGTGGGCATAATGGAATTTGACGCGCCCCCTTGTGAGGTCGGTGAATCGGCCATCGCGGGCGATGAAAGTGTTTGGATTAAGAAAGAGATTGCCAAGGAAATCTGATGGAAAGATCTGCAATAGCTCCCGTCTCCAGAGTCGAAGAATAGATGCATGGTTCAACAGCAAAGAGCGGCTAGGCGGGGCTACCTATCTTTAAAATAGTCTTTTGAGTCAACCTTCGTAGGGTCTAGTACTTTTCTTTCACCTAAGTCCTTCCTGGACATTTGTCGTTGTAGTCCATTTTGGACATAGTGGTTAAATGCCTAACTTTTAATATAAGTCTTTTTTCTCTTCTTGCTAGACTCGAGACATCACTTGCGCACCCACGTTACACTTAATTGAAATGGTTTTATCCAAAATGATCACTTGTCTTTGCTCAACCACTAATTCTTCGAAAATGATTAATATTTAAATTAATCGGAGTGAGAAAATCAATTGATATCCTTCCCAAATTGGGGCTTACCAACTCCCCGTCTTGCATCTCATATGCTCACATCCCTTTCATCATCATCCCCTCGTTGCTCGATGAATTTGCATGGATCTTTTCTCATTTAAAGCTTAAGCAAGCAATGAAGACTTAATCTCGTTTAGGTCATCCGGTAGGGATTGCGGTTGAAGCCTTTCACCCATAGGAAAGCCATTATCTCACCCTCACTAAACACTACCCTTTCATTTCAAGATCGGCATGTTTTGAAACCCTGTTTAGCCATCACCTTTACTCCTTACTGAGAGAAAGTCCAAGCAAGCCCAAGAAGTTAACTTCGAGAGTCGGCGATGCGCAAAATATCTCAAGCCATGAGGGAAGGACAAAGATAATCCTCAACTTCTCAGGAGGCCTTCCAAGTTATCAAAAGAAGGATTTTAAATCCTCACAATTCAGCAAGAATCCTCAACGTCTCAGGAGGCCTTAAAAAAAAAAAAGGAAAGAGAAAAGTTCAAGCAAAAAAAAAAGAAAAAAGAAGGATTTAGAAAAGTTCACAATCTCTGATACAAAAAAAAAAAAAAAAAAAAAAAAAAAAAGAGAAGGGATTCGATCCTCACAATTCAACAAGAGTCCCCGACTTCTCAAGAAGCTCTCCAATGATCAAAAAGGAGCCCGAATTCTCGCAAGTTCGCAAAAGGTTCTCGATAGCTTGGACTTCCCCTCACCATTACCTTAAGACAATCCTAAGCCATCCTCTCGATTTTAGAGGATATTCCCATTACCATAAATCAATCCCAAGCCATCCTCTCTATTTTAGAGGATATTCCCATTTCATGACCAATCCCAAACCATCCTCTCATTTTTAGAGAATATTCCCATTACCATTACCTTTGCATTTGGCCAAAGTCAAAATTTGACCTCTCACTCTTAGAGGCAATCAATTTCCCTCGCCATAGAAATCCTAAACACAACCTTGAAAGCTAACCTCTCATCTTTAGAGGTTCGGTCAACAAAAAGCCCAGCCGACCTCTCATCTTAAGAGGTCATAACTTCCCAAAATTACCCGATGACGATCGAAGCCCGGAAACCCAACTGCAATTCCTATCGGATAGCAATTTCATCGTAAAATATAAATCAAATTAATGCTTCATTGCTTGCTTAAAATTGGAATCTAATCCATCTTGGTCCAAAATTACCAATCAAAGATTGTGCAAATTCAAGTCTGATTCATTCGACATTTCATGTGAGCATATTTCATTTCTCCTCCACAAACACTTGCCGTGGATGTCCCCACGGGGCTTCGCATCCGTGTCTTTCATGAACACTCTAAGGGGATATGTTATTGAATCTCCAATCCTCAAATTCCCCAAAGAACCTCAAAGTCTTGAATTTTCACACTCATTCTCTCTTCATTCGGGATAAGCCCGAACTACGGCGACTGAGCTCTTCATGATGGAGGAACGTAGGCAACCAGAAATGGTCCGGTCGAAATCACAAACAAATCTCAAAAAAAAAAAAAAAATCCGGTCTCATCCAGGATCGTCCCTATACACTTTCCGCCCTTCGAAGCTTGATCCTCGATATCAGTTGGTTTTCTCCTTGTGATTAATCAAAATATTTGTTCATATCAGATTTAGGAGTTGAATAACCCGAACATTAACAAAGGGTTTTAAGCAGCCTTGTGATTATCATGAATAAGACAATTTTTCAAGTGTCTCGACAAGTCTTCTCTCTACATCATAGGAAAATAGAGTCAAACACTGTCTTTCTACGTCTCGGGGGCTTCCATACACTTTTCCACACCTTGTAACGCTTATACTCTCTCAAAAGAGTCAAACCTAAAGCGAGTGTGTCATACACAAAATCGGAGATTCATTCCCATCTTTCAAAAGATATGCCCCGCACGTAAACATTTCCGAGTCTTGTCCATTGGCCGGTTGACTAAGATCCGAAAAGATGGGTTCCTCCTCACATGATGACTCTCGCAATTTCTTCACGTTGGGGCTTGCTAAGCGGTCCTCCTGTGTTCTCCCGTACGGCTCTTCAAGATGGGGCTTATATAGTCATCCTTGGGTCCACGTTGGGTTCTTCACCACGAGATAGACTCGCCAAATCGCTTCTTCAAAATCCTGGACTTTGCCTACTCGGGATCCGGCTTTGTCAAGATGGTCTTTTGGACCCGAATTTTATCAAGTCGCAAGAAAGAATTTCAACTTCGTAACTTGGTACACGGCAGCCTCCCGTAGCATCGGGAATTCAAGATCGGGGTTTCTCCCGCATTAGCAATTCCATCAAATCATCCTCCGACAAGGTTTCGGCCAAGGTCACAGCTCATCCAAATGAAAGAAGCTTCACTCATATCAACGTTGGCCCTAAAGTCTCGTCGCATCGCCTTCAAATGACCAAGAATGAGAGAGAAAGTTTCAATTAAGACCCGGATCCGAATCCAATCTCATCAAGATTGAGGTCCATGTGATATTGCCGACAAAACCTCACCAACAACCGCCGTTTAAATCGCGATCAAGGGTTCTCATCCCCCACTTGATCAAAATGTTCCAAACAAGCCTCCATACCCATGCATCCCCACAAAATCTCCCAAGGGCTCATGTAGCATGCACAAACTTGAGTCAATAGGAATAATCCTAAATCATCGAAGATCATAAATCATAATTTTCCCGTCAAAAGCTTAGGCTAAGTGCATCTTCGAAAGCAAGTAAATGCATCATCCCATAATCATTTTTGGTTCCATGCATGCATCTGTCATCATGAATGCCATATATGCATCTTCCTCTTCACTAACGAATGCAGAATTCAAACGTGAAATCAAATCCCCTTTTTTTCAAGCAAGGATAATCTTCACCAAAGACGACCTCCAATGACGGATGAAGACGCCTCCAACATCTACAAGCTTTGGCAAAGACAAGCTCCGGCTCGCAACTTGTTAAAGACGACCTCCAATGTCCACAAATGGATGAAAACAACCCCCAACGAAGACCACCTCCAAGCAGTCTAACAAAGCGGTCAGAGACGCCAAGTTCTCAAATACAAATCGGTCGAGACGCCAAGTTCTCAAATACAAATCGTCGTGGACGCCAAGTTCTCCAATACAAATCGGCCGTGGACGCCAAGTTCTCAAATACAAATCGGTCGAGACGCCAAGTTCTCAAATACGAAGGTCGTAGACGCCAAGTTCTCAAATATAATGCGGTCGAGACACCAAGTTCTCAAAAGCAAGAAGTCCCAATGTGAAGACAAGTTCAACAACTTCTACAAGGTTAACGATCACCAAGAAGATGCACTCAACCAAATTCCTCCTTCAGTCAAAATGCCTCCAAACACAAGAAATCGTCGCCAGAAACCGTCCCACGAATGGCAACCCAACAACTCTTCATCAACATCACCCGTAGCCTCACCCTTTCGGCAGCTACAGTAAGCACAAAGACAGTATGAAAGCATATCTTAGTCAACTACTTTTCTAAAAGAACATTATCATCAAATCTTAGGGCGACTTCCCAAAATAGTCGATCTTAGGGTCGACTTCCCAAAAATAGTCGTATCTTAGGGCGACTTCCCAAAACAGTCAAAACCTTAGGGCGACTTCCCAAAAAAAAAATAGACATGGGCGACTTCCCAAAATAGTCAAACCATAGGGCGACTTCCCCAAAATAGTCAAACCATAGGGTGACTTCCCAAAAACAAATGTTACATGGCGACTTCCCAAAAATAGTCAAACCATAGGGCGACTTCCCAAAATAGTCAAACCTTAGGGTGACTTCCCAAAAAAAATACATTACAGGTGACTTCCCAAAAATAGTCAAACCATAGGGCGACTTCCCAAAACAGTCAAAACCTTAGGGTGACTTCCCAAAAACAAATGGGACATGTGGCGACTTCCCAAAAATAGTCAAACCATAGGGCGACTTCCCCAAAATAGTCAAACCTTAGGGTGACTTCCCAAAACAACAGACATGTGGCGACTTCCCAAAAATAGTCAAACCATAGGGCGACTTCCCCAAAATAGTCAAAACCTTAGGGTGACTTCCCAAAAAATGATTGTGACTTCCCAAAATAGTCAAACCATAGGGCGACTTCCCCAAAATAGTCAAACCATAGGCGACTTCCCAAAATAGTCAAACCTAGATCAGTCATAGGGTGACTTCCCAAAAATAGTCAAACCATAGGGTGACTTCCCGAAAATAATCAGATCTTAGGGCGACTTCCCCAAAACAGTCAGACCATGGGGTGACTTCCCAAAAATAGTCAAACCATAGGGCGACTTCCCGAAAATAATCAGATCTTAGGGCGACTTCCCCAAAATAGTCAGATCATAGGGTGACTTCCCAAAAACAGTCAAACCATAGGGCGACTTCCCAAAAATAGTCGGACCATAGGCTTACTTCCCAAAATAGTCGATCATAAGGCGACTTCCCTAAAATAGTCAATCCCTGGTGACCCCCGAACTAATCAATCCTTGGTCCATCCACTGACCGACATTGATCACCTTTCTTCCCGATGGTTCTCGTAAGCCCGAGTCTTCCCCAAAGAAGAACACCTTCAAATAGCCTCCATCAGTACCGAACCTCAACCTAGGTTCATACTCCCGAACTAAGTTCCCATTTAGGTTCATACTCCCGAACCAAATCTCAACTTAGGTTCATACTCCCGAACTAAGTCTCCATTTAGGTTCATACTCCCGAACAAGACCTCAACTTAGGTTCATACTCCCGAACTAAGTTCCCATTTAGGTTCATACTCCCGAACTAAGTTCCCATTTAGGTTCATACCCTCTCAAAAGAAATTCCCGCTAGCTAAACGTAAGACCGAGTGCTCCCGAGAAAGATAACGGAATCCCGTTTCTTTCATCAAAATCGTCCCTAAGCAAAGAAACGTAAGACCGATCTCCCCGAGAAAGATAACGGAATCCCGTATCTTTCATCAAAATCATCCCCGGCAAGAAACGTAAAGATCGATTTCCCAACGAATACGTCTCGATTTTCCCCAAATAAGCCAACGAAATCTCGAGTAAATTTCGAACTACGGCCGGCTTGATTCCCACTGGATACGTAGGTAGCCTATCATTAGGTCCAGCCACTCGACCAAAATGGTCATCCTTTCCTTCGGCAGCAGACGTAAGACCGATCCTTTCAAGCAAAGTCCCCCAGAGGACCATCTATCCCCACCATCAAGGTTCGAGGCACCTAAAACGCCATCTTCAAGGTTCGAGGCACCTAAAACGCCATCATCTTCAAGGTCCAAGGCGCCTAAAACGCCATCATCTCCAGGTTGATACCTTAAAAACAATCATTCCTGTGGTCAAAGACCCGAACTACGATCGGCTTGATTCCCATTCGGGATACGTAGGTAGCCTATTGAATAGGTTCACCACTCGATCACTTGATCATCCTATCAAATATGGAGCCTTACTCTTATCGACGACCCCGTTTCCTTCGAAAACACCGTCGCCGAGGGGCTACTGTAAGTGCTTCAATTTGAGTTGGTAGTTTTTTCGTTAGAAAGTTAACGAAAGTTTTAACATTTCTAACATTTCTAACAATCTCTAACCTTCCTAACCAAGCAAGAGTAGGTTAGGGTTTGCCATTTAAAGTTAAACCAAAAAAAGAATCCAAAAAGCAAAAAGAATTAAGAAAATCCCGAAACAAAGCAAGTTGAAAAACAATTTCGCCGATATTTTGAATTTTATTCCTCCCGTCCAAAGCCTCGCAGCCTCGAGATGAACAAAGGCACGCCTACGGGAACCCTCCGCGCGGACATGTATGACATTTCCAAAGTGTCCTATAAATTGACCCCTCCTCTCTCAGCTTAAGGGAGGAATTTGATCACAGCAACGAAGTTCTCAAGGAATATAGAGAGAAAACAAAGTGGGAATCCCTTGATTGCCACCTTTTTCTCTTGAATCTTTCCCAATCAAATACCAAAACACACCAAACCATGATACTCCTCAAGCAAAACACCAAATCTTGATATTCCTCAAGTCAAATTCCAAGCCTAGGAAGATAGGGTGTCACCATTGGTAAAGCCCTCCTTCTCAAAACCCTAAAATCCTCTTTTAACTTCTTGTTCATCTTGTTCTTCTCACTTGGATCTACTTGATGTCTTGTTTAACTTAAGTTTTGACCTAAGATGGTCATCTTGAAGTTCATCTTCATGAATGACCATCTCAAATGGTCTACATTTTAAATCTCTAAATTGATTTTTCTCTTTAAATTCATCTTTACAAAGATCCCCTCTCCCTTTGCAAATGATATGTTTAAACCCCATAAATTCCCCAAGGATGACTTGAGTATGATAACCACTTGGCACAAGGTAGTGGAATCAAGTCTAGGGATGAAAATGGGGTGAACATAGATGCAAGCCCCCCAAAAATCACATTTCTCCTCAAGAACATCTTGCTGTCCAGTAGCATTGTTCTGAGAACTCAGTCCATTTTCCTATTTTTTGGACCCAGTAAAACTTGGAATTGGGTGTTGACTACAAAATACTTTTTGTAGCCAACATCCAGAGCTTTCCAGACATATTTTTAATTTATTTTTTGCGTGAGTAAAACTCCTTTTTTCAATTTTTCTTTTAGAGACCAGTTCATCAGCTTCTGGAAATCCAGATTTCAGATCTGAGATTTCCAGAAGGTTTTGACCCCTCAAATCATCTCCAAAATGAAAAGTTCTTTTACAGAAACCTTTTTTAAGGTGTTTTGAACATTTTTCATTCCCGGACTTTTCCCAGATTCTGGAGTTTTCAAGCCCTAAAGTCCATTTCAAAGTCAAGGGTCAACTGTATTTTTCATTCTGGCAGAAATGGTTTTCAACTTCCGAAAATCTTTTGAGTGCCAAATCTCAACCCAAAAATCACCCAAAAATCATGGGATCAGTTTAAAGCCTTAAAAAGAGCTCCCAATTTTTACTTACCTCAGTTTCAACTTATTTTGGCCAAAACACACACACACACACACACACACACACAACAAAGGATTTTGAATGTTTGGAAGACTCGTTTTTACGAGGCGTTCCGGGTGCACACTAACGTCCTTCCCGGCACGTAACGTGACCTCCGAACCTAAATTTCTGATCTCGGGCTTTTTTCAAAGTTTTGGCCCTCAAAATAAAAATGGCGTGGCGACTCCGTTTGATTTTCAAAAAAAAATCGGGTACATCACACGCCCCCTCATAGAAGTTCAGATATCCGACCACCTCGGTCACTTCTAGCATATCCCCAGTAGGATCAATTGCTTGACCTCCTAGGTCATTTTCTCTTCTTTTTCCCCAGCAAGAGACCAGTTTCTCTTCTTCCTCCCCCAGCGGATCCTAATTCCGAACTACGATCTGGCTTGATTCCTCCGGGATACGTAGGTAGCCTACTTTAGGTTCAGCCAATTTGTCACATATGACACCCCATTTCCCCAGCGGATCTTTTCCGAACTACGGCCTGGCTTGATTCCTCCGGGATACGTAGGTAGCCTTCCAAAAGGTTCAGCCACTCGACCACCTTGGTCACCCAATCCGTCTCGGCATTCGCCAGATCGGATCCTTTTCTATCGACAACCCCACTCGCCTTGCAAGTGACGTTGCCGAGGGGCTTCTGTAAGTACCCAAATCTGGCTCATGCCTTCCGGTTAATTTTCCCGACATTTTCGGTAAGTTTTCCGGTAATTCCCCAGACCTTCCTAGTGTTCCGGAAACATTCCGGAACTGTTTTTAATTAAATAAAGGCTGAAGGGAATCCTTCCTAATTAAGAAACACGTTTTTCTTAATTAGGAGGGAAGGTTCTAGAATAATGCCACCTTGCATGGTTCTAGAATGCTGAGTCACAATGGATAAGCCCGCACGGCTGCATTAGCTCGTCGCCTTCGACCGCACGGCTTCATTAGCCTTATCCAGATCGCCTATAAATAGAGGCCTCCTCTACCCATTTTCAACAACAACAAGACACACAATAGAGATACAATACACTCACAAACACAATCGACGTGAAGAACACCTCAAGGCTCAAGAAGGCGAAGAAGAAGCTCAAGAAGCCATCTCCCTCCTCCTTGAAGACCCAAGACGAACCTCTCCTCCTAGCTCCGTCCGAAGAAGCGAAGGAAACGATTGGTAACCTCGCACGCCCTAACCTTGCATTTTAATTGATATACTTGCTCATTGCATTCATATATCTTGCTTGGGACTTGGCATTTATTCATAAAGATCACATCTTTATCACCCCCTTTCCCTTTTGCATGCATTAAGACCTCATTTGTCATAAAAATGTAGTCTTTTTCATAAAGGTGCATCCTTTGCACCTAAAACCCCCATTTTCAAATAAAAATGTCATTTTTATGCATCATTTGCATATAAAGATCAAATCTTTTTCAATAAAAATGCATCCTTTGCATCAAAACCCCTTTTTCAATGCATCATTTGCATAAAAATCCTATCTTTATGCATCATTTGCAATAAAGATCCTTTCTTTAAATCAAAAAGCATCATTTGCAAACATAAAAATGTCATCTTTTCATTAAAGAGTCATTCATCATGCATTCTCCCTTTCCCCAACCTTGGAACGGACCGGTGTAAAAGTTCTCATCTTTGCATCGTTCCTTCCATTAAAGGTTCATGATTTCTTTAGGAAAAGGATAACCTTGAACCCTATATCTCCGATTATCGCTTAAGAATGAGTATGAAGCCTCTATACGAGCTCGACCGTCTTAAAGCGTAGGATTGATGGGCTAAGGACATTCCTTCCTAAAGAACCTCATCTTTGACCACAAAGAGAGTCATTCTCTCGATCACGCAAGTCCCAAGGGTCCCGAGGTTAAAATGCGATGATCACAAGTCACAAGATGAGGACGGGATCATAATCCCAAATACATAAATTCCAAGGAATCCCGAGCGACAACCAACAAATGGTTTGTACGTCCGGAAGATAACTTGGGACATTTCCCCCTTTTACTCTCAAACACATGCACACAAAGAAAGCACGCAAGCAAGCACGATTAATGAAATCTCGGGAGACTTGCTCCGGCAAGGCACTTTGGGTGAACGCCAAACGTTCTTCCCAAGGGGTAACTTAACCTCCGAACCCAAGTAAAAACCTTTTTTTCAAAGTTTTGAGGTAATCAAAATGGCGTGGCGACTCCGTTTTTCAAATAACTCGGATGTCTTCAAACTCGCGTGAATCCAAAACAAAAATTTTGGGCACCACATTCACAATAGCGGGGCTTGAGGCAGCCCTAGAACGTAACGTGACTGAACTCGAGGTATTCGGGGATTCCCAATTGATCATCAATCAGACATTAAAGAAGTGGAGGGTCCAAGATCCAACCCTTCAAAGATACAGTGCCCACCTCCAAGAATTGGCGCATCAATTTCAAGATGTTTCATTCCACTATCTCCCCAGAGACAAAAATCGGTTTGCGGACGCACTAGCCACACTTGCTTCTTTGGTCGAAATCCGTAAAGGAAAAGCAGTTAAACCCTTCAAGATAACACGGCGTGCAACTCCTGCATACTGCGCCGTTATAGATCTTCACGATTGCAAAGACAAATGGTTATCCAAAGGTGCCGCTGTTGAAAACTCCGAAGGGAAACCATGGTACCACGACATTTGGCATTTCATCCTAGATGGAACCATCCCACACGAGACAGGACACGAAGACTCGAGATCGCCCTTAAGAGGTTGGCCGCCAATTACGTCATCACGGCCGGCCGTTTATTCAAAAACATCCCCAAGGAAACCTCCTTTGCGCCACCGAGGAAGAGGCCCAGAAATAATGGACCATGTTCATCAAGGCATATGTGGAACCCACATGAGCGGAAACATGCTCGCCAAAAAGATCATCGGACAAGGGTACTTTTGGGCGACCATGGAAGCCGACTGTACCAAAATGGTCAAAAAGTGCCACAAGTGTCGAGATACACGCCAATCTTCGGCATGCACCGCCTTCCTTGCTGTACCCAATGACTTCACCTTGGCCGTTCTCTACATGGGGGATAGACGTGATTGGAAAGATCACACTGCAGAGCCAACGGACACTGTTTCGTCCTAGTAGCCATCGACTATTTCACTAAATGGGTCGAGGCCGCCTCCTACAAAGTTCGAATGCCGAAAGGTTGCGGGAATTCATCAAGCACAACATCATCTTCCGATACGGGGTTCCACAAGAGATGATATCCGATAATGGGTCACACTTCGAGAAGGAAACCAATCGCCTGCGACCGAGTACAAAATCACGAGACACAAGTCATCTCCTTACAGGCCTCAAACAAACGGAGCGGTTGAAGCCGCGAACAAAACAATCGAGACTATCAACGAGAAAAATGACGATCCACTGGAAAAGACTGCCCGACAAGCTACCATTCGCACTATGGGGGTACCGCACTTCGATCCGAATGCCTACGGGGGAAACTCCTACGCCCTCACATTCGGGATGGAGGCTGTCTTACCGATAGAATTGGAAATACCATCACTAAGGGTTCTCCTAGAAAACCAAGTGAATGAAGTCGGCGGCTAGAGAGCGGATACGAAGAGCTAGCCCTGTTGGATGAAAGAAGGTTGAAAGCGGCCGAACACACTCAAGCTTACCAAAGAAGAATGGCAAGAGCTTTCAACAAAAAGGTCAAGACAAGGAACATCGTAGTAGGCGACTGGTGCTCCGTGAGCATCGTCCGGACCTTTCAACCCATTAGGCAAGTGGGGACCAAGGTGGATAGGACCCTACATTGTGAAGAAGATATTCTGCGGGGAGCCCTTCGGTGGTAGACTTAGACGGAGATCAACTACCGAAGCCGGTCAACATGGACAAGCTCAAGAAGTACTTCGCGTGACTTGGCCTCCTTAAAACAAATCGCTCGCTAGGTTGAAAATCCCGGAAAGGACGACCTAGGAAAAAATTAGAGCTAGCACAAGAAAAGAAGCCCGCTAGATTGAAAACCCGAAGGGCGGTCTAGGCAAAAGAAAGGGTGTGCATAAAAAAAAAAAAAAAAAAAAAAAAAAAAAAAAAAAAAAGGGGGGCTTATCTCGCGCGAGATTACTCTACGGCCTGGAGCCATATTTTGTCCTTTTCTCAAAAATGAACTACGTTGGACACGAGCCTCTTGTTTAATTGCTTTGTAAAGAGGAACGTAGGCAGCCTTCGGGTTCGGTCTAATCAAATAAGTAAATCAAAGTTGTCCCTTTTATTAATCAATGCATTTCATTAATGATAATAGGGAAATCCTAACCACAACGACTAATTTGCTAAGCTAACAAACTTGAAAAAAATAATACTAATAAAGCAGAAACAATTGATCTATCAAAGCAATCTCTTGGTACTCCTAAAGGTCTAGCCTTTCATTAACTTGGTTGGCCGGCGGACATGGTCTCCACCGTCGTCGTGATCCTCCTTGCGCTTTGAGCCTCTCAAAGCGAGAACATCCTCGAGACGATCAAAGACAAATTCCGACAGTCTCTTGAAGACATGAGGCACTGTCCAAAGCTTGCGTCTTTCCGAGGCATTCCCTTGCCTCGCCTCTCGTACCAATCCCCATCAAGAAAATCCTGAGTAGGATCGGTTGCACATTAGCGGGATCGGGCGAGCCTCGCTCCTTCGCAAGATGCTTGCTGGCTACAAAAGAATCTCTCGGCGGTGAAAGCCGCAAGTCATCAATCTTCTGCACTAGGATGACCGGTATGGAGGAACCAATCCAAATATTTGTCGGACGGAAGATTCTTGCATTGAAAGTCCGAAGGTTCGACCAACGGTCCCGATTAGTTCCTACACCCCATGCTTGAGCTAGCACTGCGCAAACTCTACACCAATATAAGACACTACACGAGAAGCTCCTTCGAAAAGATAAGTGTCTAGCTGGCGACCAAGCGACGGAGCACCCGCTTGGAAAAGTAAAAGGAGGAATCTCGCAAACCGGAAGAACAACCCTGTCAAAACCCTTGGTATTGGCAACATACTTGTTCAACCTCCAATAAGGTGGACACCGAGAGAATATCGGCGGTTTCGGTCTTCGCAATCGGCTCGGCCCATTCATCCATTGAAAGATCTTTGATTAACAACTTTCGTGTATGATATGTAAAAGGAGAATATTCCAACGGAGGGACCTATCAACTTGAGATGCTCCCTAAGCCAAATAGTCAACGGGAGGGGACTCCCTTGAGTCATGACGCCGATCCTATGCGGCTCATCAAGACCATGAAGGGTCTCACCCAAGATTAGCGGAATAATGTTCCTAGAACGTTTCCTAGCCTGCGAACAACTTCCACCGGTTGGGAATCGACCAAGCCGTCCCCGCACGTAAACAAAACATCTCCGAAAAGAGAAAGAGCCGGAAAGTTCCGCTTATGGACATGAAAAGCATCATCATCGGAATCACCGGCTGAAGCGTCCGGAAAAGAAGAGCAATCAACCCACTTGCGGTGAACCAACTCATAACAAGTATCAAGGGGATCCCTAACAATTCGTTCAAAGCCTCCGAATGATTCCTATGATACTTAGGAACGACAATCTCGCCCGATCAAAGGCATATCCAAGATAATGGCGAATTCCTCCATGGTAGGCACCATCTCATTCAAAGAAAAATTGAAAAGATGAATAGAGGGATCCCAAAATCGAGCGGCACCACGCAATAACTTCCAATCCGGATGGAGGTTCTTCAAAGTGAAAAGAATTCTAAATCCGAATTCTGCGATAAACTTATTGCGAGACCGGTTGCGAAACGACCTTACAAAATCCCTTGATGCTTGCTTGAAAGAGACAATCACTTCAGAGGACAAAGAAAAATCATCGACAATCATGGACGTTGGGGCAATCTCCTTGGAAGCCATGGATCACAGGGTTGAAAAAGAAGACAAGAGTTTCACCCTAACAGGATATCTCTAGAGTTTGAAAAGCTAGAATGAGTTATCTGGCCGGATTACAGGGTGATTTTATAGGGAAAACTGTCAAAATCCTGTTCGAAAAAGGAAGAGATTTCTGCCTGGGTAGCGTGTCTCGTGCGAGACACCTTATCTCGCGCGAGATATCCCTACGGCAAAGCAACAACAGTTCTACTCAAACATCAATCTAGCCCCGACTTGGCGAAGCAAGTCTCGAAAAAACCTGCGTGTACAATTCATCACATGCAATAAAACACCATATTCAGGCTCAAAATTGCGGCCTAATCGGCCATTCCCATTTCCGAAAAAACATGGAAAGTCGAGAAAGTTAATTAAACTAATTAGACCTAGGATTAGGTGCTAAGAAAAAAAAAAAACCATTGTTTTGTGCTACCTACTTGTTCCCAACAGGTACCAGAAAAGAAAAAAATTATGCAGGCCCACACGGCCGATATGTACGAGATCATCAAATCATCGAGATAAAGAGAAAGGGGAGGGATCACGCCATCAAGTCGCTCGAGCCGCCAACACCTCCGCCATCACCACCGGGGGGCTACCATCCCTCCTCGACCTCTTGGCTCCGCAAGTAGGGGTCATCGCCGAGGCAGCTGTTGAGGCCGCCGAAGAAGCTTTGCAGGAACGGCCTCTCGGACACCAAAGCCATCAACCCGGCCATCTTGGTCGCTCCACGGTTGTAATCGGCCGCGGATATGGTGACACTGAAAATCAAGGAAAAGAAGATGCTCGAGATGGAGTCGGACATATACACTTATATGCACGAACAGTACAAACGAAACATACCGAAGAGACATCGGCGGGAGGCGGTAACCCTCGAGAATCGATCGGGAGACGGGATGTGCCCCATCATCGGCATGCTCCCCATCATATACGTGTAGCTCAAAGGGCCGTAATCCGGGGCAAAAGGCAGAGAACCGGTAGCCTGAGAGGAAGTGCTAGGGGCTGAAGAACCTGAAGCAGAAGCAGAGGCGGAGCCACGAGCATGTGATCGCCTATCCCCCACCAGGAGGGGACCCATCAACCGAGGCAAGAACTCCGCATAAGAAGCCCAGGAATCACGCAAGCCGTCGCCGTATCACCCACCAAAAGACCTGCATAATCATCCTCTGGAATAGAGTGGGTGGGATACATCGACCTCGGCGGATCCGCCGGCACCCTGTATGATAGTCTACCCCGGCCATGCTGTGGGAAGACCCGCTCACCAAGGTACATGGTATCTCCCTCCAAAGACGCCAGCATCCTCTGCATCCCGGTAGCATCCCAAGCGCGATGCACCTCCAACAGGGTCCAAGGATATAGGCCCAGCCTCTCGTACTCAAAGGTGTCCAGCATGGCCCGCGCCTCCGCCACCGTCAAGGTCCAATCCTGGTCCTCCTCCTCATCAACGGTCCGGTTCGGGTGGCTCCACCTCCTGATATCCGGAAATAAAGGGGCCCGGCTCTCCAACTCAAACTTATACGGCCAAGAACAGCATAGCCCCATATACGCACAAAGAAAACGAGATCAAATTCGGTATGAAACAAAGACAGAGCATACGGACGGAAAACGAAACGAGAATCAAAGAGCATACCTCCCGGGCATAAGAATACCCCGACGAGAGAGTCCTTGGTATTCCTACATGCCTCATCCATGGCATGGTAGCGGTAGGCTAGCCCCGCCGAGCCCCAATCATAGCCGCTCACTTCATCCCGGATCAACCAACAAGCGTAACAAAGAAAGACGGGCCGTAGAAGAATGGTTCGCAAAAATAGTCTCAGAAAGGATATACCAGAGGGCACCCCTCACCAACCGATCAATACTCACATTCGGCTTCTCCGAGTAGTCCTCAATCTGACGTCGGAGGGGTGTCAACTCAGCAGCATACCCCTTAACCCTGTTAGGGGGGAAACCAATCAAGTGCCTCCACGCCGCTGGACTCGCAGGCTTATAATTCGGAAACTTCGGCAGGGGATCGCCAATGAACTCTAACCCCGTGATAGCAAGAAAATCAGTCGGAGTCATAGTCGCTTCCCAAAGCGCAAGTGAACGGTGTGGGTAGTGTCCCACCACCTCTCCCGAATAGCCTGGAGAACTTGGGGAGTCCGCCTTATTCCCTGGAGATTGTCAATGAAAGTCAACAAACCCGTTTGGGCCACCCTAGCTCGGACGCCGTCAAGATCCTTGATCTTGTCCCACACCGCCTTAGCCATTTTCGGACTCCCAGAGCGGTTCTTAATTGGCTTGTACGGCTGCAAAACGAGAGGAAAAACAGAGAGGGCAACATTAGAAATCATTCCAAATCAAGAAATCAATGAAATAGAAGAAATTTTTCATTGGGGCATTTCATCGAACACTTGGCGTGCGTACAAGAAAAGCTTGCCCGAGGATGTCAATCATAATCCGAATCAACCTCTCCTACAATCCATGATGTGTAGGAGGCTCATACGCACACAATGCAACAACAAGCATCCGAAGGAATGCACAAAATTAAAGCATGCAAGGGGAACCTAGCTCTAAGCACAAACATGAACAAAAGGCCATTGATGAAATTTGAATTCAAGGGAAAGGGAATTCAAACTCAATGCAATACAAGAAACAAGAGGTGAAGATAGAGTTCTTACCAAGCCCTCCCGGACAGCGATAGAGATGTGGGCGTGCCTATCGAATGTGAGATCATCGCGGGGATAATCCTTCCCTAGTAAATAACTCCCCAAGATAGGATTTCTTTGTTCTTGAGCCATCGATTATGGAAGGAGGAGGGATTGAGAATGGATTAGGGGGAGAATCACCAATCAAATCCACGAGAAAATTGCAAAGAAAGCGACCTTGGCTTGAGCTAGGGAGGGAATTTTGGAAAAGATGTTTTCAAAATAAACAAGAGTTGCTGTTTATATGCCCCGACAGTAGATATCTCGCGCGGTATATCATATCTCGCGGCGAGATAAACCTTCTGGAAAAGGACAAAATTGTCCTCGACAATAAGCGTCTACGCAACGTCAAAGTTCAAAATTTTGACACATTTACCCTTGGAAATGATAAACTAGCAGGGAAACGTGGAAAAACCGACACCGCAAGTCACGGAACGAGCCAAACGTGACGCCCGCACAATCGCCCGGTACGGCACCAGTCGCCCGAGATCCGAGTGGTCCACGAGATCAACTCAATCCACATGATTCGAGCCCGAGACGGGTGGATCGTCATCAAAAAGCTCGGTCCAACGCCCAAACAGGTGGATCGTCATCAGGAAAAGCCCGGTCCAACGCCCAGACAGGTGGATCGTCAAACCAAAAGCTCGGTCCAACGCCCAAACAGGTGGATCGTCATCAGAAAAAGCCCGGTCCAACGCCCAGACAGGTGGATCGTCGAACCAAAAGCCCGATTCAACGCCCAAACAGGTGAATCGTCATCCCCAACAACAAAAAGCCCGATTCGGAGCCCAGAAAGGCGAATCGTCACAAAACCGACAGGACTCAGAGGGCCGGACAGGTAAGCCTTTGTGTTCTAACATAATTCCCGCAGGTTCGGAGCCCAGACGGGTGAATCTTGAGACAGGCAGGTATATTCTGAATTGGGTCTTGATTTGATTCCTCAGTATGAATTTACCTTTTCAAAAATAAAATCTCCGCGATTTTCAAATGATTTTCAAAATACCTAAAGCAGCCTTTTCGTGTTTTGGAGTCGAACTACGTTTTGGTCTGATTCTCCGATAGAGATACGTAGGCAGCCGTGCGGCACGACCATCCCGATGTTCAGAATGATGTCTTTTCTATCGACGACACTTCTTCTTTCATAAGACCTGTCGCCGAGGGGCTCTGTAGACACCCCATTCTGAACACATCGGAACATACTTATACCACTCTAAGTCTCGCTTTGAGTCAAGAAGTAGAAATCCACCATTTCGTCATGTTTCGTTAAGTTTTGACTAACTACCGTTAGTTTGGGACTAAACTGCATACGAGATAACGAGGAAAGGACAAAACTGTCCACAGGAGCAATATCTCGCCGCGAGATGGCGTGTCTCGCGCGAGATATCCCCCTCTGCAGTGCGAGACGACAGTTCCCTCGTCGATTTCAACCTCTTTTCGAGATAAAACTTTATCTCTCCGGCCAACCAATGGGAGAAGAGGTCTAGAACCATCTGATAGGGTTTTAACTCTCCACTTCTTCATATCCAAACTCTATAAATACTTGGTGACTTCCAAGGATCAAGAGGTCGAAGAATTTTCACAACACACACATTTTGTTGGTTTCTCTCCTTGAAAGAATCCTACAAAATCACCCTAAAAAACTCACCTCATAGTTTGTTTGTCAACCTTGTTGATAAACAAGCAACAATCTCCAAACCAAGGACCGAGGCGAAGCTCTGTCCGTGTGAAAGGTCGACTCTAAACTTGAGTCGAAACTCTGCCCAAATCACCTCACGCAAGGTAATTCCTAAACTTCCTTCTAATTGATTGTTAGAGTGGTATAAGTCCATAGAATCTAGGATCGGCCTAGAGCCTCTCCAAATCATGGAGACGGTCTCGAAGCAATCGATTCTACATTCCGTTTGACCTCGTCAAATGGACCTTTATTTGTAGTATTTAGATTCGTTTTTTTTACTTCTTCTTTTAAAAACCTCTCTTTTCTTTAGCAAGACCGATCTCCGGATTGGGTGAAATGGATGCCTTCTAAACCTACCCATTTCATAACCTAAGCCCCGAACTCAAATCTCTTTCAAATGGTTTTTCTATGTTTCCAATCAAATAATATAGGTGGCGACTCATAAAAAATAAAAGGAATAAGAATTTCTTTCTCACAACGCTACAGTATCACAAAGGCTGAAGCACTATATGGAAGCCTTCCCGGTTCGTCTCATTGCAAAAATGGATCCACTGAAATATATCCTAGACAAATCAAATTTGTCTCCGAGACTGGCCAAATGGTACTTCATGCTTGCGGGATATGATATCACTTACGTCACTCAGAAATCCGTCAGGGGGAGTGTATTCGCAGATCAGTTGGCCGAATTTCCTTGCGACGAAGTGAAGGGGGAAGACCCGCGATTCCCTGATGAGGACATCATGAGTATAGAAGAAGAAAATAAGTGGCAATTATTTTTCGATGGCGCAGCCAACATGAGAGGGTTCGGCATTGGAATGTTATTAGTAGACCCTAACGACATCTATACTCCACTGGCAATACGTCTTGACTTTGACGCCACCAACAACACCACAGAATACGAAGCTTGCATAGCGAGACTTGAGGCAGCTCTAGAACGCAATGTGACTGAACTCGAGGTATTCGGGGATTCCCAATTGATCATCAATCAGATATTGAAGAAGTGGAAGGTCCAAGATCCAACCCTTCAAAGATACAATGCCCATCTCCAAGAGTTGGTGCAACAATTCCAAGATGTCTTATTTCACTACCTCCCCAGAGACAAAAATAGGTTTGCGGACGCATTGGCCACACTTGCTTCTTTGGTCGAAATCCCTAAAGGAAAAGCAGTCAAACCCTTCAAAATAACACGACGTGCAACTCCTGCATACTGCGCCGTTATAGATCTCCATGACTGCAAAGACAAATGGTTATCCGAATGTGCCACTGTTAAGAACTCCGAGGAAAAACCATGGTACCATGACATTTGGCATTTCATCCTAGATGGAACCATCCCACCTGAGACAGACCCGAAGACTCAGATCGCCCTTAAGAGGTTAGCTGCTAATTACGTCATCACCGCTGGCCGCCTATTCAAGAAACATTCCCAAGGGAACCTCCTTTGTGCCACCGAGGAAGAGGCCCAAGAAATCATGGACCATGTTCATCAGGGCATATGTGGAACCCATATGAGCGGAAATATGCTCGCCAAAAAGATCATCAGACAAGGATACTTTTGGCTGACCATGGAAGCTGACTGTACCAAAATGGTCAAGAAGTGCCACAAGTGCCAGATACACGCCAATCTTCAGCATGTACCGCCCTCCTTGTTGTACCCTATGACTTCTCCTTGGCCATTCTCTACATGGGGGATAGACGTGATTGGAAAGGTCACACCCATAGGAGCCAACGGACACTGCTTCGTCCTAGTAGCCATCGACTACTTCACTAAGTGGGTTGAGGCCGCCTCCTATAAAGTTCTGAATGCCAGAAAGGTTGCAGAATTCATCAAGCACAACATCATCTGCCGGTATGGGGTTCCGCAAGAGATGATATCCGATAATGGGTCCCACTTCGAGAAGGAAACCGATCGCCTACTAACCGAATACAAAATCACAAGGCACAAGTCATCTCCTTACAGGCCTCAAACAAACGGAGCAGTTGAAGCCGCGAACAAAACAATCGAGACTATCATCAGAAAAATGGCGGTCACTGGAAAAGACTGGCCCGACAAGCTACCTTTCGCACTGTGGGGATACCGCACTTCAGTCCGAACAGCTACAGGAGAGACTCCCTACGCCCTCGCGTTCAGAATGGAGGCTGCCTTACCGATAGAATTGGAAATACCATCACTACGGGTTCTACTAGAAAACCAAGTGAACGAGGTCGACTGGCTAGGAAGCATATACGAAGAGTTGGCCCTGTTGGACGAAAGAAGGTTGAAAGTAGCCGAACATACTCAATCTTACCAAAGAAGAATGGCAAGAGCTTTCAACAAAAAGGTCAAGATGAGGAACATCAGAATAGGTGACCTGGTTCTCCGTGAGCACCGTCCCAGACCTTTCAACCCGCTAGGCAAGTGGGGACCAAGATGGATAGGACCCTACATTGTGAAGAAGATATTTTCTGGGGGAGCCCTTCAGCTGGTGGACTTAGACGGAGATCAACTACCGAAGCCGGTCAACATGGACAAGCTCAAGAAGTACTTCGCGTGACTTGGCCTCCTTAAAAGAAATCGCTCGCTAGGTTGAAAATCCCGGAAAGGACGACCTAGGCAAACATTAGAGCTAGCACAAGAAAAGAAGCCCGCTAGATTGAAAACCCGAAGGGGCGGTCTAGGCAAAAGAAAGGGTGTGCATAAAAAAAAAGGGCTTATCTCGCGCGAGATTACCCCTCGGCACGGAGCCATATTTTGTCCTTTTCTCAAAAATGAACTACGTTAGACCTGAGCCTCTTATTTAATTGCTGTAAAAGAGGAACGTAGGCAGCCTTTGGGTTCGGTCTAATCAAATAAATAAATCTACTTTTGTCCTTTATTCATCAAATGCATTTTCATTAATGACAAAAGGGAAATCCTAACCACAACGACTAATTTGCTAAGCTAACAATCTTGGAAAAAGTACTAATAAAATAAAAAACTATCGATCTATCAAAGCAATCTCTTGGTACTCATAAAGATCTAGCCTTTCATTAACTTGGTAGGCCGGCGGACATGGTCTCCACCGTCGTCGTGATCCTCCTTGCGCTTTGAACCCCGCAAAGCAGAGCATCCCTCAAGGCGATCAAGAACAGAATCAAGACGGTTAAAAACAGATCCCGAGAGCCTCTTGAAGACATGCTTGAGCTAGCGCCTGCGCAAACTCTACACCAATATAAGACACTTCACGAGAAGTTCCTTCGAAGAGATAAGTCTCCTGCTGTTGACCAAGCTGACGGAGCACCCGCTTGGGAAAATAAAAGGAGGAATCGCGCAAACCCGGAAGAACAACCCTGTCAAAACCCTTGGTATTGGCAACATACTTGTTCAACCTCCAATAAGGTGAACACCAAAGAATGTCAGCAGTTTCAGTTTTCGCAATCAACTCAGCCCATTCATCCACTAAAAGATCCTTGATCAATAACTTTCGCGTATGATAAGTGAAAGGGGAATATTCCAACGGGGGACCGACCAACTTGAGATGCTCCCTAAGCCAAATAGTCAACAGAAGAGAACTCCCTTGAGTCATGACACCGGTCCTATGCAGCTCGTCAAGACCATGCAGGGTCTCACCCAAGATTAGCGGAATGATGTTCCTAGAACGTTTTCTAGCCTGCAGAACAATTTCCACAAGTTGGGAGTCGACCAAGCCGTCCCTACATGTAAATAGAGCATCTCTGAAAAGGAAAAGAGCCAGAAAATTCCATTTATGGACATGAAAAGCGTCATCATCTGAATCACCGCTGAAGCGTCCCGGAAAAGAAGAGCAATCAACCCACTTGCGGTGAACCAACTCATAGCAAGTATCAAGGGGGATCCCTAACAATTCATTCAAAGCTTCCGAATGATTCCTATTGTACTTAGGAACAGCGATCTCACCCGTCAAAGGCATATCCGAGATAATGGCAAATTCCTCCACAGTAGGCACCATCTCATTCAAAGAAAAATTGAAAAGATGAATAGAGGGATCCCAAAATCGAGCAGCACCCTGCAAAAGACTCCAATTCGGTTGGAGGTTCTTCAAGGTAAAAAGGATTCTGAATCCGAATTCTGCTATGAATTTATTACGAGATCGGTTGCGAAACAACCTCACAAAATCCCTTGATGCTTGCTTGAAAGATGCAATCACTTCAGATGACAAAGAAAAATCATCGACAATCACGGACGTTGGGGCAATCTCCTTGGAAGCCATGGATCGTAGGGTTGAAGAAGAAGACAAGAGTTTTACTCCAATAGAATATCTCTAGAGTTTGAAAGGCTAGAATGAGGTATCTGGCCGGACTACAGGGTGATTTTATAGGGAAAACTGACAAAATCCTATTCGGAAAAGAAGAGATCTCTGCCTGACTAGCGTGTCTCGTGCGAGACACCTTATCTCGCGCGAGATATCCCTACGGCAAAACAGCAACAGTTCTGCTCAAACAACAATCTAGCCCCGACTTGACAAAGCAAGTCTCGAAAAACCTGTGTGTACAGTTCATAACATGCAGTAAAAACACCAAGATGAGGGCTCAAAATTGTGGCCTAGTGGCCATTCCATTCCATTTCTTAAAACATGGAAAGTCGAGAAAGCTAATTAACTAACTAATTAGACCTAGGATTAGGGGTTAAGGAAAACCATTGTTTGTGCTACCTACTTGTTCCTAACAGGTACCAAAAGAAAAGAAAAATTGTCTGGGCCCACCCGGCCAATATATACAATCATCCAAAAATCAGATAAAAGAGAAAGGGAGGGGATCACGCCATCAAGTCGCTCGAGCCGCCGGCACCTCCGCCATCACCGCCACGGGGGCTGCCATCCCTCCTCGACCTCTTAGCTCCGCAAGTAGGGGTCACCGCCGAGGCCACTGTCGAGGCCGCCAAAGAAGCCTTGTGAAATAGCCTCTCGGACAGGTCCGACACCAAAGCCATCAGACCCGCCATCTTGGTCGCTCCACGGTTGTAATCGGCCGCGGACAGAGTGACCTGACAACAAAAGGAAAAGAAAATGCTCAAAAGAAGTCGGACATATACACTTATATGGACGAATACGAGATATGATATGAACAGAAATATACCGAAGAGACGTCAGCCGGGAGGCGGTAACCCTCGGGAATCTGATCAGGAGACGGGATGTGTCCTATCATCGGCATGATCCCCATCATATATGTGTAGCTCAAAGGGCCGTAGTCTGGGGCAAAAGGCAGAGAACCTGTAGCCTGGGAGGAAGTGCTAGGGGCTGAGGAACCTGAAGCAGAAGCAGAGGCGGAGCCACGAGCATGTGATCGCCTATCCCCCACCAGGAGGGTACCCAAGCACGATGCACCTCCCGCTCCAACAGGGTCCAAGGATATAGGCCCAGCCTCTCATACTCGAAGGTATCCAACATAGCCCGCGCCTCCGCCACCGTCAAAGTCCAATCCTGGTCCTCCTCCTCATCAACGGTCCGATTCGGGTGGCTCCACCTCCTGATATCCAGAAACAAAGGGGCCCGGCTCTCCAACTCAAACTTGTACAGCCCAAGGACAGCATAGCCCCATATCTGCACAAAGAAAACAGAACAGATTCAGTAAGGGAACACAGACAGAGCATACAAACAAAGAGCAGAAACAGAATTAAGAGGCATACCTCCCAGGCATAAGAATACCCTGACAGGGAATCCTTGGTGTTCCTACACGCCTAATCCATGGCGTGGTAGCAGTAGGCCAGCCCCGCTGAGCCCCAATCGTAGCCACTCACCTCATCCAGATCAACCAACAAACGCAACAGAGAAAGACGGGTCGTAGAAGAGTGGTTCGCAAAAATAGTTTCAGAAAGGATATACCAGAGGGCACCCCTCACCAACCGATCAGTATGCATATTTGGCTTCTCAGCATACTCCTCAATCTCGACGGAGGAGTTAACTCAAGAAGAAACCCCTTGACCTTGTTGGGGGGGAAACCAATCAACTGCCTCCACGCGGTTGGATTCGCGGGCTTATAATTCGGAAACTTTGGCAGGGGATCGCCAATAAACTCCAATCCCGTGATGGCCAGAAAGTCAGTCGGGTTCATAGTCGCTTCCCCGAAGCGCAAGTGGACGGTGTGGGTAGTGTCCCACCACCTCTCCCGAATAGCCTGGAGAACTTGGGAGGTCCGCCTTATTCCCCGAAGATTGTCAACAAAAGTCAGAAGACCCGTTTGGGCCACCATATCCCGAACGTCATCAAGGTACTTGATCTTGTCCCACACCTCCTTGGCCATTTTCGGACTCCCTCGGCAATTCTTCGTCAACTTATACGACTGCAAAACAAAGGAAAAACGGAGAGGGCAATATTAGAAGTCACTCCATGTCAAAAAATCAATGAAATAGAAGAAATTTTTCATTGGGGGATTTCATCAAACACTTGGCGTGCGTACAAGAAAAGCTTGCCCAAGGGTGTCATCCATGATCCGAATCAACCTCTCCTATAATCCATGATATGTAGAAGGCTCATACACACGCAATGCAACAACAATCATCCAAATAAACACACAAAATCGACGCATGCAAAAGGAACCTAGTTCTAGGCATGAACAAGAACAAAAGCCATTGATGAAATTTTGAATTCAAAGGAAAAGGAATTCAAGCTCAATGCAACGTGAGAAATGAGAGGTGAGAAAGAAGCTCTTACCAAGCCCTCCCGAACAGCGGTGGAGATATGCGCGTGCCTATCGAAGGTGAGATCATCGCGAGGATAATCCTTCCCTAGCAAATAGCTCCCCAAAATCGGATTCCTTTGTTCTTGAGCCATTGATTATGGAGGGAGGAGGGATTGAGAATGGATTAGGAGGAGAATCACCAAGCAAATCCAAGAAAAAATTGCAAAGAAAGTGACCTTGGCTCGAGCTAGGGAGAGAAATTTTGAGAAGGATGTTTTCAAAATGAGCAAGAGCTGCTGTTTATATGCCCCGACAGTACATATCTCGCGCGATATAACTTATCTCGCGGCGAGATATACCTTCTGGAAAATGGCCAAATTGTCCTCGACAATAAGCGTCTACGCAACGTCAAAATTCAAAATTTTGACACATTTACCCTTGGAAATGATAAACTAGCAGGGAAACGTGGAAAAACCGGCACCGCAAGTCACGGAACGAGACAAACGTGACATGCGCACGATCACCTGATACGGCACCAGTCGCCCGAGAACCGAGTGGTCCAAAGATCAACTCAATCCACATGATTCAGAGCCCAGAAAGGTGAATCATCACATTAAAAGCCCGATCCAACGCCCAAACAGGTGGATCGTCATCAGAAAAGCTCGGTCCAACGCCCAAACAGGTGGATCGTCAAACCAAAAGCCCGGTCCAACGCCCAAACAGGTGGATCGTCGAACCAAAAGCCCGATCCAATGCCCAAACAGGTGGATCGTCATCAGAAAAGCCCGATCCAATGCCCAAACAGGTGGATCGTCATCAGAAAAGCCCGATTCAACGCCCAAACAGGTGAATCGTCATCCCCAACAACAAAAGGCCCGATTCGGAGCCCAGAAAGGCGAATCGTCACAAAAACAACAGGACTCAGAGGATCGGACAGGTAAGCCTTTGTTTTCTAACATAGTTCTCGCAGGTTCGGAGCCCAGACAGGCGAATCTTCAGACAGGCAGGTATATTCTGAATTGGGTCTTGATTTGATTCCTCAGTATGAATTTACCTTTTCAAAAAACAAAATCTTCGCGATTTTCAGATGATTTTCAAAATACCTAAAGCAGCCTTTTCGTGTTTTGGAGTCGAACTACGTTTTGGACTGATTCTCCGATAGAGATACGTAGGCAGCCGTGCGGCACGACCATCCCGATGTTCAGAATGATGTCTTTTCTATCGTCGACATGACTTCTTTCATAAGACATGTCGCCGAGGGGCTCTGTAGACACCCCATTCTGAACACATCGGAACATACTTATACCACTCTAAGTCTCGCTTTGAGTCAAGAAGTAGAAATCCACCATTTCGTCATGTTTCGTTAAGTTTTGACTAACCACCGTTAGTTTGGGACTAAACTGCATACGAGATAGCGAGGAAAGGACAAAACTGTCCACAGGAGCAATATCTCGCCGCGAGATGGCGTGTCTCGCGCGAGATATCCCTCCTCTGCAGATTGCAGACGACAGTTCCCTCGTCGATTTCAACCTCTTTTCGGGATAAAACTTTATCTCTCCGGCCAACCAATAGAATTTGGAGTCTGAGATCATCTTGAAGTGTTTGATTTCATCTTCAACACTTCCCCAACCCCTATAAATACTTGGTGACTTCCAAGGTTCAAGAGGTCCAAGAATTTTCACAACACACACATTTTGTTGGTTTCTCTCCTTGAAAGAATCCTACAAAATCACCCTAAAAACTCACCTCATAGTTTGTTTGTCGACCTTGTTGATAAACAAGCATTAAGCTCCAAGTCAAGGACCGAGGCGAAGCTCCGTCCGTGTCAAGAGTCGACTCTAAGCTTGAGTCGAAACTCTGCCCAAATCACCTCACGCAAGGTAATTCTTAAATCCCTTTTCCAATTGATTATTAGAGTGGTATAAGTCCATAAAATCTAGGATCGGCCTAGAGCCTCTCCAAATCATGGAGGCGGTCTCGAAGCAATCGATCCTACATTTCGTTTAACCCCGTTAAATGGACCTTTGTTTATAATATTAAAAATCGCTTGTTCTTTCTTTTGAAAACCTCTCTTTTCTTTAGCAAGACCGATCTCCGGATTGGGTGAAATGGATGCTCCTTGACCTACCCATTTCATAACCTAAGCCCCGAACCCAAATCTTTTTCAAAATGGTTTTCCTATTTTCTCCAACCGAATAATATAGGTGGCGACTCAAAAATGAAAAGGAAAGACAAAATCATTAATCCATTTCTTTTTCCCTCACAACGCTACACATCCTCATCTAACTGTGCCTTCCCACGTGCTCCTTGTCCAGCCGATAATGAGTGGCCATTCTCTAGTGTTGTTTTAGTGATTGTTGACTCCGGACTCAAGTTCCTGTTAAACCCATCCAAATTTACCCCGGCTTTCTCAGCTAGAGCAGTGATCATGATTGGGAAGAGGTAGTTATTGTTACCCAGGACCCTAGCCCGCTCAAGCATCTCAAATATCATGATTCTCCCAATATTCACAGCTCCCTTGTTGATAATCACATACATCAGTGCAGCTCTCTTCCAATGCACCTCAAAAAACTTGATGGACGAAAAATCCACTGTGTAATAAATTACCTTGCAAGTACAAGTTACCGAAGTAGCAGTACAAGTAAGGGTCGAACCACAGAGACTTGAGTGTTTCAACAAGTAGATTTAATTAGTGCTAATTGAAACCAGAAAGGGGTTTTTTTTATTGTGATTTATTGAAAACTAATTATGAAAGAAAATTAAGCAACTAAAGTAACAAATAAGCAAATTCGCAGAAGTAATTCAAGGATTAAACAACTAGCCCACGGATTGGGTTCACCACATATTTTCCCTTTATGCTTTTGAATAATAGAAATATTAATTGGGTTTAGGGTTTCTTCACTTTTGTAAGAATTGGGACGGTTAGATGGTCGGGTTGCAATTCTTTTATTGAACAATTATCAATTGTCACGCAAGATCAAACTGACAAAAACTCAATTCATTAAGATCAAAAGAATTAATGAAACCTAGACTCAATCGATTCACGCAAGATCGTCAATCGAGTCCAATCATCCTAATAGTGTTCATGCACAATTCTCCACGCAAGTGCAAGAATCGTACCAAATACAAATTAAGAATATTAGGATGAACTAAAACCACAATTAAATGATAATTAGAAATTTAGCATAAAGATCAAATAAGGGCTACAACCAATCCGCGAACTAATAGAACTTAGTTACTCATACTCATACTCAAAATCACAAAATTAAAATACATAAACATAAAAACCTGAATTTCAATCGTAATAAAAATAAGATGGTTCTCCTTCCTTCACAGTCCACTTTACCGCCTCCCCATGATCAAAAATAAAGCATAAAAATTCCTCCTCAACCTAGCAGTCTTTTTTCTATCCCCCAAAATAAAACACAAAAAAGGAAAGTAAAATAAAAATCTCCTAAAAGGTAGGAACAAATTGATAGACCAATGTGAACCAGCCAGAAATTCCGTTCTCCATATATGCTTGGATTCAACTTTTGCACTAAAGTCCCTGGTGTTTCAAAGATTGACAGTTTGGTCCTCCAGATTTCATGTATTCCCGAACAGTCTTCAGCTTTCAGATTTTTGCAGCTTGATCCTCAGTTGTCTTTGACTTGCACACGTGCACGCTGCCTTTAACTAGATGATTGAGCAACTTATTGCTTTTTGAAAATACATCATTAAACAACCAAAAACTAATCTTTAAAGTACCATGTTTTCCAACAAAGTCCACCATAACATACTAACTTAAATTACATCAAACCTAGTCTAAAATACATCAAAATAAAGGATAAAAGTCCGAAAACATCGGAGATAAAATAGTATAAAAACCAACCCATCAAATTCCCCCACGCTTAGACCATTACTCGTCCCTGAGTAATATTCCTAACCCCACTCTAAGCACCGGTCTACCAAGCGTAGCATGGAGGAAAATGAGTCCTACTCACCTCTACATCCCCAACATAACGAGTCAACAACACAAAACCCGGAGTGGAAAGAGCTCCGTCGCCTTATCACTCCACAAAAATAAGTATCAATGGCCCTAGATCGATATCAACACCAAAAATAAAATAAAAAAATATCCGACTAGGGCCCACAAATAAAAGCTAGGGGGAGCTAAAAATATCCTATGTTTCCCCCACGCTTATCTCACACTACGGCATCCCTCGAAAAGAAATCAATGCTAGGGTGAGATTCCCAACAAAGACTTACCTCATATAAATCTCCGATGCCCCTTATAACTCCGAAAAGAAAAATGAGAATTTTCTATCCTAACGCCTCTAACCAAAACTCCACACCAAAATGAAAATCCTACCCAAACACTCCAAACCTCCCTTATGCCTTCACGCCAGTAAGTGGTTCACAAAATTCCTCTCCTTTTGCCTAGGTGCCCTTTACGGGTTTTCACCTAGCCTCTCTTTTAATATTTTTTTTTTATTTCTTCTTTTTCTTTTTTTTTTCATTTCTTCTTTCTTTTTTTTTTTGAAATTACTCTAAAAACTACTCTAATCGTGATATCATAGTAACACAAGCATACAAGTACAAGTACCCCCCACACTAAAATTAAGCAGTGCCCCCAATGCCCATAAGTAGTACAAAATGCATAAGGGATAGGGGTACCTCCAACAACTCACTGAGACGGAGGAAAGAGATTGTCCCAAGCACCACCCGTGCCTGAGTGTGTAACTTGATTCGGCTGACCTTGATTTCTCTCATACTCGACCCAAGTAGGGCCATTCCACTCTAAGTCGTGCGGTGGGTCAAAATGCTCCGGGACAAATGGTGATGCTGGGGGAAGTCTCTTCAATATCTCTTCCCTGAACGCTCTATCCTCCTCCTCACGTCTCTGCATCCACTCCTCCATCCGGTCCTCCCAACACATACGGTGATAGTTTTTCATGAACTGCTGCTCCTCGACATGTTGGAGTCTCTCATCTAATCCCTGAATCTGACCCGACAAATAATAGGTGTACTCATGTTGTGTCATCTCTGGTACATCATCCTCATCTAACTGTGCCTTCCCACGTGCTCCTTGTCCAGCCGGTAATGAGTGGCCATTCTCTAGTATTGTTTTAGTGATTGTTGACTCCGGACTCAAGTTCCTGTTAAACCCATCCAAATTTACCCCGGCTTTCTCAGCTAGAGCAGTGATCATGATTGGGAAGAGGTAGTTATTGTTACCCAGGACCCTAGCCCGCTCAAGCATCTCAAATCTCATGATTCTCCCAATATTCACAGCTCCCTTGTTGATAATCACATACATCAGTGCAGCTCACTTCCAATGCACCTCACTATAATGCGTCGAAGGCATTATCCTCTCACAAATAAACCGATGCAAGGCTCTATGCTCAAAACTCAGCTCCCGGGTCGGCATAATGCACCCTCTTTTGTACCACTCAACCTGAATTTCCACCCCAAATGAGGCTGACAATTTAGGATACGCTCCAGTCAGGTTCTCCTCCATCTCCTCTGCTAGCTTCAAATATTCACAATCCTCATCAGATACTCTATTTGACATCCCATAATAGGCATTAATCGCCTGACTAGTATAAGGGACTGCCACCCCTCTAACCCAAGAATTGTCCTGCTTACTAAGAGAATGCGCATTCGCATAAAATTCCCTCACCAACACCCCGGCACCCAATATCTTAGGTTTCGCTGCCAACTTAGTCCATTTATAATGCAGAAATAAGTCCTGCATCTTGCAACTGATAAAATCAAAACCTCGTTCCACATTGTCACCATTATTTTGTTTCTCCTCAAAGAACTTTTCAGCTTTGGCGGACACAAATTTAGCATTATCAAACACAGGTTCAACCGGGGGAGGCGGCACACGGGGTTTAATTGAACCTTTTCCCTTGGAAGTATTTTTGGGAGGCATGATGTTTAAATGCACTTCAAACTCAACACAAAACTGAAACTGTAAAGAACTTACTTCGCCGGAGACCCGCCGGAGACTCGCCGGAATCTGAGATGATGACCGAAGATGATGCTTTGACACTCTCGACAAACAACCCACTACTCAATCTTCGCAAGAATTTCAGTGTAAACACCACCAAACCCAACTTGAACCTTTAGTTTCTCACTCACACCTACACTCCAAATCGCCGGATTCTATGGAGATTTGGACATGCAAAACACCTTGGTATGTGTGGATTAAGGAGGAGAAGAAGATTTGGTGAAGATTTTGGGGATGATTTGTCGTTGATAGAGAGTATTTTTAGAGAGAAGATTGGCTATGGAGGAGAGAATATTGAGAGAGAAAAAGTGTTGGGTTTTATGGGTCCATGCGCAGCGGAATTAAGCATCAAATTAACACAAAACCCAAGACCTAAGATCCGTTCTATACAATTAAATTGAATTGCTATGAGATAGAATTTACCAAACTAAATTGCTTTCCGGTCTTGAGCTATCGAACGGATAATTATGTGATTCGTAATCACAAACTTTTGATCTTCAAATCTTCGAATCTTCAACTCCTTTGGATCTTCAGATTTGAACTCTAGGTCTTTGATTTGTTTGAACAAAATTAAGACCCTCTTTTGGTAATCCACACAAATATGAATGTCGAGAACGATTCTCGGGTTGGGAATTGCTAGATTCCTAAAACTTATGGAAGAATATTGAGAGGACTTTTGATTGTGAATTTCTATTGAAAAATTCGGCTAGACCATTAGGGTTGACAGACCTCTCATATTTATACTACATTAGCATTAATATGTTTCCTAATCGAATTAGGAGACCAGGCTGTCAATCCGCGTCGGTGGCTAGTTATGTCGCGTGACATATTTAGCCGGTGGCTAGTTATGTCGCGTGACATACTTAGCCGCTTACGTAAACTTTCAATCATTCTTCCTTTTGTTCAACCAATTCATTCTATTTGTGTGTGACCCAATAGGATTGTATTATGTTGGCAATGAGTCCGATCATATCGACCCTCCTAAGACATAAGCGGACTCTAGCAAGCCATTATGTCTACCCAAATAACACAACGTAAGAGTTCACGTTTCCAATGGTACACTTCCATTTCTCCCTTTGTCTCATGATGTTATATTGAACACAAGTCATGGTCCACGTCAACTTGTATTTGTTCAATGCTTTCTCGATCTTGAGTATAATGATAGTCCAATCATATTGGGGTGTGGCCACACGCTTTCATCATTATCACTCATCGAGGGGCCCAAGCAAAACATCTCTCTTCCGAGGGACAAATTCCATCTTGACTTATCATCCTTCCCATCATGAATCCGATTATGCCAAAGATAGCCTTTATAGATATCGTGTTAAGATACCGTTTGACTAAAATCAAACATAACTTTCATCATATGTAAGGTCATGATAATTTCAGGTCTAGGGACTAAATGAAGTGACCATATGAGATTTAATTATGACATTTGACCATGACATAAATCTCATACGGGTCAAGTCCAGTCACTTGTTCTCTAACAAGTACCCATAATTTCAATGTGCATCTCTATGCATATAATCATCATATGATTATCCATTGACAATTATACTAATTATTCTCTTAATAATTAGGGACAGATATTATTACAATAAATATGCAAACTATATAATAATCAAATAATAAACATAAACGATAAAGATGATACATAACGGTTTTCAGTTAAACATAACTAAAGCCTAGGGCATTACACCAACAAAAAGAAGATGAGAAGCGGCTGAGCTATCTAAATTCAAGGATTTTGTTTCTGATTTTTTTTTTATAAGATAACCAAGTCGCCACTAACTATTTGGGCCAAACAACATTCAGTGCCGTGGCACTCTCGTTGGTGTGCGGTAGCACCCAATTGCCGAAGGAAAAATTGAGTTAGTGCCGCCTCATCCTCATGAGCGTGTGGTAGCACCCAATTGCCGAATGCAAAACTGAGTTAGTGCTGTGGCATCCCTTTGGGGTGTGCTACGGCACACATTTATTTTTTTTAACCACTTTTCGTCCCAGGTTTTGATGAGGCCTCACCCTCATTACTGCGCTGCCACACACCCCACAGCCGAAAGCCACTTCCCCAAAAGGGAATTAGTGCTGTAGCACGCATTTGAGGGCGCCACCACACACTCTTTTTCCTGGCCAATCCATTACAACCTTGGTTGGGTAGTTACATCTGCACATCACCACAAACAAACAAACAAGCGTAATATCTTCTAAGAAAATTTAAAATGAGATGCCCGTTAGGGTGACACAAAGCCGAAGCTAACAATCTTTTTGACCGCACTTTCGCTGCCTACGTTCCCATTAATGTGGGCGGACTACCCAACAAGAATCGGCTCAGGTCACCGTAGTTCGACACGTTCACGAAATAAAAGACACATAAAAGCGAAGGACACGAATTTTTTTTATATTTTTTTTTTATAAGTACCTCCACCCCCACACTTAAACAATGCTATGTCCTCATGGCATAAACCAAGAAAACACAACACATTCAAAATGCAAAGATGAAAATAACCGACGAAAATACCGAAAGCAGTAAATGTTACCTACATTGGGTTGCCTCCCAATCAGCGCTTTGGTTATAGTCGTTAAGCTCGACATCATGCCCCAAAGGAACTAGGTGGCCTCCTCCGGGTCCACCAACTCAATCACCTCAATCTCATTGATGTCCTCCAAAATGGACACCCCTTCATAATATGGTTTCACTCGGTGACCATTCACTTTAAATACATTCCCATCTTTTGGGTTCTTGAGTTCCACTGCTCCGTGCGGATACACTCGCACCACTTCATATGGGCCTGACCATCTAGAACTCAACTTGCCCGGAAAGAGTTTTAAACGAGAGTTGAATAGAAGGACCTTCATACCCGGCCTTATGAACTTGGGCTTCAGATTTTTGTCGTGGTATCGCTTGGTCCTCTCTTTGTACAACTTTGCGCTCTCATAGGACTCTTGGCGGAGCTCCTCCAACTCATCAAGTGCAAGCAACCTCTTTTCTCCCGCGGCATTCAAGTCCATGTTCAATTCTTTGACAGCCCAATACGACTTGTGTTCCAACTCCACCGGGAGGTGACATTCTTTCCCATACACTATCCTGTACGGACTCATTCCAATGGGTGTTTTATATGCCGTTCTGTATGCCCACAATGCATCCCCCAACTTTAATGCCCAATCTTTTCTGTTGGGACGCACTGTTTTCTCAAGAACACCCTTTATTTGCCGATTACTCACCTCCACCTGGCCCGAAGTTTGAGGATGATATGCTGTAGCAAGCTTATGCACCACCCCATACTTTTTCAAGACAATATTGAACCTTTTGTTGGTGAAGTGAGTACCTTGGTCACTGATAATTGCCCGCGGCACTCCATACCTGCTGAAAATGTTATCAACCACAAACTTGGAAACAACATTAGCGTCATTAGTCCGAGTGGCTATTGCTTCCACCCATTTTGAAACATAATCAACAGCAACAAGTATGTACAAATAACCATGGGACGGGGGAAAAGGGCCCATAAAATCAATGCCCCAAACATCAAAAATATCAACTATCAGATTATTTTGTAAAGGCATCTCATCCCTCTTTCCTATGTTCCCGGACCGTTGACATCTATCACAACTAATGCAAAACTCTTGAGCATCCTTAAACAGAGTAGGCCAATAAAGACCCGATTGCAGCACTTTCCTAGCGGTCTTTTGGCCACTAAAATGACCCCCACATTGGAGTTCATGACAAAATCTCAACACACTACTCTGCTCATGGTCCGGGACACATCTCCTCACAATTTTATCAGGGCAAATTTTCCACAAATAAGGATCATCCCAAACGTAGTGTTTCACAACAGACCTAAACTTGCGTTTTTGATCGGATGTGAAATCTGGCGGAAACATACGAGACACCAAATAATTAACATAATCGGCATACCAAGGCTCTTGGACATGTAAAGCAATAAGTTGTTCATCCGAAAAATTTTCATTAACCGGAATCACACTCTCTTCAACATTAAGGTACGAGTAGTCCTCAAGCCTTGATAAATGATCCGCTATCACATTTTCGGTCCCCTTTTTTTCACGAATCTCAACATCAAACTCCTGTAACAACAACATCCACCTCAACAAACGAGGCTTAGCATCCTTCTTATTAAGCAAATATCTCACAGCAGCATGATCAGAATAGATAATTACCTTCGACCTAAGCAAGTAAGAACGAAATTTTTCCAAAGCAAACACAACAGCCAAAAATTCTTTTTCAGTGGTGGTGTAATTCAGTTGTGCATCATTAAGTGTTCTACTTGCATAATGGATGACGGAAGGTAATTTATCTATCCTTTGTCCCAAAACAGCCCCAATAGCAAAGTCTGAGGCATCACACATGATCTCAAAAGGGTGAGACCAATTGGGACTAGAAAGAATAGGAGCACAAGTCAACTTTTCTTTAAGCAAATTGAAAGCATTAACACACTCTTGATCAAAAATGAACTCCGTATCCTTGGCAAGCAGATTACATAAAGGCTTACAAATTTTTGAGAAATCTTTTATGAAACGCCTATAAAAACCCGCATGCCCAAGAAAACTTCGCACACCCTTGACCGAATTCGGGGGAGGTAATTTAGCAATCACATCAATTTTTGCTCTATCTACCTCAATCCCCCTACTCGACACAACGTGCCCCAACACAATACCATGTTTCACCAGAAAATGACACTTTTCCCAACTCAAAGTCAAGTCGGTTTCACAACACCTTTTCAAAACAGAAGCCAAATTCTTTAAACAACTATCAAAACTATCTCCAAAAACAGAAAAATCATCCATGAAAACCTCAACACACCTCTCAATCATATCAGAAAAAATGGAGGTCATACACCGTTGAAATGTCGCAGGTGCATTGCAAAGCCCAAAAGGCATCCTCCTAAATGCATATGTGCCAAAAGGACATGTGAAGGTGGTTTTGGATTGGTCTTCAGGGGCTATGGCAATCTGATTATACCCCAAAAAACCATCCAGAAAACAATAGTAAGAATGACCAGCCAACCTCTCTAACATCTGATCAATAAAAGGCAAGGGGAAGTGATCTTTCTTGGTTGCAGCATTTAATTTTCTCAAGTCAATACACATCCTAAGCCCGGTCACTTCCCTCATTGGCACATCCTCACCTTTTTCATTTTGAACAACAGTAATGCCCGATCTTTTTGGTACAACTTGTACCGGGCTCACCCATTCACTCTCAGCCACCGAGTAAATAATACCCGCATCTAGCAATTTAAGGACCTCTTTTCTCACGGCTTCCTCCATGTGAGGATTCAGCCTCCTTTGTCTCTCCCTAGATGGTTTAGCACCATCTAAGAGATGAATTCTGTGCATGCACATCGAGGGACTAATTCCCTTAATGTCCTTTAATGTCCACCCAATGGCCTCTTTATACTCACACAAAACAGCAATCAATTGGGCCTCTTGTTCCGTGGACAAATCAGATGCAATTATGACAGGTAAAGTCTCTCCCTCTCCTAAAAATGCATATTTTAAATTTGAAGGGAGAGTTTTCAACTCAAGGACCGGGGGAATCACAATAGAGGGCGCCAACTTCTCATTGAAGTGGCCTAGGGGGTGAAACGGGCCATCACTAGGATGGTGCTCGTCGGCCTTATCCACAGCCATCAGTTGAGCATCCGCATTATCCCTAGATTTCTCACCGCCCATTGACATCAACGACTCTAATTCCTCACAATCTCTCCCATGCCATGAAATCTCACGCACACAATCATCCACATCATCCAACTCATCCACAAACATGCACGACTCATCATGACCCACCGCATTTTTCATTACATCAAAAACATTTATTTCAATCTTTTCATTTGCGACAGTCATGGAGAGAGTGCCATTACCAACATTGATCACGGTGTTGGTCGTTGCCATGAATGGTCTCCCAAGCAATATGGGTGAATCACGGCGACTACCCTCACCGCGAGGCATCTCTAGAACCACAAAATCTACTGGAATGATCAATGACCCAACCTGAACTAAAACGTCCTCTACGATGCCCAATGGTCTTTTAATGGACCGGTCAGCAAGTTGTAGGGCCATCATAGTGGGTTTTAGCTCAGGTAAACCCAACTCAAGGTACATGTAATATGGTAACAAATTAATGCTAGCCCCGAGATCAAGCATAGCTTTCACCGTGTGTGAATCCCCCAAAGTAATGGAAATTAGAAAACTCTCGGGGTCTTTCATTTTCGGTGGAAGACTATGTTTAACCACAGCGCTTGCATTCTCACCCAAAAATAACTTTTCATCTTTCCCGTACTGAATTTTCTTGAAATTAATTTCTTTAAAGAATTTTGCATAAGCAGGAACATTCTTGATCACATTTAAAAGAGGCAAATTAATATTAACTTTCAAAAACATGTCAATCAGCTCTTTCATTTGATGATCAAGTTTGTTCCTCAAAAATCTTCCAGGAAAAGGCACGGGAGGTACATATGGCTTGGGGATGGGTTTCTCAACAGTCGCCTCTTTCCCCAATCCATTTGTACCTTCATCCTCAGACACAACATCCTCAACAATCACATTATCCACATTGGGGGGTTCCACAACAGGGGAATCGATAACAGGGGGTGTAGGAAGAGAAGAAGGAGAAGCTACCTATTTGCCACCACGTAAGGTGATGATGGCCTTAGCTTGCTCCCCTTGGCTCGGAAATGTGCCCAGCTGTCGTCCCTGTAACGCCTCCGCCAATTGACCCATTTGGGTCTCCAACTTTTTCATTGCAGCAGCTTGATTGTTGTATGCTTGCTGCTGCTCTGCTCTTGCCTGGTGTTGCTCAGCTCTCGTTTGATCCATGGCCTCTTCCCAAGGCTCTTTCTTCCTCTCATAAGGCCCCTGAGGTGGTTGAGGATGGAGAGTCTTATTCTGTTGATTTCCACCCCATGACAGATTGGGATGTCTCGGCCCTGGTTGCCATCCTTGATTGTAAGTGTTCCCAAACTGATTGTTGTTTGGTGGGAACCGTTGACCAAAACCTTGCATCGCCTGTACCTGCTCAGTTTCATAGCTAAAGGGACTAGTAGTGGGACATGAGTTATAATCATGAGATTTAGAGCCGCATGTAACACAACTATCATACACAAGATGAGCAGTAGAAGGCATAGAAGAAGAAGAAGAAGCATTCTGCAAAGCTAATTTGTCAAATCTTTGGTTTAGCAATGCAAACTGCTTAGCAATCTCATTAGTCAATCCTACCTCATTTACCCCCCTTGTTGCCCCCCTAGATCCCTTTTGTTGAGAATTAGCACTCAACATCTCAAACAATTCCTGGCATTGTTGTACAGTCTTGGTACCCAAACTACCTCCTGCTGCATTATCAACCATGGATTGGTATTCAGGGGATAAAGCCCCATAAAATGTTTGATGCAACATAGAAGCAGGAAAATTATGGTGAGGGCAATGAATTTGTAACATTTTAAACCTATCCCATGCCTCGTGGAAGGTTTCCCCCGATTCCTGTGCAAATCCCATAATTTTCACCCTAAAATTTGTCAAAGCATCATAAGGGTAAAACTTAGTAAGAAAAGCATCATGTAAAGCATCCCAAGTAGTGATGCTACGGGGAGGAAGTAACAATAGCCAAGTTTTGGCTTTGTCTTTCAATGCATAAGGGAAACACTTCAGTCTCAAGTACTCCGACGTAACACCCTCCCTTATGGGGAATCCACTCACCGTAGACATGAATTCTCTCAAAAATGCCAATGCATCCTCACCCGCTAAGACATGAAAATTTGGGAGCATGTTAAAATATTGGCCTTTTATTTCATGAGCTAGTGCTGCATCGGGCAACACTATGCATGACACCGATGTGTCGACTCTTGGCCTAGCAAATGCATTCATGGTTTTGTCTGCCATCACACAATTAAAATCTTCTTCTCCCTCGGTGGAAGAAGTTTCTAGGTCACTTTCAAGGGGATTGCTCTCTGTTAAGTATAGATCTCTTAAATACTGACCCAACCTATTAATGTCGTCGTTCAATGGTTCCAGGTTAGCATTCAAAGAACGCCGACCAAGCATGCACCGATTAAATAAACTTGTTAAAAATCACAACAAGTCCCCGGCAACGGCGCCAAAAACTTGATGGACGAAAAATCCACTGTGTAATAAATTACCTTGCAAGTACAAGTTACCGAAGTAGCAGTACAAGTAAGGGTCGAACCACAGAGACTTGAGTGTTTCAACAAGTAGATTTAATTAGTGCTAATTGAAACCAGAAAGGTGGTTTTTTTTTTTATTGTGATTTATTGAAAACTAATTATGAAAGAAAATTAAGCAACTAAAGTAACAAATAAGCAAATTCGCAGAAGTAATTCAAGGATTAAACAACTAGCCCACGGATTGGGTTCACCACATATTTTCCCTTTATGCTTTTGAATAATAGAAATATTAATTGGGTTTAGGGTTTCTTCACTTTTGTAAGAATTGGGACGGTTAGATGGCCGGGTTGCAATTCTTTTATTGAACAATTATCAATTGTCACGCAAGATCAAACTGACAAAAACTCAATTCATTAAGATCAAAAGAATTAATGAAACCTAGACTCAATCGATTCACGCAAGATCGTCAATCGAGTCCAATCATCCTAATAGTGTTCATGCACAATTTTCCACGCAAGTGCAAGAATCGTACCAAATACAAATTAAGAATATTAGGATGAACTAAAACCACAATTAAATGATAATTAGAAATTTAGCATAAAGATCAAATAAGGGCTACAACCAATCCGCGAACTAATAGAACTTAGTTACTCATACTCATACTCAAAATCACAAAATTAAAATACATAAACATAAAAACCTGAATTTCAATCGTAATACAAATTAAGGTTTTTATGTTTATGTATTTTAATTTTGTGATTTTGAGTATGAGTATGAGTAACTAAGTTCTATTAGTTCGCGGATTGGTTGTAGCCCTTATTTGATATTTATGCTAAATTTCTAATTATCATTTAATTGTGGTTTTAGTTCATCATAATATTCTTAATTTGTATTTGGTACGATTCTTGCACTTGCGTGGAGAATTGTGCATGAACACTATTAGGATGATTGGACTCGATTGACAATCTTGCGTGAATCGATTGAGTCTAGGTTTCATTAATTCTTTTGATCTTAATGAATTGAGTTTTTGTCAGTTTGATCTTGCGTGACAATTGATAATTGTTCAATAAAAGAATTGCAACCCGGCCATCTAACCGTCCCAATTCTTACAAAAGTGAAGGAACCCTAAACCCAATTAATATACAAAAAATAATAATAAAAAAATAAAATTCGTGTCGTTTGCTTTTATGTGTCTTTTATTTCGTGAACGTGTCGAACTACGGTGACCTGAGCCGATTCTTATTGGGTAGTCCGCCCTCATTAATGGGGACGTAGGCAGCGAAAGTGCGGTCAAAAAGATTGTTAGCTTCGGCTTTGTGTCACCCTAACGGGCATCACATTTTAAATTTTCTTAGAAGATATTACGCTTTATTGTTTGTTTGTGGTGATGTGCAGATGTAACTACCCAACCAAGGTTGTAATGGATTGGCCAGGAAAAAGAGTGTGTGGTGGCGCCCTCAAATGCGTGCTATAACACTAATTCCCTTTTGGAGAAGTGGCTTTTCGGCTGTGGGGTGTGTGGCAGCGCAGTAATGAGGGTGAGGCCTTATCAAAACCTGGGACGAAAAGTGGTTAAAAAAAATAAATGTGTGTCGTAGCACACCCCAAAGGGATGCCACAGCACTAACTCAGTTTTGCATTCGGCAATTGGGTGCTACCACACGCTCATGAGGATGAGGCGGCATTAACTCAATTTTTCCTTCGGCAATTGGGTGCTACCGCACACCAACGAGAGTGCCACGGCACTGAATGTTGTTTGGCCCAAACAGTGAGTGGCGACTTGGTTACCTTATAAAAAAAAAAATCAAAAACAAAATCCTTGAATTTAGATAGCTCAGCCGCTTCTCATCTTCTTTTTCTCTCTCAATATTCTCTCCTGCATAGCCAATCTTCTCTCTAAAAATACTCTCTATCAACGACAAATCATCCCCAAAATCTTCACCAAATCTTCTTCTCCTCCTTAATCCACACATACCAAGGTGTTTTGTATGTCCAAATCTCCATAGAATCCGGCGATTTGGAGTGTAGGTGTGAGTGAGAAACTAAAGGTTCAAGTTGGGTTTAGTGGTGTTTACACTGAAATTCTTGCGAAGGTTGAGTAGTGGGTTGTTTGTCGAGAGTGTCAAAGCTTCATCTTCGGTCATCATCTCAGATTCCGGCGAGTCTCCGGCGGGTCTCCGGCGAAGTAAGTTCTTTACAGTTTCAGTTTTGTGTTGAGTTTGAAGTGCATTTAAACATCATGCCTCCCAAAAATACTTCCAAGGGAAAAGGTTCAATTAAACCCCGTGTGCCGCCTCCCCCGGTTGAACCTGTGTTTGATAATGCTAAATTTGTGTCCCCCAAAGCTGAAAAGTTCTTTGAGGAGAAACAAAATAATGGTGACAATGTGGAACGAGGTTTTGATTTTATCAGTTGCAAGATGCAGGACTTATTTCTGCATTATAAATGGACTAAGTTGGCAGCGAAACCTAAGATATTGGGTGCCGGGGTGTTGGTGAGGGAATTTTATGCGAATGTGCATTCTCTTAGTAAGCAGGACAATTCTTGGGTTAGAGGGGTAGCAGTCCCTTATACTAGTCAGGCGATTAATACCTATTATGGGATGTCAAATAGAGTATCTGATGAGGATTGTGAATATTTGAAACTAGCAGAGGAGATGGAGGAGAACCTGACTGGAGCGTATCCTAAATTGTTAGCCTCATTTGGGGTGGAAATTCAGGTTGAGTGGTACAAAAGAGGGTGCATTATGCCGACCCGGAAGCTGAGTTTTGAGCATAGAGCCTTGCATCGGTTTATTTGTGAGAGGATAATGCACCTCACTATAATGCGTCGAAGGCATTATCCTCTCACAAATAAACCGATGCAAGGCTCTATGCTCAAAACTCAGCTCCCGGGTCGGCATAATGCACCCTCTTTTGTACCACTCAACCTGAATTTCCACCCCAAATGAGGCTGACAATTTAGGATACGCTCCAGTCAGGTTCTCCTCCATCTCCTCTGCTAGCTTTAAATATTCACAATCCTCATCAGATACTCTATTTGACATCCCATAATAGGCATTAATCGCCTGACTAGTATAAGGGACTGCCACCCCTCTAACCCAAGAATTGTCCTGCTTACTAAGAGAATGCGCATTCGCATAAAATTCCCTCACCAACACCCCGACACCCAATATCTTAGGTTTCGCTGCCAACTTAGTCCATTTATAATGCAGAAATAAGTCCTGCATCTTGCAACTGATAAAATCAAAACCTCGTTCCACATTGTCACCATTATTTTGTTTCTCCTCAAAGAACTTTTCAGCTTTGGCGGACACAAATTTAGCATTATCAAACACAGGTTCAACCGGGGGAGGCGGCACACGGGGTTTAATTGAACCTTTTCCCTTGGAAGTATTTTTGGGAGGCATGATGTTTAAATTCACTTCAAACTCAACACAAAACTAAAACAGTAAAGAACTTACTTCGCCGGAGACCCGCCGGAGACTCGCCGGAATCTGAGATGATGACCGAAGATGAAGCTTTGACACTCTCGACAAACAACCCACTACTCAACCTTCGCAAGAATTTCAGTGTAAACACCACCAAACCCAACTTGAACCTTTAGTTTCTCACTCACACCTACACTCCAAATCGCCGGATTCTATGGAGATTTGGACATGCAAAACACCTTGGTATGTGTGGATTAAGGAGGAGAAGAAGATTTGGTGAAGATTTTGGGGATGATTTGTCGTTGATAGAGAGTATTTTTAGAGAGAAGATTGGCTATGGAGGAGAGAATATTGAGAGAGAAAAAGAAGATGAGAAGCGGCTGAGCTATCTAAATTCAAGGATTTTGTTTTTGATTTTTTTTTTTATAAGATAACCAAGTCGCCACTCACTGTTTGGGCCAAACAACATTCAGTGTCGTGGCACTCTCGTTGGTGTGCGGTAGCACCCAATTGCCGAAGGAAAAATTGAGTTAGTGCCGCCTCATCCTCATGAGCGTGTGGTAGCACCCAATTGCCGAATGCAAAACTGAGTTAGTGCTGTGGCATCCCTTTGGGGTGTGCTACGGCACACATTTATTTTTTTTTAACCACTTTTTGTCCCAGGTTTTGATGAGGCCTCACCCTCATTACTGCACTGCCACACACCCCACAGCCGAAAGCCACTTCCCCAAAAGGGAATTAGTGTTGTAGCACGCATTTGAGGGCGCCACCACACACTCTTTTTCCTGGCCAATCCATTACAACCTTGGTTGGGTAGTTACATCTGCACATCACCACAAACAAACAAACAAGCGTAATATCTTCTAAGAAAATTTAAAATGAGATGCCCGTTAGGGTGACACAAAGCCGAAGCTAACAATCTTTTTTACCGCACTTTCGCTGCCTACATCCCCATTAATGTGGGTGGACTACCCAACAAGAATCGGCTCAGGTCACCGTAGTTCGACACGTTCACGAAATAAAAGACACATAAAAGCGAAGGACACGAATTTTATTTTTTTTATTTTTTATTTTTTATAAGTACCTCCACCCCCACACTTAAACAATGCTATGTCCTCATGGCATAAACCAAGAAAACACAACACATTCAAAATGCAAAGATGAAAATAACCGACGAAAATACCAAAAGCAGTAAAAGTTAACTACATTGGGTTGCCTCCCAATCAGCGCTTTTGTTATAGTCGTTAAGCTCGACATCATGCCCCAAAGGAACTAGGTGGCTTCCTCCGGGTCCACCAACTCAATCACCTCAATCTCATTGATGTCCTCCAAAATGGACACCCCTTCATAATATGGTTTCACTCGGTGACCATTCACTTTAAATACATTCCCATCTTTTGGGTTCTTGAGTTCCACTGCTCCGTGCGGATACACTCGCACCACTTCATATGGGCCTGACCATCTAGAACTCAACTTGCCCGGAAAGAGTTTTAAACGAGAGTTGAATAGAAGGACCTTCATACCCGGCCTTATGAACTTGGGCTTCAGATTTTTGTCGTGTTATCGCTTGGTCCTCTCTTTGTACAACTTTGCGCTCTCATAGGACTCTTGGCGGAGCTCCTCCAACTCATCAAGTGCAAGCAACCTCTTTTCTCCCGCGGCATTCAAGTCCATGTTCAATTCTTTGACAGCCCAATACGACTTGTGTTCCAACTCCACCGAGAGGTGACATTCTTTCCCATACACTATCCTGTACGGACTCATTCCAATGGGTGTTTTATATGCCGTTCTGTATGCCCACAATGCATCCCCCAACTTTAATGCCCAATCTTTTCTGTTGGGGCGCACTGTTTTCTCAAGAACACCCTTTATTTGCCGATTACTCACCTCCACCTGGCCCGAAGTTTGAGGATGATATGCTGTAGCAAGCTTATGCACCACCCCATACTTTTTCAAGACAATATTGAACCTTTTGTTGGTGAAGTGAGTACCTTGGTCACTGATAATTGCCCGCGGCACTCCATACCTGCTGAAAATGTTATCAACCACAAACTTGGAAACAACATTAGCGTCATTAGTCCGAGTGGCTATTTCTTCCACCCATTTTGAAACATAATCAACAGCAACAAGTATGTACAAATAACCATGGGACGGGGGAAAAGGGCCCATAAAATCAATGCCCCAAACATCAAAAATATCAACTATCAGATTATTTTGTAAAGGCATCTCATCCCTCTTTCCTATGTTCCCGGACCGTTGACATCTATCACAACTAATACAAAACTCTTGAGCATCCTTAAACAGAGTAGGCCAATAAAGACCCGATTGCAGCACTTTCCTAGCGGTCTTTTGGCCACTAAAATGACCCCCACATTGGAGTTCATGACAAAATCTCAACACACTACTCTGCTCATGGTCCGGGACACATCTCCTCACAATTTTGTCCGGGCAAATTTTCCACAAATAAGGATCATCCCAAACGTAGTGTTTCACATCAGACCTAAACTTGCATTTTTGGTCATAAATGAATTGTGGGGGAATCATATTAGAAACCAAATAATTAACAAAATCCGCATACCAAGGCTCTTGGACATGTACAGCAAGAAGTTGTTCATCCGGAAAATTTTCATTAACCGGAATTATACAATCTTCGGCATTCAAATACGAATAGTCCTCAAGCCTCGATAAATGATCCGCCACCACATTTTCGGTCCCCTTTTTTTCCCGAATCTCAACATAAAACTCCTGTAACAACAACATCCACCTCAACAAACGAGGCTTAGCATCCTTCTTATTAAGCAGATATCTCACAGCAGCATGATCAGAATAGATAATTACCTTCGACCCAAGCAAGTAAGAACGAAATTTTTCCAAAGCAAACACAACAGCCAAAAATTCTTTTTCAGTGGTGGTGTAATTCAGTTGTGCATCATTAAGTGTTCTACTTGCATAATGGATGACGGAAGGTAATTTATCTATCCTTTGTCCCAAAACAGCCCCAATAGCAAAGTTCGAGGCATCACACATGATCTCAAAAGGGTGAGACCAATTGGGACTAGAAAGAATGGGAGCACAAGTCAACTTTTCTTTAAGAAAATTAAACGCATCCACACACTCTTGATCAAAAATGAACTCCGTATCCTTGGCAAGCAGATTACATAAAGGCTTACAAATTTTTGAAAAATCTTTCATGAAACGCCTATAGAAACCCGCATGCCCAAGGAAACTTCGCACACCCTTGACCGAATTCGGGGGAGGTAATTTAGCAATCACATCAATTTTTGCTCTATCAACCTCAATCCCCTTACTCGACACAATGTGCCTCAAAACAATACCATGTCTCACAAGAAAGTGACACTTTTCCCAACTCAAAGTCAAGTTGGTTTCGCAACACCTTTTCAAAACAGATGTCAAATTCTTTAAACAACCCTCAAAACTATCCCCCACAACAGAAAAATCATCCATAAAAACCTCAACACACCTCTCAATCATATCAGAAAAAATGGAGGTCATACACCTTTGAAATGTCGCAGGTGCATTGCAAAGCCCAAAAGGCATCCTCCTAAATGCATATGTGCCAAAAGGACATGTGAAGGTGGTTTTGGACTGATCTTCAGGGGCTATGGCAATCTGATTATACCCCGAAAAACCATCCAGAAAACAATAGTAAGAATGATCGGCCAACCTCTCTAACATTTGATCAATAAAAGGCAAGGGGAAATGATCTTTCTTGGTTGCAGCATTTAATTTTCTCAAGTCAATACACATCCTAAGACCGGTCACTTCCCTCATTGGCACATCCTCACCTTTTTCATTTTGAACAACAGTAATGCCCGATCTTATTGGTACAACTTGTACCGGGCTCACCCATTCACTCTCAGCCACCGGGTAAATAATACCCGCATCTAGCAATTTAAGGACCTCTTTTCTCACAGCTTCCTCCATGTGAGGATTCAACCTTCTCTGTCTTTCTCTAGATGGCTTAGCACCATCCAAGAGATGAATTTTGTGCATGCACATCGAGGGACTAATTCCCTTAATGTCCTTTAATGTCCACCCAATGGCCTCTTTATACTCACACAAAACAACAATCAATTGGGCCTCTTGTTTGGTGGACAAATCAGATGCAACTTCTCATTGAAGTGGCCTAGGGAGTGAAACGGGCCATCACTAAGATGGTGCTCGTCGGCCTTATCCACAGCCATCAGTTGAGCATCCGCATTATCCCTATGTTTCTCACCGCCCATTGAAACCAATGACTCTAACTCCTCACAATCTCTCTCATGCCATGAAATCTCACGCACACAATCATCCACATCATCCAACTTATCCACAAACATGCACGACTCATCATGACCCACCGCATTTTTCATTACATCAAAAACATTTATTTCAATCTTTTCATTTGTGACAGTCATGGAAAGAGTGCCATTACCAACATTGATCACGGTGTTGGTCGTTGCCATGAATGGTCTCCCAAGTAATATGGGTGAATCACGGCGACTACCCTCACCGCGAGGCATCTCTAGAACCACAAAATCAACTGGAATGATCAATGACCCAACCTGAACTAAAACATCCTCTACGATGCCCAATGGTCTTTTAATGGACCGGTCGGCGAGTTGTAGGGCCATCATAGTGGGTTTTAGCTCCGGTAAACCCAACTCAAGGTACATATAATGTGGTAACAAATTAATGCTAGCCCCGAGATCAAGCATAGTTTTCACCGTGTGAGAATCCCCCAAAGTAATGGAAATTAGAAAACTCCCGGGGTCTTTCATTTTCGGTGGAAGACTATGTTTAACCACAGCGCTTGCATTCTCACCCAAAAACAACTTTTCATCTTTCCCGTACTGAATTTTCTTGGAATTAATTTCTTTAAAGAATTTTGCATAAGCAGGAACATTCTTGATCACATTTAAAAGAGGCAAATTAATATTAACTTTCGAAAACATGTCAATCAGCTCTTTCATTTGATGATCAAGTTTGTTCCTCAAAAATCTTCCAGGAAAAGGCACGGGAGGTACATATGGCTTGGGGATGGGTTTCTCAACAGTCGCCTCTTTCCCCAATCCATTTGTACCTTCATCCTCAGACACAACATCCTCAACAATCACATTATCCACATTGGGGGGTTCCACAACAGAGGAATCGACAACAGGGGGTGTAGGGAGAGAAGAAGGAGAAGCTACCTGATTGTCTACCTGTTTGCCACCACGTAAGGTGATGATGGCCTTAGCTTGCTCCCCTTGGCTCGGAAATGTGCCCGACTGTCGTCCCTGTAACGCCTCCGCTAATTGACCCATTTGGGTCTCCAACTTTTTCATTGCAGCAGCTTGATTGTTGTATGCTTGTTGCTGCTCTGCTCTTGCTTGGTGTTGCTCAGCTCTCATTTGATCCATGGCCTCTTTCCAAGGCTCTTTCTTCCTCTCATAGGGCCCCTGAGGTGGTTGGGGGTGGAGAGTTTTATTCTGTTGATTTCCACCCCATGACAAATTGGGATGTCTCGGCCCTGCTTGCCATCCTTGATTGTAAGTGTTCCCAAACTGATTGTTGTTTGGTGGGAACCGTTGACCAAATCCTTGCATCGCCTGTACCTGCTCAGTTTCATAGCTAAAGGGACTAGTAGTGGGACATGAGTTATAATCATGAGATTTAGAGCCGCATGTAACACAACTATCATACACAAGATGAGCAGTAGAAGGCATAGAAGAAGAAGAAGCATTCTGCAAAGCTAATATGTCAAATCTTTGGTTTAGCAATGCAAACTGCTTATCAATCTCATTAGTCAATCCTACCTCATTTACCCCCCTTGTTGCCCCCCTAGATCCCTTTTGTTGAGAATTAGCACTCAACATCTCAAATAATTCCTGGCATTGTTGTACAGTCTTGGTACCCAAACTACCTCCTGCTGCATTATCAACCATGGATTGGTATTCAGGGGATAAAGCCCCATAAAATGTTTGATGCAACATAGAAGCAGGAAAATTATGGTGAGGGCACTAAATTTGTAACATTTTAAACCTATCCCATGCCTCGTGGAAGGTTTCCCCCGATTCCTGTGCAAATCCCATAATTTTCACCCTAAAATTTGTTAAAGCATCATAAGGGTAAAACTTAGTAAGAAAAGCATCATGTAAAGCATCCCAAGTAGTGATGCTACGGGGAGGAAGTAACAATAGCCAAGTTTTGGCTTTGTCTTTCAATGCATAAGGGAAACACTTCAGTCTCAAGTGCTCCGACGTAACACCCTCCCTTATGGGGAATCCACTCACCGTAGACATGAATTCTCTCAAAAATGCCAATGCATCCTCACCCGCTAAGCCATGAAAATTTGGGAGCATGTTAAAATATTGGCCTTTTATTTCATGAGCTAGTGCTGCATCGGGCAACACTATGCACGACACCGATGTGTCGACTCTTGGCCTAGCAAACGCATTCATGGTTTGGTCTGCCATCACACAATTAAAATCTTCTTCTCCCTCGGTGGAAGAAGTTTCTAGGTCACTTTCAAGGGGATTGCCCTCTGTTAAGTATAGATCTCTTAAATACTGACCCAACCTATTAATGTCGTCGTTCAATGGTTCCAGGTTAGGATTCAAAGAACGCCGACCAAGCATGCACCGATTAAATAAACTTGTTAAAAATCACAACAAGTCCCCGGCAACGGCGCCAAAAACTTGATGGACGAAAAATCCACTGTGTAATAAATTACCTTGCAAGTACAAGTTACCGAAGTAGCAGTACAAGTAAGGGTCGAACCACAGAGACTTGAGTGTTTCAACAAGTAGATTTAATTAGTGCTAATTGAAACCAGAAAGGGGGTTTTTTTTTATTGTGATTTATTGAAAACTAATTATGAAAGAAAATTAAGCAACTAAAGTAACAAATAAGCAAATTCGCAGAAGTAATTCAAGGATTAAACAACTAGCCCACGGATTGGGTTCACCACATATTTTCCCTTTATGCTTTTGAATAATAGAAATATTAATTGGGTTTAGGGTTTCTTCACTTTTGTAAGAATTGGGACGGTTAGATGGCCAGATTGCAATTCTTTTATTGAACAATTATCAATTGTCACGCAAGATCAAACTGACAAAAACTCAATTCATTAAGATCAAAAGAATTAATGAAACCTAGACTCAATCGATTCACGCAAGATCGTCAATCGAGTCCAATCATCCTAATAGTGTTCATGCACAATTCTCCACGCAAGTGCAAGAATCGTACCAAATACAAATTAAGAATATTAGGATGAACTAAAACCACAATTAAATGATAATTAGAAATTTAGCATAAAGATCAAATAAGGGCTACAACCAATCCGCGAACTAATAGAACTTAGTTACTCATACTCATACTCAAAATCACAAAATTAAAATACATAAACATAAAAACCTGAATTTCAATCGTAATAAAAATAAGATGGTTCTCCTTCCTTCACAGTCCACGGCTGCCCTCCCCAGATGATCAAAAATAAAGCATAAAATTCCTCCTCAATCTAGCAGTCTTTTTTCTATCCCCCAAAATAAAACACTAAAAAGGAAGGTAAAATAAAAATCTCCTAAAAGGTAGGAACAAATTGATTGACCAATGTGAACCAGCCAGAAATTCCGTTCTCCATATATGCTTGGATTCAACTTTTGCACTAAAGTCCCTGGTGTTTCAAAGATTGACAGTTTCGTCATCCAGATTTCATGTATTCCCGAACAGTCTTCAGCTTTCAGATTTTTGCAGCTTGATCCTCAGTTGTCTTTGACTTGCCCACGTGCACGCTGCCTTTGACTAGATGATTGAGCAACTTATTGCTTTTTGAAAATACATCATTAAACAACCAAAAACTAATCTTTAAAGTACCATGTTTTCCAACAAAGCCCACCATAACATACTAACTTAAATTACATCAAACCTAGTCTAAAATACATCAAAATAAAGGATAAAAGTCCGAAAACATCGGAGATAAAATAGTATAAAAACCAACCCATCAAAAGTCGTTGAGGTTTTGGGAGTCTCAAAAAAATTGCTAAAGATGGAATTTCTGTCAAAGGGGCATTGGTGAATTTAGAATGGCTGAGAATGAAGTTCTCCCCTAATTTGTACTTCTCAGACCCACATAAAGTTGTTTGTGCTACTAAGACATATCTGTTATATTGGGGTGCTCAATTTCTCGGATAAGACCGGGACGTGTGTCAGTTTGAGCTACCTAGATTTATTTAGAGATGAGGGGACAATTGGGGATTATACTTGGGGAGCCGGAGCGTTAGCTTATCTGTACAGGCAACTAGGAAAAGGATCTAGGTGAAACTGCCATCAGATTTTCGGGTACTTAACCTTGTTGGAGTGATGGAGGAAATCACCCTCTTATTAAAATTACCTAGCAAGTGTACTAGTTACCGTTATAGTAGTATGTACAAGCAAGGGTCGAATTCACAGGGACTAAAGTGGAACAAGTGTATTTTATTAGTGTATCAAAGTAACAAAAAGGGGGGGTTGATTTGTTTGAACTATTAATCTAAGAAAGCAAAATAAATAAATAAAAGAAATTAAGAGACAAGGGATTCATGGATTGAGAATCATAACAATTATCACTTTATTCTATTTAAATTATTTAAAAAGAATTCAATCTCATTCTTGGGTTCATTCACAAAAATATAGGATTAAGATGTTCATACATTCCGCAAGGTCAATAAGAACATTAGAACCATAACAACTCTATCTTGTTTATAAATTCCGCTAGGTTAATATAAACATTCAAGAGATTCAATTAAATGCTTAAGAAAAATGGAACATAAATTCGTATGAATTCCGCTAGGTCATCACTTGAATCTATTCTTTTCAACTATGGTCAAATTACAAATCATTCACGCTAGTGCAATGGTTTATATCCAAATAAATTCAAGATATCAAAATTATATTCTCCAAAGTTAATACAATTGATCTCAAGAACAATAGTTTAAGAATGCTGAGAAGAACAAGAACGAGAGAGAAATAGGAAGAATTAAAACCCTAGCATAAAGATCAAATTGTTACTTACCTCAATCCACGAATCAAATAAATTAGCCTTGAATGGCCATTAAAATAAATTAACAAAACCTTGAATATTCAAAATAAATAAAAAAAACCTAATCTATGTAATATATTACAAAGGGGAAGAAAAGATAGAGAGAAAACTAGAGATGTTACAAAACTAGTCTAGGTTCCTTTATAGGAGGAGGGAGGTGAAAATTCTAATTAGAAATCAAAATCTGTTAAAATCCTAGTCAAATTAGGATTCTGTCGAAATCTGTTACTGATTCTGTGCAAATCTGTTGGAAATCTTGATTTTTACTTTTTTGTGACGGTCTGGAAACGTCATAAATACCTTGGCTGAGGGTTGGCCGGCCATAGGGGCGATCGCTCGGCCACCCTAGGCGCGTTCGCGCTGACTTATTACCTATATGGGGCGCTCGCTCGGCCAGGGGGGCGGTCACGTGGCCAGCATGCATGATTCCTCGGCCACGGCCTTGCCTTCTGCGGCCACTGCCTTGCCAGCCTCGGCCACTGCCTTGCCTTCTGCGGCCATTGCCTTACCAGCCTCGGCCACGGCCTGCTTCTCTCGGCCAGGTCTTCCCATTTGGCCGGCCAGCTCCCTTTTCCAGTTGCTGCGTTCTTCTTTCAGTTTATTGCACTTTGGGCCCCTGAACTTTATAATTACACTTTAGTCCCTCAGTTTCCAGAAAATTTTAACTTAGCCCTTGAACTTTGAAATATCAGTTTCCTCCCCAATTTTCCATAATTCTAGTTTAGTCCCTGAACTTCTATAATAAGTTCAAATCCTCCATTTTCTCAGAAATTGCACTTCAACCCCTATACTTTCAAAACACTAACAAAACATAATAAATTCCTAAGGTTTCGAGCATCGGATAAGCTAGAAACATATCTTTTGGATGGATAAAACACATCCATCAAATACCCCCAAACTTATCTTTTGCTCATTCTCAAGTAAAACAAAACTAAAACAAAATAAAAACTAACTAACTAAATGAAACAAATAAAATATTTTTGGGATTTGTTCAATTCATATAATAGTTTGTTGGCACAACAAGTCTTAGATCTTACAACACACACAATCTACAAGCGTTATCATGAACATGAGATTATATTTACATAGATACATCTAACTTACAATTCTCCACCTCATAATGAAAGATGAATGAAATATGAGAGATCATTGTCACCAAAGTAAGATATTTTATAGGATCACTTACGACATGCTCTAAATCAATGATAATAAGATAAATGATGGATAAAAATCCCCGTGTAATAAAAACCTTGCAAGTGTACAAGTTACCAAAGTAGCAATATACAAAAAGTAAGGGTTGAACCACAGAGATTTGTACAAATTGATTTAATTAGTGTAAAAAGTAACAAAGGAAAAGGGGTTTTGATTGATTGAATTGTTAAACTAAGAAAGCAAAATGAATAAATTAAAGATAACAAGAGACAAGGGATTCATGGATTGAAGATCATAACAATTATCACTTTATTCTTTTTATTTCATGTAAAAATAATTCAATCTCATTCTTGGGTTCATTCACAAAAACCTAGGGTTAAGATGTTAATATATTCCGCAAGGTCAATAAGAACATTAAAACCCTAATAACTCTATCTTGTTTATATATTCCGCAAGGTCAATATAAACATTCAAGAATTCAATTAAAAGCTTAAGAACAATGGAACCTAGATTCGTTTGATTTACGCTAGGTCCTCAATTGAATCCATTCATCTCAACAATGGTCAAATTACAAATCATCCACGCAAGATCAATGATTCATATCCAAATAAATTCAACATATCAAAAGTATATTTCGCAAGGTCAATACAATTGATCTCAAGACAATAATTAAAACCGTTGAGAAGAACAAGAACGAAAAAGAGATAGAAAGAATTAAAACCCTAGCATAAAGATCAAATTGTTACTCACCTCAATCCAGGAATCAAATATTTAGCTACTCATATTCATAATAAAATTACAAAATTAAAATAAATAAACATAAAAACCTCGAGTCGAATCGTAATAAAAATACGGAACAAAGGAATTGTTGTTCTTCCTTTTTCTCCCAAGAATAGTACATGCATGAATCAAAATACAATGCCAGTATTTATATAATAACCTAGGTCAACCAAGGCGTGAAAGGCCATGCCAACCAACCCAATCTTATGCCCAAACGCCAAGCCCAACTCGTGCTAATGAGTCGTGCTTTCTCCCCCAAGTCGTTCTGATCAATTACAATTTTCTTTTGCATTTTCCTTTGCCGTGCCCAGCTTGGCCCAGCCTTGGCCGCATCCCTCTTCCTTGGTCCCAACTTCCTTCTTCATTGGTCGGCCACTGCCTGTGACTCTCTCGGCCATCCCTTGCATTGGCCCATTTTGTCTTGCCTTGGTTTGGATCATTTTGGATTCAGTTCGCAATAATTGCCACAGTCGCACTTTAGTCATTATAATTTTCTCTTTTGCACCTTGATCCTTGAATTATTCATATTTTCACTTTGCCCCATAAACTTTATGCAACCAATTTTTCTCCTATTTTCCATAATTCCAGTTTGATCCCTGAATTTCCAAAATTTACATTTTGGCCCTTGAACATTGAAATATCAGTTTCCTCCTCCATTTTCTCAGTAATTGCAATTCAACCCCTGTACTTTCAAAACACTATAAAATACATTAAATTCTCAAGATTTCGAGCATCAAATAAGCTAGGAAAATATATCTTTTGGATGGGTAAAACCACATCCATCAAATACCCCCAAACTTATCTTTTGCTCGTCCTCGAGTAAAACAAAACTTCAAATAAAATAAATACTAACTAAATAAATAAAACAAATAAAATATTTTTGGGATTTGTTCAATTCATATAATAGGCTGTTGGCATAACAAGTCTCAGATCTTACAACACACATAATCTACATGAATTATCATGAACATGGGACTATAATTACATGAATGCATCTAACTTATAAGTCTCCACCACATAATGAAAGATGAATGAAATATGGGAGATCATTGTCACCAAAGTAAGATATTTTATAGGGTCACTAACCACATGCTCTAAATCAATGATAATAAGATGAAATTTCTACACAATGGACACTCATATGCATATTTAAATACAATTGTCAACCGGGCTACTCTTTAGGGATCAAATATGGATTTATGGCTTGTAATGTGTTGCGATAAACGCGGGCTAGGTTCACGGCTCCAAATGAAGGTAAGGACATACTAAGTCAAGCAAGTGAAACTAAGAAGTCTTCATCATACATCTTCCCATTGAAATTTTTCAATCTGCTCCAAGCCAACCCATTGATTCAACCCCCAAACTTATAATTTTGTATACTTTCACACTTGGGGTTGATCATCTTTCTTTCCTTTTTGGTCACTTTCCACTTCAACATTAGAGAGGGCAAGACCATTTTTTTTCTTCTTTTCTTTTCTTTTTTTTTTTTCACTTTGCACAAATTTATCTCGAAGAATGTGCATTCAATACTTTTGCTCAAGTCCCTCTTTTCATTACATAAAATGACCATTTTCTTTCTTTTCATGACCACTTTCCACTCAACCCTTTGATTTTCCAAACATCACAATCCCCATTCATTTCCTAGTTTCACTTTCTTGAAAAGGTGAGAAAATAGTGTATAAGTTAAAAGGGTAGGACAATGAGGGTATAAAAGAAAGCGAATGGTGATCTAAGATAACCTCCCACTTTGTGAGAGATTTCATTCTTTATGCAACCAATTTTTCTCCTATTTTCCATAATTCCAGTTTGGTCCCTAAATTTCCAAAATTTACATTTTGACCCTTGAACTTTGAAATATCAGTTTCCTCCTCCATTTTCTCAGTAATTGCAATTCAACCTTGTACTTTCAAAACACTACAAAATACATTAAATTCCCAAGATTTCGAACATCAAATAAGCTAGGAAATATAACTTTTGGATGGATAAAACCACATTCATCAATAAACTTCTACACAAGGCCACTCATATGCATGTTTAAACACAATTGTCAACCCGGCTACTCTTTAGGGATCAAATATGATTTTATGGCTTGTAATGTATTGCGATAAACGCGAGCTAGGTTAACGGTTTCAAATGAATGTAAAGACATACGAAGTCAAGTAGTGAAACTAAGAAGTCTTCATCATACATCCTCCCTTGAAATTTATCATTCCGCTTCATGCCAACCCATTGCTTCAACCCCCAAACTTATAATTTTGCATACTTTCACGCTTGGAGTTGATCACCTTTCTTTATTCTTGGTCACTATCCAATTCAACATTAGAGAGGGCTCGCCTTTTTTTTTTCATTTTCATTTTTTTTCTTTTCTTTGCACAAATATATCACGAAGAATGTGCATTCAATATTTCGCTCAAGCCCCTCTTTTCATTACTAACATGATCCTTTTCTTTCTTTTCATGACCACTTTCCACCCTTGATTTTCCAAATTTCACCCAAACATTCCCATTCATTCCCTAGTTTTACTTTCTTGAAAAGGTGAGAAAAATAGTGTATAAGTTAAAAGGGGTAGGATAATGAGGGTACAAAAGAAGGCGAATGGTGATCTAAGATAGCCTCCCACTTTGTGAGAGATTCCATTCTTTTTAAGGCTCAAAAAGGGGTTCTAGCGGAATTTTTTTATAAGTAACTAGAAAGTTCAAGGCTCACAAATAGGGTTCAAAGAAAATAGCCACATATCACTTCCCGAATAGCCTAACTAATGTGTTATTGACAGTCATGCAAACATGTTCTAGGGACCCCGAGAATACCAAAGTGATCCTATAAAGGTCTCTTAAATTGGTAACAATGATCAAGAAAAATATCATGGAAGTGAAAGGTGGAGAAATCATACTTTACATGTTTCAATGTAATTATAACCCCCATATTGATAATAATACTTAAGATTTTAAAATTAAAGCACTCTCAAATCATCATCGACTTTAGCCAACAATCAAAAATATGAAAAAAAACAAAAAAAAAATTAAATTTTTCTGTTTTTTTTTTTTTAGGGTGACACTATATACACTCTCCTATAAACCCACAAACTCGAATAGATATGTATCCCCAAACTCAAAACATGATATGTCCTCATAGCAAAGAGAATAAAAACATGTCTTGGGTTCAAAGGACGAAATGACACAACAAAACAAATAAATAAAGCAAATAAAATATACCTACTTGGGTTGCCTCCCAATAAACGCATTTGGTTAAGGTCGTTAGCCTGACTGTTGCTCCCGTTTGTACTTCACTTTTCGTCCTTTAGCCCACTTCATAGTTTCGCGGGTCCTTATTTTCAGTTCATGCCCCATATATATTCCTCGAGCTTTGATAATGTTTTGTGCCCAATGAAATTTTTGACGTTTCAGCTTTTTGGGCTTCTCCTCTTTCAATCATTTGCCACTTTCTTCACCCTCAAAAATAGGGGGAGGTACAAGAATGATGAAGAAAAAATCTTTCACACTTTCAATGGGATGGAGAAGATCTTCATTGAGACATTGTTCGTCAATTTGGTCGGGCCCAACCTCATCAACATTAACGCCCTCATCATCTTTTAATTTCTCTTCCACCCCATTTTCTTCACAATCAACATCTTCATCAACAACCACAACATCACTAGCAGGAGACGGAGAGAGAATCGGTAGTTCCTCATTAATGGAAGCGTCCTCCCATTCATAACTGTGAATGTGTGCCCCAAATTTTGTGTATTGGAAATTCACGCGAGTTTGAAGACATCCGGTTTAATTTGAAAAATGGAGTCGCCACGCCATTTTGATTACCTCAAAACTTTGAAAAAAAAGTTTTATGGGTTCGGAGTTTAAGTTACCCCTTGGGAAGAACGGATCGTCGTTCACCCAAGGTGCCTTGCCGGAGCAAGTCTCCCAAGATTTCATTAATCGTGCTTGCTTGCGTGCTTTCGTGTGTGCATGTGTTTGAAAATAGGGGGAGGAAATGTCCCAAGTCGTCTTCCGGACGTACAAACCATTTATTGGTTGTCGCTCGGGATTCTTTGGAATTTTATGTGTTCGGGACTTTGATCCCATCCTCATCTTGGACTTGTGATCATCACTTTTTGACCTTGGGTCATGCATGATCGAGAGAAGGACTCTCTTTTATAATCCAAAATGAGGTTCTTTAGAAAAGGAGTGTCCTAAGCCCATCGATCCTACATCTTGAGACGATTGAGCTTGTCTAGGGACTACTATGCTCGTCTCAAGTGATAATCGGAGATATTGGGTTCAAGGTTTATCCCTTTCTAAAGAGATTGTGGCACCTTTTAATGGAAGAAACGATGAAAAGATAGGATCTTTACACCGGTCCGTTCCAAAGGATGCATCAAGTACCAACTGGGGACTAGGGGAATGCATGTTAAAAATGACATTTTTATGAAAAGATGACATTTTTTTGGGTGCAAAGGATGCTTTTTGTTTTGCAAAGGATGCTTTTATGTAAAGGAAGGATTTTTAATGCAAAGGATGCATTTTTATGAGCAAAAATAGTGTTTTATATGCAAAGGATGCTTAAAGACATGATTTTTATGCAAAGGATGCATTTTTATGAAGAAACTGGGATTTAAATATGCAAAGGATGCATGAAGATTGCATTTTTAAGAAGCAAGGGATGCTAATTTAGGATAAAGATATGATCTTTAATGCAAAGGATGCTTGAAAAAGGATTTCATGTGCAAATGATGCATTTTTATCATAAAGATTGGATTTTTATATGCAAAGGATGCATGAAGGTGGCATTTTTATGTAAAAATAGAGTTTTTAGGTGCAAAGGATGCACCTTTGATTCAAAAGATTACATCTTTAATGGCAAGGGATGCCTAATGCATGCAAAGGGGGAAAGGGGGTATAAAGATATGATCTTTAACTATGAATGCCAAGTCCCAAACAAAGATAATAACAATATATGAAATGCAATGAGCAATTAAAGCAATTAGGATGCAAGTTTAGGGAGTGAGAGGTTACCAATGGTGGCCTCTTCTTCTTTGGATGGAGCTAGGTGGAAGAACCAACTTCTAGATCTTCAAGGAGGAGGGAGGAGGCTTCTTGGCACCCTTTTGGCTTCCTAACTTCGCAGCATTTGCTTGAGTGTAGTGTATTGTGTAGTGGTTGATGATATTGTTGTTGTATGAAATGGGTAGAGGAGGGCTCTATTTATAGGCAGTCTGGAAATCGCCAATGAAGTCGTGCGGCCAGAGACCCTTGGCTAATGCAGCCGTGCGACATTATCCCTTGTGACTCAGCATGTTTCTAGAATCATGCAAGGTGGAAATTTTTAGAACATTTCCTAATTAAGAAAAATGTGTTTCTTAATTAGGAAGCTTCCCCTTCAGCCCTTAATTGTTTTGGAACAGTTTCGGAATATTTCCGGAACACTTAGGAAGGTCCGGGGAATTACCGGGAAACTTACCGAAATTGTCGGGAAATTTAACCGGAAGGCATGAGCCAGATTTGGGTACTTACAGAAGCCCCTCGGCAACGTCACTTGCAGGGCGAGTGGGGTTGTCGATAGAAAAGGATCCGATCTGGCGAATGCCGAGACGGATTGAGAGACCGAGGTGGTCGAGTGGCTGAACCTTTGGAAGGCTACCTACGTATCCCGAGTGGGAATCAACCCATAATCGTGTTCGGAATAAGATCCGCAGGGGGATGGTGAAGAGAAAATGACCTAAGAGGTCAAGCAATTGATCCTACTGGGGATACGCTAGAAGTGACCGAGGTGGTCAGATAACAAAGTCTCTATGAGGGACTACTTCATCACTGATGAGTGACGAAGGAACAGGGTGACCAAAGTGGTCGGATGGCTGGACCTTTTATGAAAGGCTACCTACGTATCCCGGAGGAATCAAGCCTTGATCGTAGTTCAAGCATCACTAGATAGTTAGGAACGATGTCTAGGATCCTTGAGGTTTTGACAATTAATGGAGGCTGTCACCTGATTGACAATTAATGGAGGTTGTCACCTGATTGACAATTAATGGAGGTTGTCACCTGATTGACAATTAATGGAGGTTGTCACCTGAAGAAACTAGAGCTTACGTCACTATCTGTGATAGAGGTAGCTAAAGTTTGGATAACTTGAGCGTACGTCACTATCTGTGATAGAGGTAGCTAAAGTTTAGAAGAACTCGAGCATACTTCACTATTCGTGATAGAGGTAGCTTAAGTTTGGATAACTTGAGCGTACGTCACTATCTGTGATAGAGGTAGCTAAAGTTTGGATAACTTGAGCGTACGTCACTATCTGTGATAGAGGTAGCTAAAGTTTAGATAACTTGAGCATACTTCACTATTCGTGATAGAGGTAGCTAAAGTTTAGAAGACTTGAGCATACTTCACTATTCATGATAGAGGTAGCTTAAGTTTAGAAGACTTGAGCATACTTCACTATTCGTGATAGAGGTAGCTTAAGTTTAGAAGACTTGAGCATACTTCACTATTCGTGATAGAGGTAGCTAAAGTTTAGAGAACTTAGCATACTTCACTATTCGTGATAGAGGTAGCTTAAGTTTAGAGTTCTGACAATTCGGAGGTTGTCACCTAGCGTTATCCCGTTATAACGGAATTAACGGAGGCGACTGGGAAGGAAGCTTAATTGCTTAGGAGATAAGGGATATCTTCTGAAAAGGGTGTTATCTTTGTCAAAGGATAACGGGAATTGTAGGCCCAAGTGGAAAGTACAGGGGCAAAATTGTAATTTCTGCTCAGAGCGAATGAGGCCGCCCGGCATGAGAGGGAGGAAAAAGAAGCCGTACGGCCAGAAGATTAGTTTTTCCAGATTATTTAAAATCTGATTTGAACGGGCTATTGGGCATTACTGCCGCCCAAGAACACGTCGAGGAAGAGAGAGAGAGGAGAGAAAATTCGAAAATCCTTCAATTCCCTTGCTTCCTTTGGTCAAGAATGGATCCGGAGGGTAATCGTATGCCTAGACAAGCTAGAAGAAACATCTCCGCGGCCGCTCAAAGTAGGAGGAAGGAACTTGTTCGAACGGAGAGGAAGTACGACTTTCTTACGCCTCCATCGGAGCTCTATCCGGGGAGAAGAGAGCACAAATCGACGAACCCGCGATCGGTTGGGGTAAGCATTCTTATTTGGCTCAATTCCGTCGATTTTGATTGGATTTTGATTGATTTAGGGCTTGACCCAAATTTTAAGAATTTTCTAGGATTTTCCTAGGATTTTTTGAATGATTTTGAGACATTGATGAATAACCTATGAGGCTAAGAACATGCTGTGAAATTTATTTGACAAAAATAGTGAGAATGTGTTGGGTTTCGAGGGTCCATGCGCAGCGGATAATGCAAATAACTCGAATACCCAAAGCCCTAGAATCCGTTCTAGATGAATAATTAAGAAGTATGAATTAGGGTTACCAACCTTGAATGCCTTTGTCGTTGATATACGTAGTCTAACTCCAGATTGAAGAATTAGCAAGTCTTCAATATACGATCCTTGAATCACGAACAAATGATCTTGAGAAGCGAAGATCCTCTACGAGTATCCACGCGATGAACGAACCCTAGAACTCTTTCTAGGAGGATTGCTAGATCCCTTGATTGAAACCTTTTCAATCTATGATGAATTGTGGAATTGGTGTGATGATTTTCAATTCACAATTGAAAATCCTCTCTATTTTTGTCTTTCTCAAAGCTCAAAAACGGAACTGGCTGCTAGGGTTGTATAAGGATACTATTTATACTCAATAAATATATGCCCTATTAAAACCCTTGGGAAAAAAACGGTTTCAGCATCAGCGGACATGGGCGGTCGCCCATGTGTCCAGAGCTTGAATCCTTCCTCCGAAACCCCATATGGGCGGTCGCTCATCAGGACATGGGCGGTCGCCCATGTGTCCAGAGTTTTAATCCCTTTATTCAAAACCATCGTGGGCGGTCGCCCATAAGGGCAAGGGCGGTCGCCCATGTGGACAGTCTCTAATGCCCGGTTTTCAAATAACATGGGCGGTCGCCCATAGAACCTTGGGCGGTCGCCCAACACACCAGAAATCCATAATTCCATTTTTGACAATTCGTTCGATGCGTGTGACCCCATAGGACTATACTATGTTGGCAATGAGTCTGATCACATCGATCCTCATAAGACATGAGCGGACTCTAGCAAGCCATCATGCCTACCCAAATAGTATAATATTAAGTTCGATTTTTCCTACATAGAACATATCACAATCCCATTGTCACACGATGTTATATTGAACATGAGTCATGGTCCACGTCAACTCATATTGTTCAATGCTTTCTCGTTACCAAGTAAATTGATTAATCGAATGACATTAATCATATTAATTCATTCGGGCATGGCCATGCACTACATCAATCTTACTCACGAGTGGCCAAGCAAACATCTCTCTTTACGAGGGACAAGTTTCCATCTTGACTTATCATTCTTCCCAACAAGAATCATATCATGCCAATAATAGCCCTTATTGTTGTCCGGTTAAAGACAACGTTAAACTATATCAAACATGATATTCATCGAGTGGAAGATGATGATAATCTCAGGTCAAAGGATATCAATGATATGACTATATGAGATTTATTTATGACATATGACCATGACATAAATCTCATAATGGGTCAAGTCCAGTACCTTGTTCTCTAACAAGTATCCATGAATCTAATGTGCATCTCCATGCATATAATCATCACATGATTATCCATTAGACTTCATACTAGTGCTTCATAAGTACTAGGGACACGATTATTATAACTAAACATGCAAACACATATAATAATCAAATAAACAATCTCATATATAAATGAACAATGACATTACATAAAGGTCTATCTCTATAGGCCTAGGGCACTAACACCTACAGTCTCCCACTTGCACTAGGCCCAGTCACTCATGTATCTTATACCCATGGACCTAACATGACCATCATGTTTAGCTTGTGGCAAAGGCTTGGTGAGAGGGTCCGAAATATTGTCATTCGTTGGTACCTTGCATATCTTGACGTCCTCCCTTTCACAGATTTCTCGTATGAGGTGAAAACGTCTCAAAATGTGTTTGGATCGCTGATGTGACCTTGGTTCTTTTGCTTGGGCAATAGCACCATTATTGTCACAGAACAGCTCTATCGGATTAGTGATACTCGGAACGACTTCTAAGTCACTAACGAACTTCTTGATCCAAACCGCCTCCTTAGCCGCATCCGATGCCGGCTATGTATTCGGCTTCGTTGTAGAATCGGCAAGTGCTTTGCTTGGAACTCTTCCAACAAACGGCACCTCCATTTAGCATAAAAACAAAACCAGACTGCGATCTAAAGTCATCTTTGTCGGTTTGGAAGCTTGCATCTGTGTAACCCTTTACAACCAGATCATCTTCCATTCCTCCAAATACCAAGAATACATCCTTAGTCCTTCTCAAGTACTTAAGGATATTCTTGTGACTATCCAATGGTTCTCACCAGATCGATCCGGTATCTACTCGTTGCGCTTAGAGCATACGAGACATCGGGTCTAGTACACAACATGGCTTACATGATAGATCCAATTGCCGAAGCATATGGAATATCACTCATCCTCTTTCGCTCATCATTTGTCTTAGGACAATGAGTCTTGCTAAGAGTAATGCCATGTCCCATTGGCAAGTTCCCTCTCTTAGAATTTTCCATGCGGAATCTTCTAAGGACCTTGTCAATATACGTACTTTGACTCAAACCAATCATCCTTCTTGATCTATCTCTATAGATCTTGATACCAAGGATATAAGCCGCTTCACCCATATCTTTCATTGAAAAACATTTTCCTAACCAAGACTTAACAGTCTCAAGTGCAGGAACATTGTTTCCAATGAGCAAGATGTCATCGACATATAGCACCAGAAATAGGACTATGCTCCCACTTATTTTCTTGTATACACAAGGCTCATCTTCGTTTTTGATGAAGCCAAACTCTTTGACTGATTCATCAAAACGTAGATTCCAACTCCGGGAAGCTTGCTTCAATCCATAAATGGATCTCTGCAACTTACACACTTTGTTAGAATTCTTTGGATCGACAAATCCTTCAGGCTGTATCATGTATACATCCTCAAGTAGGTTTCCGTTAAGAAACGCTGTTTTGACGTCCATTTGCCATATCTCATAGTCGTAATATGCGGCTATGGCAATTAAGATTCTAATAGACTTAAGCATTGCTACGGGCGAAAAGGTTTCATCATAGTCAACGCCATGAATCTGCCTATACCCCTTAGCAACTAGCCTAGCCTTATAAGTATGTACCTTCACATCCATGTCAGTTTTCTTTTTGAAAACCCACTTGCACCCTATGGTTTTTACACCTTCGGGTGGATCAATCAAGTTCCAAACTTGATTATCGTACATGGATTTGATCTCGGATTCCATGGCTCCTAGCCACTTGTCCGAATCAGGAGTCGACATCGCCTCTTGATAGGAAGTAGGTTCATCATTCTCAATGATTTCTACTTCATTACTTTCCGTCATGAGAAATCCATATCTCTCAGGTCCGGATCGTATCCTATCCGATCTGCGAAGAACTTGTGTATCTTGAACCGGTTCCACAACAGCTTGTAAACTTGGTTCCGTCTCTACTATCGGTTCCTTGTCATTTTCGGGTTCTTGAATTTCTTCAAGATCAATTTTACTCCCACTAGTTTCTTTAGAGAGAAACTCTTTCTCTAGAAAGACACCATTTCGAGCAACAAACACTTTGTTCTCGGATTGGTTGTAAAATAGATATCCTTTCGTTTCCTTAGGATAACCAACGAAAATGCATTTATCAGATTTAGGTGCAAGTTTATGTTCGTAAACTAATTTCTTTACATAAGCCTCACAACCCCAAATCTTCATGAAAGATAAGCTAGGCTTTCTTCCATACCACATCTCATGTGGGGTTTTAGGAGCCGATTTAGTAGGGACCTTATTAAGCGTGAAAGCACTGCTTTCCAGCGCATGTCCCCAAAAAGAAATAGGAAGGTTCACTTGACTCATCATCGATCGAACCATATCTAATAGAGTTCGATTTCTCCTCTCGGATACACCATTCCATTGTGGTGTTCCGGTGGAGTAAGTTCTCAAACAATTCCACAACTTTTCAGATGATCGTCAAATTCTTGGCTTAAGTATTCACCACCTCGATCGGATCGAATGGTTTTAATAGTTTTGCCAAGTTGATTTTGTACCTCATTTTGAAATATTCTGAATATCTCAAATGCTTCACTTTTGTACTTCATCAGATAGACATAGCCATATCTGGAGAAGTCATCAGTGAACGTTATGAAGTACCGAAATCCTCCCCTAGCAATGCTATTCATTGGTCCACACACATCAGTATGTATGAGAGCCAATAAATCACTAGCCCTTTCACTACTCTTAGTAAAAGGAGCTTTAGTCATCTTGCCCAATAAACAAGACTCGCAAACATCATATGATTCATAATCACATGAGTCTAAATATCCATCTTTATGGAGTTTAGATACGCGCTTCTCATTTATGTGACCAAGACGGCAATGCCATTTGTATGTGTTGTTCACATCATTTGGTTTAGATTTCTTACTAACATGATAAACATTCTCAACATTATTTTCAACATCCAAGACATAAAGGCCATTAAAAGAATGAGCAACACAATAAAGCATGCAACACAATAAAGCATGTCATTCAAATAAATTGAAAATTTCTTATTCGCAATAATAAAATTGTAACCCTCATTGTCTAAACATGAAATAGAAATAATGTTTCTGCTCAAATCCGGAACATAATAACAGTTATTTAAAACTAAAATTAATCCGCTAGGTAAAGTGACTTCGTAAGTCCCTACGGCCAATGCAACAACTCTTGCTCCATTTCCAACCCGCAGATCTACTTCACCCTCTTTGAGCGACCTTCTATTCTTAAGTCCCTGCACATTTAGACAAATGTGAGATCCACATCCGGTATCTAATACCCAAGAACTAGAAGTAGAAAGTAGAACATCTATCATATAGATACACAAGTCGTGGCAATCACATTGCCCTTCTTCTTCAGCCCTTCCTGATAAGCTTTGCAGTTACGCTTCCAATGCCCAGTTTCATTGCAATGGTAGCATACCGCATCCTTTTGGGATTTGGGTTTAGGCTTCTCAGCAACGGCCACTACAAGAAAAAAGGCTTTTGTGACTGCTAAAAGCCGTCACATATGTGCGAAAAGCAGTCACGAAAAGGTAAGGCGACTGGGAAATCAATCGCCATGGCAGTTGCGTAAACCCTTGTCGCAATAGCTTAAAGCGACGGGATAAGCAGTCACCTTAGAGACTTATTTTCCGTGACTGCTTTTTGCCGTCACGTAAAGGGTTTTTTAATTTTATTTATTTAATTAATTAAATAACAAATGCAATCACGTTAGCTAGTATAAGACGATTGGGTATGCAATCTCGTTAGCTTGTGTAAGGCGACTGAAAATGCAATCACCTTTGCTTAGAGAAGGTGACTGGAAATGCAATCACCTTTGCTTAGAGAAGGCGACTGGAAATGCAATCACCTTTGCTTAGAAAAGGCGACTGAAAATGCAATCACCTTATCCTAAAATGCAATCACCTTATCCCGGATGAAAATGACCAAACATGTGATTGTTTTGCCATCACATTAGCTCTTAAATATTTCATTACAATAATATAATTATTACTACATAATATTATGAATTAATATTGATAAATCCACAAACTTTTCCAAAACTTAATTGAAAACAAACTTTTAATCATTTAAAACTAAACATATTGTCTCAAAATAACATTCATCATTACATTTAACAAACTATTCATGTCTTACTAAACTTGTTCAAGAACCATTCCAGCTACCATATTATGTCCAAAAATCAATAATCTAAGAGTATATACTCCCTCTAGAGCACAAACCAAAAGAAAGATCAAGTAACCATACTAACTATAATCCTAATCAATAGTCAAAATCCCTCCCCATCTTAATGGAGTAGCAGTGGTATAGCTTAACAGCATCCCTGTCGGTTTGGCTAACAAGCTCAGGCGGGATGTATTTAGCTTGTTTACAGACCCTGTAATAAAAAGATCATTTATTAAGTACAGAAACAAAAAAATAGGAAGATATTCACATTCAACAAATTAAACGTTGATCTTAATTGTGAGTATACATACACACACACACATATATACCATATTCAGCTGCTTCAGCTTCTTCCACAACAATATCAGGGACAAGATTATCAGTTAATGAACCCATCAAGTGCAGTTGCTTGCATGCTTCTAGGCAGGCAAGTTGCTTCAGCATTTTGACATTCCCAGAAACAGTAACACTTGGCAACGGGCAGCTTTTAGGAAAATAAATTACGCATTTTCCTGACTCCTTTTCAATAACACATCTGGGAGACGGCTTAAAATAGCTACAAATAACAAAAAAAGTAGTAGGAGGAATATATAAGAAACCCAAAATGAGTTACCAATTTAAGTACAATCAAAACTAATAAAAACTGACCTGTCGGAAGGTAGTCTCGAACAATAGAAGTAAACCAACGCAACATTAGAAATTCCAAAGAAGCTGCTTTAAATTTAAATGAGGATTAAATACAATCATTTCTGCTTTGTCTTCAATTAAGAATACCGACACTCTGCTTCTTTACATATATATATATATATATGAATATGCATGAACAAAGGGTCAAAGAAGGATAATCTTTCATCCTGTACCATCTGCAATGAAGAGCTTCTTTGAAAATCTCTACACGGAAAGAAGTCGTGAACCAAATTTCAGTCAGATGAAACAGAAATAACTGTAAAGTTTTATCAATCAAATATTCACTACAGCCAATTAGAAGCAAGTGTGCAAGATATATGGAAGACACAGACAAACTTCTTTTATGAAAGAAAATGTCTCATAGTCCAAACTTTAATTTGATACTTTAGTTGCATAGATTTGTCAACCTCATTTAAACGACTCGGTCAGTTGATGAGTGGAAAAGAAAATAAGCAGTTCATCAAGCTAATTGTTTCATAACAAGTAAAAGTAATGATGGAAGATTTATACAAACTTGAGCTTGTGAAAGTACAAGTCCCGCTCCTCAAGCTTCGATGGTGACAACCTCCAATCATATGGAACAGCAAGGATTGCATTTGCCTCAATTCCAAACTCAATGCACCATTTTATCCATTCTTTCCACACCGATGAAAGAGGACCTATGAACCATGTTTCATATTTTTCAGGAAGAGTAATTAAATGAAGCATGAAAACAAGTCGAGCACATCATTAATTGAGTTTTTTTGTAACATATTAATGGAGCATAGTTCCATGCAGCAGAAAAACTGGACACATATGATGCATTTCTATCAGGAACTTCTATTTCTCCCTCCTTTATGCATAATAACATGGTGGAAACTGCTGTTTAAGGCAAAAGGATAAAATGTCGGAACCATTATCTGTGTGAATGACCAATAGTAGATTTCATATGAAAGGGCCCTTTGAAAACACAAGAATCTGACACATCACTGAGACCAACATACGCATAAATGTATAGGATACTGGTGGCTAGAAACAAGCAAAAGAAAGGAACCTTGAAATGCCTGCAAGCACCAATCTCTTAAAGGAGCTAAGAGGACTAATTTGAGGAAGTAGATAGGAATAAGAGATGCACCTGAATACTGAAAATCTTTAAGTAGATTTGAATCACTCTAGTATCATCTTAGAATTTTATTGTGCGTCAAACTAGTTCTCTATATCATCACATTTCCACATAGCATCACAATGTTAAAGAACAACAGACAAAATGGTAAACATAAAGAATGATTGGGAGAGTCCTCCCAGCATGAATCATTATTGTATCTATAGAAACATCACTCAGTTTCATCAGATAAAAGAATTAGACGTCAAGTCAAATTAAACATGAAGCTACTTTTCACTTGCTGGAAAAGTAGCAATTTCATTGCTGGAAAAGTAGCAATTTCATTGCTGGTAAAGCTACTTTACACAGCCTATCTGATACACAATAACTTGGAAGACTTGGTAATATGTCCATATTTGACGCAGCGGAAATCAACACAAAAGGAAAACCACATTGGAAATTCATAAAAATTAGGGGAAGAACACCAGGAATTAAACCCTAATTTTGGGTTAAAAATAAACCCCAAATCGAGAACTTAGCTAATCAACAAAAATACACCAACAAAATATACCAAAACAGTAGAAATTTGACTTTTCAAAATCAAATCAAACTATCTTAAATTCATACAAGACGCAAATCCATGTTAAAAACTCAAAATATGAGGGGAATTATACCTCTTTAACTGGCTCGGATCGGAGAGAGACGACGAGGGAGAGACGATCGGAGGGAGAGACTACCGGAGCGGAGAGAGGCTGAGCGGAGAGACGACCGGAGCGGGAGAGACTACTGGAGCGGAGAGAGGCAGAGCGGGAGCAGAGAAGGAGAGAGCGGATAGAGAGAGAGAGGCGTTTGATTGATTTAGTAAGGTATCTCAAATTAAATTTTTTTTATATCATTTAAATTTAAGGTATTACGTGATTGCATTGGCCGTCACCTTTTATTAAAATTACTTTTTTCATGTATTTATATTGATTAAATTATATAATTAATCAAACGTGATTGCAAAAGTCATCACAGTTTTAAAAGAGCGATCACGTTTGATTTTTCATTTTACCTCCTGTTTCCCGCGTTGGCGCTCCGAACGAAAATACCAAACGTGATTGCACATGTGATTGTACTGCCATCTCGTTAAGGTAACGTGATTGCTTTTTATTTCCATCTCCTTATCTGGTCTATGGTGACTGCTTTTTTTAGCCATCACAGAAAGCAGTCACAAAAGGCTATTTTTCTTGTAGTGTAAGGAAACTATTCACTTTCAGCTAATTGTTCCTTTAGTATTTTCACTTCTTGAGAGGACTGCTGAAGTGCAACTTGTGTTACAAAATCTGAGGATGAAACATGACCAGACTTTTTTCTCCACTTCTCATTGGCCCTTCCAGGTAGCCTACCTTTTTTTTACACCCCTGACTACCTCTTCATATATTTTCAAGCCAGGATTATCGACTTTTTGAAAAACTGCCAAATTGTACAGACAAAAGGAAAACACTAAATTTATCAAGAAGTGCGAGAAAACCAAACATGAAGTTTTATCTAAACTCAAAGACGATCAACATAATTTGCCATCATATAATTTCTCCAATGAATCAATGATGGAGTTACAAAGTAAGAAGTGTCCAAAAACAGACCCTGTTTTTAGAAAAACCAAAAGGAGAGTTTGTAGAGAGTGCATCCTGATCTCGCAATTAGTTGAATATTGAAAATTCACTGCACACTATTGACGATTTAGTTCAGTGGGTGCAGCTAGTTGACAATGATTATGAGACTACCAGTTTTGCCTAACACAACATCTGAGACATGGAAGAATACACAGTTCTAGAAGAGTATATACTTCGTAAATGCAACTAGAATGCCTTAATTTTCTGTATTGGAACACGACACATTTAAAGGGTTTTTATTGCCTAACTCATATTAAAGGGCTATACGCAAAGCATAATAGTTCAAATAAGAAGGTATTCTTTCTTTCTTTTTTTTTTGAAAAAAGATACATACTTTTGCAGGTACTGAAACTTTATTATGATTCCTGATTGGAGGAAGATATACCAAACTATATGGATCCGACCCCGGGCCCACATTGTTTCCAAATCCTTGCTGTATATAATTCTGAGGTACAGTTGTGTTAAATACACAAATATAAATAGAGATGGGCAGTACAAATGCAAGCAAACATTTGAAAGTGAAACAATTAATAATACCTTCGTGAGAGAATCAATTAAAGGGTCATTCCTAACTGGATCATGGCGTTTGTACCTAGCAATAAATGTATCTCAAAAGATCATCCACTGAATATAAACACGCGAGGAGCATCAATAGCTGGAAAATAAACAATATCTAATAAATCAATCAAACAGTCAATTCTTGTAAAATCTTTGTATGATACAAAATTGTATCAGAATATACACCTATAGCTTGGGCTTCAGCTTGGAATGGCTTTGAGGTAGCATTCCGAAAATCAGTTGCTTTAAGAAGTTGTTAATACTTTCGCGACAATCTGATGCATCCTACAATACAGAACGTGTTCATACAAAAATCAGTTGCAACTTAGGTTAGTAAGAGCAATTCAAAGTGACAAAGAACAACTACATTAGGATAGAATTGCCTCACCAGAAGTATAGGACTTTATCACTTATGATCGTGAAATTTTGATATAAAATGAGATGCAGATAATATACCTTAAGGCTGCCATTATAAGCACAGGGCACCTCCAAGTTCTTGGTGCTATCCTACTCCTGACAACTGCGGCACTCCAATGTACATGGAACAATGGTTACTAATAAATAAATAAACATAACTCAGCCTACTAAAGTTCAAGGAAATAAATGCTACACTAATACTGGTAAAGGGGACAGAAAATTTAAAGGGAACGATCATGCATCTTAAGATTTATCCGTAACTTGGAATTGCAAGTCAAATGAGCATATAGACATCAATATGGTAATTAGTATTGAAATTACTTTCTCTAAGGATGTTATTTCTGCCCCAAAAATGTAAGAGGGGTAAATAAACAGGGGAAGCCAAATCTTCAGTAGTTTTGTTTTTCAAACTCACATGCTCATATTTCGATAAAAACAAAACTGCTTGGATACTTCAGTTTTACTAGACCTCCAGATTACCTGAAACTCCAGAGGCTCCAGTGCTGCCAATAAGGGGATCAGCCAAACCCCCTGAGTCCATTAAATGTGGCCTAAAATCCAACGAACAGACTCTTCGCAGTCCTATTCCTGTCAAGTAACTCAGCCGGGAAAGAGAAGTGCAAAAAATAGACCATCAGCTGAAAGCTGTAGCTCTAAAAACAATGTTTGCAATTCGCACATCACCATTCACAAAGAAGATAACAAACATAGGATAATGATTTGAAAATTCTAAATCATCTTCCGGAAACAGCAAAACTCAAAATCACAGAAAACGAAGTATAAAGTAATCATCTCGAACTGAATATAAAAAGATAAATGAAACATTTTATGTTATACTATAAGCACTACATAACATGTCATTTATTGTAACTCAACAACAATGGCGTGTTGGCATGTGACAAGCCAGTAGAATAACTAAAATGTAAAAATTAATCCTCATTTATGAAGCCACTATTTCAATGTTTAACTGTAAGTCTAAATATGTGTGTATATACAAATGATGATGGAAATGCAACAACTTATAGAGTCTCTCTCGCAGATAGTTCTCTACACATTAAAACAAGCATTGAAACCCTGTAAAAAAAGCATTGAAATACATCATCCATAACTGATTATCTGATTCCAATTTAATCCTAAACAGGGAATGAACAAGTGCGATTCTATTCCAAGAACATTTTGGGCTTTCACCTTCAGCTAAACTGGTGATCAAAAAATGACATTTATTTTGGACCGAGCAGTATTAAGTAGTACAGACAGAGATAAGAGAGAAAAATTTACTGGAGATTTGGGAAGCTTGGCTGTCTGTTAACTTTGCAGCAAAGCCTCTGAAACTATGTTTGTAACTGTACACATGTGATGCTTTGGCTTCTTCCTCACTGTGTCAATTCAACAACAAGAAACACCATTCAAATGATTTCAATCAATGAAAACCCATTAAGATTTTTTTTAAACCCATTGACCATAACAATAAAATAAAATAAAAAGATGAAATGGGGATTGAAATATTAACCTTCCTTGATGAATGGAAGTGAGCATTTGATGATTTTGACTCAAAATCTCATCTGGGTCATCACTGTCTCCATTGCTACCCATATACACAACATATACCTGCACCAAGAACACCATTCCCTAAATACCCACTTTAAAAATCTCAACAAAATTCAATATTTTCTAAGAAAATAATAGAACCCATTAAATTTTATGAGAAAAAACATAATACACACACAAAGGCACACAATCAAATACTCAAAGTTACCTGAGTTGAAGAACAAATGGTAATAATCTCTGCAAGGAGAAAACAAATTAACAAATAAAGAATAGTGTTGTTAGTGGCGGTTCTTGAAGAACCCATTTGCCAGTTCTGAAAATTTCAACTGCAGAGAGATAACATAATTACCAAGAACATTTTGGGTACGGGTGGCCCTAATGATAATCTCGGTTCGCATCAGAGTAACCCTAACTTCGACGCCGGAGTAGCCATCCTTAGCGAGTTCCCTAGTCAGAACCTCATTCAATTCCGCGAAGAAAACTCCATCAACAATGAACTGAAATCCAAAAATCAAAACCAAAGGGAAACATAAGATTCAAAGTAATACAATCGATAAAAAGACAAACGAGGAAATCGAAGGAAAGCCTTACACGACTTACATATGACCGAGTAGACATTGAGAGCGAGAGAGAGGGAGAGGGAGAGCGAGAGAGAGTCACCTTGTACCTTGGAATCGCAAGATCGGTGCCGGAGAGGAAGAATCATCCCAAGATCGGCGCCGGAGAGGAAGAATCGCCGGGGAATCTCCTGGATGGAGGAAGAGGAAGAGGAAACACGGAGAATGAGTGGAAAAGAAAACAGTCATGGAATGGGAGAAGAGCGAAAAGAAAAGGGTTTCTAATTATTTAATTTAATATTTTTATTTTTATTTCATATAAAGCAATTGCTAAGGCAGTCGCCTTTAAAAAATATTAAAAATCCAATTTTTAAATTATTTAATTTAATATTTTTATAAAACGCGGCGATTGCTAAAGCCATTGCCTTTGATAAAAATTAGAATTTCACATTCCCGCGCCCGGACTATGTTGTTAGCGCCTAAGGAAAAACATATATGTGATGGCATCCGTGACTGCTTAGCCCTCACGCTAGCCTAATGTGACTGCACTAAATGTAGTCACAAAGGCCATCTCCTTATATAATCAAACGTGATTGCAAACGTCATCACGGTTTCCAAAAAGCGGTCACATTTAATTTTTCATATTCACGACTGATTTCTAGAATTTGTGCTCCGGATGAAATTACCAAACGTTATTGCACATGTGATTGTACTTCCATCTCCTTAAGGTAACGTGATTGCTTTTTATTTCCGTCTCCTTATCTGGTCTATGAAGACTGGTTTTTTTTTTTCCATCACAGAAAGCAGTCACAAAAGGCTATTTTTCTTGTAGTGGGCAACCTTTGCCTCCGGTTTAGCAACTTTTGCTTTACCCTTGTTTTTGAACCCCTTTCCTTTATTCACCATCAACACTTGATTGGTTTTCTTGGTAATATTGTTCTCCGCATTCTTTAGCATCCCATGCAATTCAGACAGAGATTTATTCATCCCATTCATGTTATAATTCAGAACGAACTGATTATAACTTTCAGGGAGTGAATGCAATATCATATCTCGTAGCCGCCTAACTGGATAGGATACCCAAGCCTCTCAAGATGTTCGAGGTGACCCTTCATTTTCAACACATGAGGCCCAACAGTTGTCCTTCAATCATCTTGCATGAATGAAGAGCCTTTATAGTGTCAAACCTTTCCCGACGTGCTTGCAGAATCGGAACATTTCCTTTAAATGATTTCCCAAATCATAAGCTTCCATGTGTACAAGGTCCTTCTCAAGGGCCTTACACATAGAAGCATCGTGCAACCAACATCTATAGAATCATCCACATGTTTCTTATGTTGGTCCCTTTCAGCTTTAGGTGCATTAGCGAGCTTGGGTGGAATGGGTCCATCGAGAATGTACAACTTCCTTTCTTGTTTGAGAACAATTCTCAAACAATGGATCCAATCCACATAGTTGTTGCCATTCTCTTCTAACTTGTCCTTCTCAAGGATCATCGCAAAGTGACAAATTTGATTAGTGTTAGCAGCCATTGATCTACAAAGATATGCAACAAGATATAAACATATATGAGCACCAATTTCATTTAAGAGATTAAATAATGTATTTCACAAATACTCCCACTAAATTATATAACCTTCATATACAAACATGCATAATATAATTTAATAGGCTAAGACCCAACTTTAATTTAATTTCAAGTCGGCTATGGCACGACTGCTCAAAATTAAACCAAAAAGGTAGATAACATTTATCAATCATATCAACATATGACTCTTAGATCTTTTATGAGATTATAAACATCATATGTCACATGTTTCAATCTCATCTTATGCCTTAGGCCCAAAACTGTTTTGATAGCCTTATTGAGTTCAACCATTTTAAACGTATAGCAATCACTATTTGCTCATCTTGATCATACAAAGATAGAATTAATGTACCTCGCTATGGCGAGCCTACATAAAACTACCCGTGTACTCACAAGTGTTTAAAGTGGGTAGCATAAACAAACTCAAAATTTCAAAGAAGGTTCAATTTTTCATGTTTATCAATTAACATGGCAAGGTTGATTCATGAAAAACTATATGAGCATAATTATGAACATGGAATGATACAACACAAATCACATTTGGTCAGTAATTACTAGTACGCGGCCACGTGCTCCAAGGTTATCCCACACTTCCATCGAAGTGCCTGTGGGGAAGGTTTTGGTGTCCAGCCCATATACCAAGTAATACTTCACAAATATCCTAGATTAATCACATTAATCATATTAATCACATATTTCAATTTCATAATCATGGTATATCACTATATACAATTACTTCACAAGCAATACTCATACAATTTCACATTCCAAATCATATTTATCATGAAAATTCATATAATCACATTACACAATAATCATGATTATCTAACTAAACATCATGAACGGGGCTCTGATACCACTGCTGGGTTTCGAGGGTCCACGCGGATAATGCAAATACCTCGAATCCCCAAAGCCCTAGAATCCGTTCTAGATGAATAATTAAGAAGTATGAATTAGGGTTACCAACCTTGAATGCCTTTGTCGTTGATATACGTAGTCTAACTCCGTATTGAAGAATTAGCAAGTCGTCAATATACGATCCTTGAATCACGAACAAATGATCTTGAGAAGCGAAGATCCTCTACGAGTATCCACGCGATGAACGAACCCTAGAACTCTTTCTAGGAGGATTGCTAGATCCCTTGATTGAAACCTTTTCAATCTATGATGAATTGTGGAATTGGTGTGATGATTTTCAATTCACAATTGGAAATCCTCTCTATTTTTGTCTTTCTCAAAGCTCAAAACGGAACCGCCGCTAGGGTGGTATAAGGATACTATTTATACTCAATAAATATATGCCCTATTAAAACCCTTGGGAAAAAAAAAACGGTTTCAAAGATCACCGGACATGGGCGGTCGCCCATGTGTCCAGAGCTTGAATCCTTCCTCCGAAACCCCATATGGGCGGTCGCTCATCGGGACATGGGCGGTCGCCCATGTGTCCAGTTTTAATCCCTTTATTCAAAACCATCGTGGGCGGTCGCCCATAAGGGCAAGGGCGGTCGCCCATGTGGACAGCTCTAATGCCCGGTTTCAAATAACATGGGCGGTCGCCCATAGAACCTGCGGTCGCCCAACACACCAAATCCATAATTCCATTTTTGACAATTCGTTCGATGCGTGTGACCCCATAGGACTATACTATGTTGGCAATGAGTCCGATCACATCGATCCTCATAAGACATGAGCGGACTCTAGCAAGCCATCATGCCTACCCAAATAGTATAATATTAAGTTCGATTTTTCCTACATAGAACATATCACAATCCCATTGTCACACGATGTTATATTGAACATGAGTCATGGTCCACGTCAACTCATATTGTTCAATGCTTTCTCGTTACCAAGTAAATTGATTAATCGAATGACATTAATCATATTAATTCATTCGGGCATGGCCATGCACTACATCAATCTTACTCACGAGTGGCCAAGCAAACATCTCTCTTTACGAGGGACAAGTTTCCATCTTGACTTATCATTCTTCCCAACAAGAATCATATCATGCCAATAATAGCCCTTATTGTTGTCCGGTTAAAGACAACGTTAAACTATATCAAACATGATATTCATCGAGTGGAAGACGATGATAATCTCAGGTCAAAGGATATCAATGATATGACTATATGAGATTTATTTATGACATATGACCATGACATAAATCTCATAATGGGTCAAGTCCAGTACCTTGTTCTCTAACAAGTACCCATGAATCTAATATGCATCTCCATGCATATAATCATCACATGATTATCCATTAGACTTCATACTAGTGCTTCATAAGTACTAGGGACACGATTATTATAACTAAACATGCAAACACATATAATAATCAAATAAACAATCTCATATATAAATGAACAATGACATTACATAAAGGTCTATCTCTATAGGCCTAGGGCACTAACACCTACAGAATGACCCACTATTTTTTCGATAATAAAGTAAGAATGATAATTGTCTAAAGTGAGACGAAGCCCTTGCATGTGCTATAACTAGGTCAAAATTTTGATTATCAATGAGAAAACAGGATTTTGGAAGATGAAAAGGATTCATGCATGCCACTTTGTTGAAAAATAATGCTTATGTGCAAAGAATTTTGAAAATTGTGATTTTGTGCTTTAGGAAAGCAATGGGACTTGACATGACGTGTTTCAAGTGATGAAAAATGCTTTCTTGATGCAAAGGATGCTAGAAAAACTTTATGAATGCCTTTCTTTTGAAAACATGTGCACTTTTTGAATATATGCATGCTTTTGAAAATGATGAAGGACTGACACATTTCTTTTGCGTTCTTCCTACAGGAGAACAAATCCAGGGGACCTTCTGAGATAGCAGTCAGGCTTTGGCAGAGGATGCCAGATTTTGAGAAGAATGGGGCGAACCCCAAGCAGCTGGTGCGAGCTACCGGCCTAGATTTATTCATTGAGGCGATCGGCAGGGGGATCCACATTACCTCTAAGAGCAAGGGCTTGGTCCAGGCCTTATCTGAGTTTTGGTGGGACACTACCCACAGCTTCCATCTGAGCTGGGGAGAGCTGACAGTGACTCCTGCTGATTTTACAGCTATCACTGGCCTACAGTTCACTGGGAGGCCTGTGACTTGGAGGGACCATATCACAGCTGAGGAGTTCCGAGCTTTGGTCGGGTTTGAGCTGATTCCCAAGGGGCTTGGAATGGAGACGAGGAACGTCGAGGTGGCAGTCCAGAACTGCATACGGGACTTTGCCGTTAGTGAGGTGACTGCCCACCAGCTTGCTAGAGCTTTTGTGTGGTTGATGCTGTCGGTCACCATCTTTGCTAATTCTGGGACTCTGGCCATGACTTGCCTCCTTGACTCTTTGGAGGATGTAGATGGGATAGGGTCGGTCTCTTGGGGAGAGGCCTGATTGGTGGAGCTCTATTTCTCTCTGGACATGTACAGCCGGAACAAGGCTGCCTCCATGGACTGCTTTTCATTTGCCCTTGAGATAGTCCCTCTTTATTTTCTCTTTCTTTTCTTGTCTTGAGACTTTTATGAAAGAAAAATGACCCTTTTTGATGTTTTGAACATGCAGGTCTGGTTCTGTGAGGTGATCAGGTTCTTTCCGTGGAACCAACAGAGCGATATCACCATCTTCCCTGCTATGGTCCGCTGGAGGGGAGATGCGAGAGATAAGTTTACGGGGAAGACCCGGATCACTTTTGACTATAAGATGGTGAGGTCGCTCATCAACAGGGATGGACATGACGGAGTGGACTTCTACCCGTGGGGCAGGTATCCGGAGATTTTGCTAGGAGAGGCCATTGAGGCGACGAGGCAGAGGAGATGGCTGACTGGGCTGACATGTGATGTCATCTATTTGGGGGATCGTTTTTCTAGGCAGCATGGCCATGTCCCTCCATTGGACGCCATTACTCCCCATGATCCTCCAGCACGGATGCTACAGCCCAGGGATTGGCAGGCGGATGAGATTGCTAGGTACCAGGCAGGCGTGGCCGCCGAGGAGTACTTTGACATGGATACCCCCTACGCTGTGTTTGTGGAGCAGCGCCTGAGGACGCCACAGAAGCTGATGAAGCTGGCGGTCACTCAGGGATATGGGGAGGACGAGCCTTCTGACCCGCCGATCCCTCCTGCGCACATTTCATATGTAGTCCACGAAGTTCCAAGGAGGATGAGGATTCCTGTCCCCGACACTAGGGAGCCCCAGTATACCCTACCGCCTGACAGCACTGTAAGTATACTTTTAGGGTCTTTCCCTTTTTTCAGCTTTTAGATTTCTCTGCTCTTTGTAATTCTGAGATTTTCTGAGATTTTTTTCTGCTCTTTTCTCAGGTTCCAGCTCGCACCTATGACAGATTGGTTAGGCAGAATAGGGGCTGGAAGGACATGTGTCGGTCCCTTCTGAGGAAGCTGGCCTGCACTTCAAAGGCGGCGGCGGACGCACAGGAGCCCGGGCGCAAGAGAAGGCATGTCGGAGGCACAACGTCTACCTCATCGGCCTCGGAGTATTCTTCCAGTGCCATGCCTCGGGGACGGGGACCCAATGCTGACATTCTGGAGCAGCTGGCTGAGTACGGGCACGATAATGTCCATCTGTCTGATGTGAGCGACCCGGAGGACTTGATGAGGGAGGCTAGCATCTACGAGCTGAGCAGCGATGAAGAAGAAGAAGAATCGGAGGCCTAGGAGGTCTCTAGAGTGGATTAGGAACAAAAACAAACAATGAACACGTTTTTATGCACATTTTGTTTATTTTTTGCTTTATTTGGGTGCCGATGGGGCAAAAACAATGTATTACTGTTTTATTTGCTTTTCTATTTATGTTTTTATTAATTTGCATATTACTTGAGCCTCGGGGCAGTTTTTTGCTTGGAATTTGGGCTGAAACGGGGCCAGAATGATTTATAATGGTATATAAATGCTTGGGTGACCTTTGAACATGTTTTTGTACAGGTCTTGGTTGAGAAAGTGGGGTGAAAACTCCCTTGGGCAGTAACTTTGGTTGCTGCAGATTTTTTTCTGCAGATGGAAAATGTAGCCGTGTGGCATGGACCTGAGGGCAAATGAAGCCGTGCGGCTCACAGTTCTGTCTGGACTGGTTATTTTCTGAATAAAAGCAAGGCTTGGCCATTTCATTTCATTTTCCACTTAGACTTGTCCCAATTGTTCCCAGAGCACATATTGGACTTAAATACACCATCTTTAGTCATTTTGCAATGGAAAAGCCCGTCAGATTGCAAAGGGGGAAGCGAGACCGTTTTCTGTCCGATCTTGAATCTTGGGTGAAACACAACTTCCAATTTCACAAGGGGCTGCTTGATTCTTCTTTCAAGATCAAGTCTTTATGGCATTTGAGGGATCTCCCGCCCGATTGGGACCTTTTGAGAGCAGCAGCAAGGTTTTGGGACGTCCGGAGACACGTTTACTGCTTTTCTTACAACGAGATTGTCCCAACGCATGAAGACTTCCGAGCCTTGATTGGGGGTCCCGAAATTGAGGCTATATCGATTCCTCTGATCGAAGACGTGCCGGTGGCGGCAAAGCTTGCGTCTTTTCTGCATATTTCTCTGGGAGAGGCTGAGGGGATGATAATAGCCCCGGACAGGATTGACCTTTCTGATATCCCGGGCAGGTTTGGGTCTCCGGCTATGGCTGCGACCATGGTAGCTATGGATGACTTTATTCTCTGCATATTTTCTGCTCTGTTTACTGCTGAGTCCGTGGGGATCTGTCATGGTGGTCTCTTGGACATGGTTAGAGACTGTAGAGCTGGGAAGGACATCGTCCCACTGGTTTTGGGAGAGACATTGCATGGCATTGACAGGATGGCTAGGGGAGACCATTTCATGAGGTGCAGGAGTCAGTGTGTGCTGACTTTATGGCTGCGAGGAGAGGCTCGGGGCTTTGCCGGGGGCTTTGCCGACTCGGTGCCCTTGGGTGATTTCTCGGAGAGGTGCACCAAGGCAACAGACCAGGTAGGCTGGGAGCCGATGATGGCTAGGATATCCACTTCGGACATCCGTTGGTGGATATCTCACCGGAGGTTGCAGACCAGGAGGATATTTCAGGAGTCCTATATAGTGAGGGTTCCAGGGTTCTGCTGGTCATCCTTCTACATTCCTTGCTTGGTATCCAGGCAGTTCGGGGCCTTACAGGAGCCATTGAGCGATTGGGAGGACATTCGGACCATGGAGGTGATGCCATTGGATATGAGGGATCCAGCCAGATTCTCATTCTTCTCGAGGGCTTGGACATACCTTGCTTTCCCACCCGGGGCTATCTTCAAGAGCGGGAAGAGCACCATCTTGACCACCTTGTCTACTGGATCGGTACAAGAGGGAAATGGGAGCTACTCGGGTCATTCTGGGGAGAGACGTCGAGGCTTTATTGGGGATGGCTGCGACTCGAGTAGGACTCGAGGGAGGCTGAGGCTAAGGCGAGTCGCCATAACCAGTCGGGTGACCTGATCAGAGATATGGAGGCTCGATACAAGAGATTGTCCGAGGTCGCTCCTTTGACTGAGGCTCAGAGGGAGGAAGTGCGGATTCGTGCTCGTGTAGAGAGGGCACTTATTGACACGGGTTTGGTGGAGGCTCCAGTGAGGATACCGGAGATCGGGATGAGGGATACCGACCTTATAGAGAAGAAGAGGAAGAAAACTCGATGGGGTCGAGGTAAAGGGAAGAAGACCAAAGAAGACTCAGCGAATGACGACTGACAAATCTTTTCTTAGGATTCTTTTATTGCCATTTTGCAAACACATTAGTTTATTTAGCCATTTTTTTGTATTTTAGATCTTTGTAGCAGGTTAGCAGAGTCAAGAGTAGACCGTGCTTGAACTCATCAAGAAGTTTTTAACTTGTTATGAACAAGAAATATTATCTTAGAAATTAATCAAGACACATTTCATGGAAATTCAAATGTCTTATTGCTTGGGACCCGTTTTATGAAAATTGAAATGCCCTTTATTTTTATTTATTGTTTAGGACGCACTTCATGGAAGCTTGACTGCCCTTTTTATTATTTAGACCGAACCATATATGGTGCCCTACGTTCCCCTTTTACAAGAAAGACTAAGGGGCTCGGGTCTTCGTAGTTCATTCTGGTGAACTATTTTTTATGTGCGGCCATGTTTTTGCCTAGACCGCCCTTTTTGGAGTTTTCAGCCTAGCTGGGTATTACTCTGTTTGCACTAAGATTTTTTTCTTTTTTTTTTTATGTGCAACCCTGTCTTTTGCCTAGACCGCCCTTTTTGGGGTTTTCAGCCTAGTGGGTATTACTCTTTTTGCACTAAGATTTTTTTTTTTTTTTTTTTTTAGACATAGTATCTTCGAGCTTATCACCGTTGATTTGGGTGGACAAAGGGATTGCCGTCCAGTGTCCGCAAGCTTCATGGCTCCTCCCGATAGTATCTTCTGCACCACATACGGGCCGATCCAAACGGGTTCCCATTTTCCCAGGGGATTGTCTCTGGTAGGGGGCTTCACTTTCAACACTAAGTCACCCTCTTTGATGTCTCTGGCCTTGACCTTTTTGTCAAATGCTCGCCATTCGCCTCTGATAGGCTCGGGTGTGCTCCATGGCTTTTACCCTTCTCTCATCGAGCAGGGCCAACTCATCATGCCGGCTACGCAACCACTCTACTTCATTGACACTGTTTTTCAGGAGGACCCTTAATGACGGGATTTCCAACTCTACTGGTAACACTGCTTCCATCCCGTAGGTTAGGGCAAAAGGAGTTTCTCCTGTAGCTGTTCGACAGATGTTACGTAGCCCGAGTGCCAAGTGCAGCTTTTCGGGCCAATCACGACCACGGGTGGCCATTTTCCGGATGATCCGTTCGAGCGTCTTATTAGCGGCTTCCACGGCTCCATTTGTGCGAGGTCTGTACGGGGACGACTTGTGGCGAGTGATTCTAAATTCGACAGGCAACCTATCGCAGTCCCCTTCAAAGTGCGACCCATTATCGAAATGATCTCATTGGGCACCCCATATACGCACATTATGTTTTCTTTGATAAACCGGGCAACCTTTCTGGAGGTGAGGACCTTGTAGGACTTGGCCTCTACCCATTGGTGAAGTAGTCGATGGCTACTAGCACAAATTCATGCCCATTGCTTCTGTAGGGCTATTTTCCCTATCACGTCAATACCCCAGTTGCAAACGGCCAAGGAGTCGTCATGCTGTACAGGTCATGAGGCGGGAGATGGTTGAGGTTGGCAAACCGGCGGCACTTGTCGCATGCTCGAACGTGCTGGACACATTCTGTTTCCATGGAAATCCAGTAGTAACCCATTCTGAGGATCACTTGCATCAGGGCTCTGGCATTCATATGAGGACCGCAGGGACCATTGTGGACTTCGGTCATCAACTCTTTGGCCCTTTCTTGAGTGACGCACAAGAGGAGCGGTCCTTGGTACCGCTTCTTGTACGGGTTGCCTCCTAGAATGACATAATGGGAGGCCAACCTTTTCGGGGGCTTGTAAGCTCTTGGCTCTGACGCCGTCTTTTGGTCTACCTTCTTCGTCTCTGAAAGCTGACTCTCCATCTTTGAGGAACTGGTAAATTTGATTGTACCAGGGTTCCTTTATAGGCTCGGGTCCCAGGTCTACTTCACAACAGAAGGCTGGAGCTTCTCTTCTATCCACTCGGAAGGGTTTTATGGCTTTTCCCTCGGGGATCTCTACCAGTGAGGCTAGAGTAGCTAGGGCATCTGCGAATCTGTTCTTTTCCCTTGGCAAGTAGTGGAAAGTCACTTCTCTGAACTGTCCAGTCAACTCCTCCATATGGGCATGATACCGCTGCAGATTAGGGTCCACAGTCTTCCATTTGTTGGAAACCTGGTTGATGATCAGGGCTGAGTCTCCGTAAACTTCGAGCTCCTTGACATTCCTTTTCTAAGGCAGCTTCTAAACCAGCAATGCAGGCTTCGTACTCGGCGACATTGTTCGTGGCAGGGAAGTTTAACTTGAGGGCTATGGGTGTATGCTCATCTTTCGGATCGACCAGTAGCATCCCTACGCCATTTCCTCTTTTGTTAGCGGCTCCGTCAAAGAATAATTGCCATCAATTCTCGGGCTCAACTGCGAAGATCCCTTCATCTGGGAATTGGGGTTCAGGCCCTCTGTCCTCATTACTGGGGAAGTTCGCCAGGTGGTCTGACAATGCTTAGCCTTTGATGGCCTTTCTGGTCACATAGTTGATGTCATATTCTGCCAAGAAGAATGACCACTTTGCCAGACGCATCGAGAGGGAAGGCTTATCAAAGATGTATTTGATGGGGTCCATTTTCGAGACCAAATTCACAGGGTGGGCTTGCATATAATGCTTCAACTTGCCGACTACCCAGACCGAGTCTGCACGAGTCTTTTCACATGCCGAGTAATTGAGCTCACTTCCTTGCGGCTTCCAGTGACCAAGTAAATGGCGTTTTCTATTCGAGAGTCTTTCTTCTCCTGAGCAAGCATAGCCCCAACTGCCGTATCAGTGACAGTGAGATAGAGCAGAAGAGGTTTCTGTCTATGTGGGGGGCATAGCACCGGAGGATGTACTAAGTATGCTTTGATCTGGTCAAAAGCATCCTGGCATTCTTCGGTCCATTCTGTATCTACATTCTTCTTCATGAGCTTGAAGATGGGCTCGCACATAGTGGTCAACTGATTGACAAAACGACTGATGTACTGCAACTTCCCCATAAAGCTCTTGACTTCTGTCTGGGTTCGAGGTGGCCTCATGTCCATAATGGCTTTGATCTTTCGGGGGTCGACTTCGATACCTCGCTCCGTGACCATATACCCAAGCAATTTTCCCCTTGTCACTCCGAAGGTGCATTTGGCAGGGTTTAGTCTCATGGAATGTTGTCTCAGCCTCTCAAAGAACTTCCGCATGTCAACAAAGTGCTGCCCATCCTCGCCTTTGGAGTGAATTATCATGTCGTCTACGTAGACCTCAATCTCCTTGTGTATCATGTCATGGAAAAGCGCGGTCGCTGCCCTTTGATAAGTAGCCCCGGCATTCTTAAGCCCAAATGGCATCACTATATAACAGTAAGTTCCCCACGGTGTGGTGAAGGCTGTCTTTTCTTGGTCTTCCTCGGCCATCTTGATCTGGTTGTAGCCTGCAAAGCCATCAACGAAGGATTTGACTTCGTAGTTAGCAGTGGAGTCCACCAGGATGTCTATGTTTGGCAAGGGGTAATCATCTTTGGGGCTGGCCTTGTTCAGATCCCGGAAATCTACACAGCAGCGCACCTTCCCATTAGCCTTGGTGACGGTCACAATATTGGACAACCATGTCGGATATTCGATGACTCTGATGAATCCTACCCGCAGTAGCTTCTCAATTTCTTCTTTGACCTGTAGAGACCACTCTGGCTTGATTTTCCTCAATTTCTGCTTTCGGCTTAGCATCCGGTGCTAGAGGGATCTGTGCTCCACTATTGAACCTGCCTAGCCCCGCATATCCCTGTATGACCATGCAAACACGTCGACGTATTCTTTGAGCAGATCGATCAGTCTGTCCCGTTCAACCCCCTGGAAGAAGTTTCCGATCTGTGTCTCTTTAGGTTCCTCGACAGTACCCAAGTTCACACTTGTCAAAACCTCCTCGGCAGCTTGGGCCCAATTTTCCTCTTTTACGAAACACCTTAAAGATTTCTTTAATGTATTGTTCATTTAGTGTGTTTGCATCTTGTTCAAATGATTCATTATTAACTGTTGTTAAGTTTTGAGTCAATTTATCATTTGTTAAGTTGGCAATAAGAGGATACTCAGAAAGATCTGTCATTTCATTCAAAATAAGGGGAAAGATGACATCGATTACATTTTGATAGTCCTCAGGCGTGAGGCCTTCGGATGACTCGGAAGGGTAGGAATTCAAAGATTCCTGACTCGACTGACTCTGGACCCTACACTACTTATTGACTCGAGGGTATTTGACAAGGGTTGGACCGGGATCTCACTCCTTCTTGCTGTTGCCCTGGGGAGTAGCAGTCTTGTCAGCGTTCTTTAGAAAGTTGGAGACTTCAAATTGATCAAAAACTTGCCGGAAATCATTGACAGGCCGGTACCGTGGAAAGATGGTGAGGGGAGCTAGAGTAGCTTGATGCAATCTCTCGGCGAGCTCGTCCGTGACAACTGGGCTCATTGACTGAAGAGTCTGGCTCATCTTGTCAATGCACTGCTGATAACTCATTTTCTCTTTACTGATCTTGGACATCACGACCTTGTCAGTATAGCCAACAGAAGGGTTGGCCTGGATAATGCTGATGAAGTATTCTTCAGAAGGGATCTTAATTCTTCCTTGACTGGCTACGTATTCAATAGGCTTTACGTATTACGCTTCTAGATGCGCTAGCTTCTCATTGAATTTCACGATGGCCACAAATTCAGCACTTTACGCTTCAAGAGGGTCACCGTCCACATGGGTGTCGAGTGGACTGCTTTGAATGATGGGTTCCTTGGCGGGTTTGTTTGGCATAAGCGCGACAGTAATCGAACTTGCCTGAAGGTTCTCCCTGCAGTTCCGACGCTCTTGTCCCGGCTTTATACCTTTCCTTTAATTTCTGTGCGTGGACTTCCTCTTCTTCTTTTTCTTGAAGGAGCGTCTTCATTAATCCATTCTTGATACTCGTATTCCAGACAATCCTCACAGTTGCATACATCATACCATATATGGGGCTTGGGTTGAACTGGGATGGCCTCTCCGACTACTTGGTCATTACCATTGTTGACTACCATGTTGGCCATTTTTGACACCGGAAAGCCGATAAACCGAGGATTCTCGCGAACCTGCTCGAGAATTCTCGCGCTAACAAGTCGGCGACCCGGTGTTCTCACCCACTTCTTTCTCGCTGCGAGAAAGGGATAGGAGAGGTTTAGACTCAGGGTAGGTGTTTAGGCTGAAGGCTCAGGCAATATGCAAATTAGAATCTTCCAGTTTACTTAAAACAGTGTCTTTTATTAATTTCTATTTGGTTGGAAAAGGGGATTTGCCCTTCTTTTTCGCAACTACTCTAGATCCTGGATCAGTGGGTTCCGTCACTACGTCCATAAGCTCCTCGTATTCCACCTGTATTTCGACCTCCCAGGGTGGACAGCCCCGGGCGAGGGTCCTATAGGGCACGCGGATCCCACCGACCGAGAGTAAAGAACGCTCCTAACGGGTCTAGCGGGTCATGGGACCTTTTAACGCACGAGCGATGCGGATTATAGTCAAGGCAATACCGGGAAAGTCTCGTCTTTCTGCCTTGATTGGATTTCGGCAGAATTTCGCTTGAGCGAATGACGTTTTGACTTTCGGTAATGTCCGAGAAGATAATAGGAATGGGTCGGGTGGTAAAAGCCGGATGACACAGTGTCACATTGAACTTCGTTGCATACGCAGTGCGTGAGTCAGAATCGAAGTCAATGCCGGGTCAAGATCTTGCCAATTTTTCCTTGTCGGAATTTTGGCAGAGCTTCGCTTGAGCGAAAGATCTTTGGACTTTTCTTGGAAAAGACTCGGTCTCGACTCTTACGCATTCCGTGCGGGTCAAGGTCAATGTCGGAGTCAAGATTCTACCAATTTTTCCTTGTCGAAATTTTGGCAAAGTTTCGCTTGAGCGAAGGACCTTGACTTCCGTTATGAGCTAAGGCTTGACCTTTACGAGGGTATGCAACTGGGCTATATGACATGGACTAGACCAAAAACCAACCAAAAGTCACGGTTTTTGAAACGTGTGACACCTGGACGTGCATTGGTCGACACCGGCCGCCATGGGGAGGTTGGAATGATTCTGTGCGCGCCCGGGAGCATCGTAAGGTTGTCCGTGACTGCAGCTGGAACCTCCCCGGGTTTGAAGGACGTGCGTGCAAAGTGTACAGGATATATCAGGTGCGCGTAGTGTGCGGTCTCCTAAAAATGTTCCTTTTTGAGTTAAAACAGAGATTTTCATGAAATGTGTTTTAAAGGAATGATTTTCGGGACGGGGAAAAATGTAGCACGTAAGCACGTAAATTTTAAGGAGCCCCGATCGGTCATGGAGCCGAGTAGCCCCAAGCCGCTAGACCGCGTATTAACCCTGATTTTTCCTGGTGGAATTGCCACTGAGGTCGCCCGGTTAGAACCCAAGGAGGATTGAGCCGTATGACTGCATGGATCAATTTTCCAGGTTCCACTCCCTTGCTATTTTTCGGGTTGTTTCCCGTTCAAAGTATGCACAGATTTCAAGATGCAAATGATGCAATGCAAGGCAAAGAAAGCAAGCACGATTAATGAAATCAACGACGAGAGTCTAACCCGCTCAAAGGGAAAAGCTTTCTTTTATTTTTTCAACATTTTTTTTTCGAAAAGGGATACTGGTACGTGGGATTGTTAAACCACCGTTTATCCCAACTCCCAAATCAGGGAGTGATACAGGAATGTTAAGTGGTTTCCACCTATATACCGAGTATCGATTTTTTGTTTTGAAAATAAAAGCTTTTCTCCTTTGGGATGTCCCCAGCGGAGTCGCCAAACTGTGAATGTGTGCCCCAAATTTTGTGTATTGGAAATTCACGCGAGTTTGAAGACATCCGGTTTAATTTGAAAAACGGAGTCGCCACGCCATTTTGATTACCTCAAAACTTTGAAAAAAAGGTTTTATGGGTTCGGAGGTTAAGTTACCCCTTGGGAAGAACGGATCGTCGTTCACCCAAGGTGCCTTGCCGGAGCAAGTCTCCCAAGATTTCATTAATCGTGCTTGCTTGCGTGCTTTCGTGTGTGCATGTGTTTGAAAATAGGGGGAGGAAATGTCCCAAGTCGTCTTCCGGACGTACAAACCATTTATTGGTTGTCGCTCGGGATTCTTTGGAATTTTATGTGTTCGGGACTTTGATCCCGTCCTCATCTTGGACTTGTGATCATCACTTTTTTACCTTGGGTCATGCATGATCGAGAGAAGGACTCTCTTTTTATAATCCAAAATGAGGTTCTTTAGAAAAGGAGTGTCCTTAGCCCATCGATCCTACATCTTGAGACGATTGAGCTTGTCTAGGGACTACTATGCTCGTCTCAAGTGATAATCGGAGATATAGGGTTCAAGGTTTATCCCTTTCTAAAAAGATTGTGGCACCTTTTAATGGAAGAAACGATGTAAAGATAGGATCTTTACACCGGTCCGTTCCAAAGGATGCATCAAGTACCAACTGGGGACTAGGGGAATGCATGTTAAAAATGACATTTTTATGAAAAGATGACATTTTTTTGGGTGCAAAGGATGCTTTTTGTTTTGCAAATGATGCTTTTATATAAAGGAAGGATTTTTAATGCAAAGGATGCATTTTTATGAGCAAAAATAGTGTTTTATATGCAAAGGATGCATAAAGACATGATTTTTATGCAAATGATGCATTTTTATGAAGAAACTGGGATTTAAATATGCAAAGGATGCATGAAGATTGCATTTTTAAGAAGCAAGGGATGCTAATTTAGGATAAAGATATGATCTTTAATGCAAAGGATACTTGAAAAAGGATTTCATGTGCAAAGGATGCATTTTTATCATAAAGAATGGATTTTTATATGCAAAGGATGCATGAAGGTGGCATTTTTATGTAAAAATAGAGTTTTTAGGTGCAAATGATGCACCTTTGATTCAAAAGATTACATCTTTAATGGCAAGTGATGCCTAATGCATGCAAAGGGGGAAAGAGGGTATAAAGATATGATCTTTAACTATGAATGCCAAGTCCCAAACAAAGATAATAACAATATATGAAATGCAATGAGCAATTAAAGCAATTAGGATGCAAGTTTAGGGAGTGAGAGGTTACCAATGGTGGCCTCTTCTTCTTTGGATGGAGCTAGGTGGAAGAACCAACTTCTAGATCTTCAAGGAGGAGGGAGGAGGCTTCTTGGCACCCTTTTGGGTTCCTAACTTCGCAGCATTTGCTTGAGTGTAGTGTATTGTGTAGTGGTTGATGATATTGTTGTTGTATGAAATGGGTAGAGGAGGGCTCTATTTATAGGCAGTCTGGAAATCGCCAATGAAGTCGTGTGGCCAGAGACCCTTGGCTAATGCAGTCGTGCGACATTATCCCTTGTGACTCAGCATGTTTCTAGAATCATGCAAGGTGGCAATTTCTAGAACATTTCCTAATTAAGAAAAACGTGTTTATTAATTAGGAAGCTTCCCCTTCAGCCCTTAATTGTTTTGGAACAGTTCCGAAATATTTTCGGAACACTTAGGAAGGTCCGGGGAATTATCGGGAAACTTACCGAAATTGTCGGGAAATTTAACCGGAAGGCATGAGCCAGATTTGGGTACTTACAATAACGTTCAAGTTGGATAGAACTAGTATCTTGCTCACAACCTCTCAATGCTTCTAATACTTTAGTAACTTGTGTTTCCACCCTACCTATGGCTGCACCTATTTGTTGTTGTTGTTGATGATTTTCCTCCTTCAATCTTGTCAGAGCCTCTTCTCATGATTCCTTTTTAGGTTGCTGTGGATCATAATAATGTGGCTAATAATTGTTTCATGCCCGGCTTGAGTTGTTTCCCCTCTATTGTGTATAACAATTGGGGGAATAATCATATTGTGGTTGCTATGGCTGGAACGAACTCCTTTCTTGTACATGTGTAGAATACTCTTGAAAATATGTCCTAGACGGACAATCATTAGTAGCATGAGAGTATAATCCACAACAGGAACATGCATCTTGTATTATATTGGCACTAGGCGAAACACTTTTCGCATTGAACATAGCGATTAATTGTTTAATTTGCCCGACCAACTTCTCATTAGAATTTGATTCATGCACGACCTTTAATTTTCAAACAACTAAAAAAAATAAAGAAGAAAAAAAATACAAGAAAATTATTTACACTAAAAAAATAAATAAAAGAAAACTATTTACAATACACTAACAAAATTAACTTGTTCACTACACAAGTCCCCGGCAACGGCGCCAAAAACATGATGGAGGAAATCTCCATCTTATTAAAATTACCTAGCAAGTGTACTAGTTACCGTTGTAGTAGTATGCATAATCAAGGGTCGAATCCACAGGAACTAAAGTGGAACAAGCGTATTTTATTAGTGTATCAAAGTAACAAAAAATGGGGGTTTTGATTTGTTTGCATTATTAATCTAAGAAAGCAAAATAAATAAATAAAAGAAATTAAGAAACAAGAGATTCATGGATTGGTGATCATAACATTTATCACTTTATGCTATTTAAATCATGTAAAAAGAATTCAATCTCATTCTTGGGTTCATTCACAAAAATATAGGATTAAGATGTTCATACATTCCGCACGGTCAATAAGAACATTAGAACCATAATAACTCTATCTTGTTTATAAATTTCGCTAGGTTAATATAAACATTCAAGAGATTTAATTAAATGCTTAAGAACAATGGAACCTAGATTCATATAAATTCCGCTAGGTCATCACTTGAATCTGTTCTTTTCAACTATGGTCAAATTACAAATCATCCACGCTAGTGCAATGATTTATATCCAAATAAATTCAAGATATCAAAAGTATATTTCGCAAGGTTAATACAATTGATCTCAAGAACAATAGTTTAAGAATGCTGAGAAGAACAAGAACGAGAGAGAAATAGGAAGAATTAAAACCCTAGCATAAAGATAAAATTGTTACTTACCTCAATCCACAAATCAAATAAATTAGCCTTGAATGACCATTAAAATTAACAAAACCTTGAATTTTCAAAATAAAAAAAACCTAATCTATGTAATATATTAAAAAGGGGAAGAAAATATAGAGAGAAAATTAGAGATGTTACAAAAACTAGTCTAGGGTCCTTTTTATAGGAGGAGGGAGGTCAAAATCCTAATTGGAAATCAAAATCCTAGTCAAATTAGGATTCTATCGAAATCCGTCACTGATTCTGTGCAAATCTGTTGGAAATCTTGATTTTTACTTTTTGTGACGGTCTGGAAACGTCACAAATACCTTGGCTGAGGGTTGGCCGGCCATAGGGGCGCTCGCTGGCCACCCTAGGCACGTTCGCATTGACTTACTGCCTAAATGGGGCGTTCGCTCGGCTAGGGGGCGGTCACGTGGCCAGCATGCATGATTCCTCGGCCACAGCCTTGCCTTCTGCGGCCACTACCTTGCCAGCCTCGGCCACGACCTGCTTCTCTCGGCCAGGTCTTCCTATTTGGGCGGCCAGCTCCCTTTTCCAGTTGCCGCCTTCTTCTTTCAGTTTATTGCACTTTGGGCCCCTGAACTTTATACTTACACTTTAGTCCCTCAATTTCCAGTAAATTACAACTTTGCCCTTGAACTTTGAAATATCAGTTTCCTCCCCAATTTTCCATAATTACAGTTTTGTCCCTGAACTTCCTTAATATGCTCAAATCCTCCATTTTCTCAGTAATTGCACTTCAATCCCTGTACCTTCAAAACGCTAACAAAACATATTAAATTCCCAAGGTTTCGAGCATCAGATAAGATAGAAACATATATTTTGGATGGGTAAAACCATATCCGTCATGGAGGCAGCATGGGTTTATGAGAGATTCCCTGCGTTTAGAAACGGTTTCAACAACTCTTATCTATCCAATTTGTCGCTCACATTGAAGTGGCTACCACCGAGGGCTCAACCAGCGACAGTTGCCTCCGTGCAAGTAAAGAAGCAACATATTGACATAATCAAGGACACGGAAGTAAGTATTATTTATGTAGTAATTCTCACATGTATTTTTGTTTTCTTAATTAAACTATATTAATATGTTTTATGTTTTTATTTGTAGGTGATTTGGATGTCGTATGAACGTATCCGTTCTCAATATCCTTTTCCTAGAGCCGCTCTATATCAAGGTGCCATAGTTGCCGGTAATGTTGTGGAACCACATCTTCCTGATCGGGTCTTGAGACAGTTTGGGTTCGTGCAAACAATACCAAACCCTTCACTTGGACTAGGGATGCCGAGAGGAGATAAGAAGTCTTTAGTGGGGTGGATCATGTTTGCCCAATCATTCTCGTCCTGGAAGTCGCATTGTGTCGATAAACGTGTTGGGTTTTATGGGTCCATGCACAACGGAATTAGCATCTAAATAACACAAAACCCAAGAGCCCTAAGATCCGTTCTATACGATTAAATTGAATTCCTATGAGATAGAACTTTACCAACCTTAAACGCTTTCCTTTCTTGAGCTATCGAACAATTATCAATGTGATTTCGAATCACAAACTTCGATCTTCAAGACTTGAATCTTTAGATTGCTTTGGACAATTTGAACTCTAGGCCTTGATCGTCGTACGAGCGAAGACCCTCTAGTAGTAATCGAATTAGGAAACTCTGTAAACCGCCTCTGTGGCTAAAGTTGTCGCGTGACAGAAGCCAACTTTGTCGCGTGACAGAGTCCAACTTTGTCGCGTGACAACTTAAGCCAGATCAGGAACTCTCAATCATTTCTTCCTTTGGTTTAACTAATTCATTCCAATTTTGTGTGACCCAATAGGATTATATTATGTTGGCAATGAGTTCGATCAAATCGACCCTCATAAACATAAGCGGACTCTAGCAAGCCATTATGCCTACCCAATTAATATAACGTAAGAGTTCACGTTTCCAGTGGTACACTTCCATTTCTCCCTTTGTCTCACGGTGTTATATTGAACACAAGTCATGGTCCACGTCAACTTGTATTTGTTCAATGCTTTCTCGATCTTGAGTATAATGATAATCCAATCGTATTGGGGTATGGCCATACACTTTCATCATTATCACTCATCGAGGGACCCAAGCAAAACATCTCTCTTTCGAGGGATAAATTCCATCTTGACTTATCATCCTTCCCATCATGAATCCAATCATGCCAAAGATAGCCTTTATAAATATCGTGTTAAGATATCGTTTGACTAAAATCAAACATGACTTTCATCATATGTAAGGTCATGATAACTCAGGTCTAGGGACTAAATGAAGTGACCATATGAGATTTAATTATGACATTTGACCATGACATAAATCTCATACGGGTCAAGTCCAGTCACTTGTTCACTAACAAGTACCCATAAATTTAATGTGCATCTCTATGCATATAATCATCATATGATTATCCATTAACATTTATACTAATTATTCACTTAATAATTAGGGACGGAAATTATTACAATAAATATGCAAAATATATAATAATCAAATAATAAACTTTCTCTATAATAAACGATAAAGATGATACATAATGGTTTTAAGTTAAACATAACTAAAGCCTAGGGCATTACACCAACAAAACGCTTGCTCCAGAAATGTAGAGTGCCTTATATTTTGAGAATGGAATAATTATATAGTTAATAATTGATTATTTATTACATGATTATTGGTATGATCCTAAAAGTAGGATTTTATGTGAAAAATCCCATGTTCATGATAATGTACACATAAGTTTCATATATAACCATGCGATGTTTGTTATGTGTAAAACCTTTTAAATATTTAAGTCTTATGACATTCCTTGATTAGAACACTTGTGAAATTTTAGGGTATTTTGATGTAGTTTTGACTCAGTTAGGTGCATCATAATATCTTAATTTGTGAGCAAGATGAGATAATGGTTGATGTAATTTTGACTCAGTTAGGTGCATCGTTCCATGTCTCATACGTTTGAAAAAGGTTTTGACTTAATCGGTGCTTTCAAATGAGATTTGACCCGAGGCATAGATGAGATTTAAAACATGTTTTTGACATATGATGTCTAAGGAAATTTCATAAAAGATCTAAGAGTCATATAGAGATATGATTGATGTTTCTACCTAAATAGCTTGATTTCGGGCATTGACTCAGTTAAACCAAAATCAAGTGAAATATGGATCTTAGCCCACTATAATTATATGATACATGTTTGTATTTGAAGGTGTATAATTTAGTGGGAGTATTTGTAAAATACATTATTTGCTCTTAGATGGTAAATGTGTTGATATTGATATGTGTTCATATTGTATGTATATCTTGTTGTAGAAATAGTATTACACAAATAAATTGCGATTCGTCCTTATAAAGGACAAGTTCGAAAAGAACGGTACAGACTATTCTGATTGGATCAGAAGCTTAAGAATTGTTCTTAGGCAAAATTGTACGTTCTTGACGAACCCATTCCTGTTGAACCCGCTGCAAATGTTGCAAAGGGCAGATAAGGACCAACATTAGAAACATGATGATGATTCTAACAATGTTGCTGGCCTTATACATGCCACCATGTTTAAAAGGCTATTATGAAGAACCTTGAACACATGAAAACTGCTTTTGTTCTAGCACAACACACAAAGGAAATGTTCCAAGTGCAAGCTAGGCAAGAGAGGTATGTTTTGTTAATGGTTAATACAAGAAAGGGGTTTAAGAGGAAAGACAAAGAAGGTAAAGCAAAGATTGCTAAACCTAGGGTAAAAATTGCCAAAGTCGAAGAGGCTAAACCCAAAGTGTCTCAAAAGGATGCATTTTGTTACCATTGCAGTAAGATTATCATTAAAAGCAAAGTTGCAAGGCTTATAAGGAAGGACTAAAAGGTGAAGAAGGGCAATATGATTACTACTACTTTAAGTATCTATATGATAGATATTTTCCTTTCGACTTCTTGTTCATGGGTATATGATACCGGATATGGATCCCACATTTGTTTAAATGTGCAAAGAATAAAGAATAGAAAGCTACTCAAGGAAGGTGAATTAAACCTATGTGTGGGATGGAGCAAGAGTTGCTGCATTAGCCGTAGGGACTTATGAAGTCACTTCACCTAGTGGACTAGTAATTGTTTTAAACAAGTATGACTATGTTCCGAATTTGAGTAGGAGTATTATTTCCGTTTCTCGTATGGATGATGAAGGATATAATTTTCTTATTGAGAATAAGAAGTTTTATATTTATTTAATGATATGCCTTATTGTATTGCATATGTCATTTAATGGTCTTCATATTCTTGATGTTAAGAAACAAAATAATATTTAAGATATCTATAATATAAGTGAGAAATCTAAACCGAATGATGTGAACAACACGTTCATATGACATTGCCGGTTTGGTCATATAAATGAGAAACATATATCTAAACTCCATTAACATGGACATTTAGACTCATATGATTATGAATCATTTGAGGTATGTGAATCTCGTTTATTGGGTAAAATGACCAAACTACCCTACACTAAGAGTAGTGGGAGGGCTAGTGACTTATTGATCCTAATACATAAGATGTATGTGGACCATTAAGTAGCATTGCTAGGGGAAGATTTTGGTATTTCATTACATTCACTGATGACTTATCTAGATATGACTATGTCTATCAAATGAAGTCAAAAAGTGAATCATTTGAGATATTTAGAATATTTCAAAATGAAGTACAAACAATCTTGGCAAAACTATTAAGTACTTCGATTAGATAGAGGTGGTGAATATTTGAGCCAAGAGTTTGATAATCATCTCAAAACTATGAAATCGTTTCAGAGTTGACTCCACTCGGAACACCACATTGTATGGTGTGTCTGAAAGGAGGAATTGAACCTTGTTAGACATGGTTCGTTAGATGATGAGTCAAAGTTGACCTTCCTATTTCCTTTTGAGGATATGTATTAGAGAGTGCTGCGTTTACACTGAATCGAGTCCCTACTAAATCGGTTCCTAAAACCCCACATGAGATGTGACATGGAAGAAAACCTAGTTTGTCTTTCATGAAGATTTGGGGTTGCGAAGCTTATATGAAGAGACTTGTCTCTGATAAGTTAGCGCCAGATCTGACAAGGTTATTTTCGGATATTAATTTTACAACCGCAAAGAGAACAAAATGTTTGTTGCTCTATATGATTCGTTTCTTGAGAAATAGTTTCTCAATAAAGGATCTAGTGGGAGTAAAATCAATCTTGAAGAAATTAAAGAACCTGGAAATGACATGGAACCATTAGTAGAGACGGAACCAAGTTCACAAGGAGTTATGGAACCGGTTCAAGTTGCACAAAGTCCATCGTAGATCGGATATGTTATGATCCAAATCCGAGAAATATGGATTTCTCGTATCGAAAAGTAATGAAGTGAAAGTCATTAAGAATGACGAACCTACTTCCTATCTAGAGGCGATGTCCACTCCTAATTCGAATAAATGGTTAGTAACCATGAAATTCGAATTACAATCCATGTTTGATAATCAAGTTTGGAACTTGATTGAGCTACTTGAAGGTGTAAAAACTAAAGGTGCAAGTAGGTCTTCAAGACTGTCATGGATGGGAAGGTGTATACTTTCAAGGCTAAGTCTTATAGCAAAGGGATTTAGGCAAATTCATAGTATTGACTATGATGAAACCTTTTCACCTGTTGCAATGTCGAAGTCTATTAGAATTTTAATTGCCATAACTACATATTGTGACTATGTGATATGACAAATGGATGTCAAACCGCTTTCCTAAATGGAAAGATTCTTAAGGATATGTATAGTAAACAATCCGAAGTTTTGTTGATCCAAGAAATTCTAATAAAGTATGCATGTTGCAAGGATCCAATTTTTGGGTTGAAGCAAGATTCGAGGAGTTGGAATCTTCATTTTGATGAATCGGTCAAAGAGTTTGACTTCATCAAGTACGTAGATGAACCTTGTGTATACATGAAATTCAGTGGGAGCGTAGTATTATTTCTATTGTTTTATGACAATGATATCTTACTCATTTGAAAACGAAGTTCCGACATTTAAGACTGTCAAGTCTTGGTCAAGGAAAGGTTTCTCAATGAAAGATATGGGTGAAGCCGCTTACATCCTTGGCATCAAGATCTATAGAGATAGATCTAAAAGGATAAATTGGGTTGAGTCAAAATACTCACATTGACAAGGTTCTTAGAAGATTCTAAGAAAAGTAACTTGTCAATGGGTCATGGTGTTACTCTTAGCAATACTCATTGTCTTAAGACAACTGGTGAGCAAATAGGGATGAATGAAGTTCCATATGCTCCGGCATTTGGATCTGTCATGTATGCCATGATTTGTACTAGACTCGACGTCACGTATGCTCTAAGCATGACGAGTCGATATCAATCTGATCCTGGTGAGAACCATTGGATGGCAGTCAAGACGATCCTTAAGTACTTAAGAAGAACTAAGGATACGTTCTTGATATTTGAAAGGTTGGAAGTTAATCTTGTTGTAATGGTTACACAGATGCTAGCCTCCAAACTGACAAAGTTAATTTAAAATCGCAATTAGAATTTGTGTTTATGCTTATTGGAGGTGCGGCTTTGTTGGAAGAGTTCCAAGCAGAAAATCGTAGCCGATTCTACAACTAAGGCCGAATTTTAGCGACATCTGATGCAACTAAAAAAAAGGCAGTTTGGATCAAAAGTTCATTTAGTATTTTGGAAATGTTCCAAGTATCACTAATCGGTGGAACTTTGTTGTGACAATTATGGTGCCATTTGTGCAAGCAATGGAACCAAGGTCACATCAGTGACCCAAACACATACTTAGACATTTTTCGAGAATTCATAAGAATGAGAAGACGTTAAGATATGCAAAGTATCAACCGATGATAACATTGGGGACCCACTTACAAAGACCCTCGCACAAGCAGAAGCATGATGGTCATGTTAGGTCCATGGGTATATGATACCTAGGAAATTGGGCCTAGTGCAAGTGGGAGATTGTTGGTGTTATGCCCTAGGCCGTTGATAATTATGACTGATCATCAATGTCGTTATGTAATCGTCTTTATCATTTATTATAGAGAAAGTTTATTTGGTTCATTATATGTTTACATGTTTATTATATTGAACTGTGTCCCTAGTTATTATGAATAACTAGTATAAGTTGGTAATGGATAATCATGGAGATGATTATATGTGTAAGATGCACATTACACTTATGGGTACTTGCTAGAGAACAAATACTGGACATGACCTACCGATGAGATTTATGACATGGTCAATAGTCATATGTGTCATGATTAAATCTCATGATAGTAGTGTCATTGAATTCTTTGTACCTGAGATTATCATCGTCTTCCACATGATGAACGTCGTGTTTGATGTAGTCTAACACTATCTTTAATAGGATAGCAATAAGGGCTATGTTGGCACGATTGGATTCATGTAGGGAAGAATGATAAGTCAAGATTGGATTTGTCCCTCTTTGTGTGAGAGAGATGTTTGCTTGGGCCCTTCGATGAATAGTATTGATGAAATGTATGGCCATACTCAAGTGATTTGATAGAGATCAAATGCATTTGAATTATCAACATATTCGGAATCGAGAAAGCATTGAACGGTATGAGTTGACATGGGCCATGACTCATGTTCAATTGGACATCGTGGACAAAGGGATTGTGACATTTAATCTATCGGAAAAATCAAGCTTTGATGTTATATTAATTGGGTGGATATAATGGTTTGCTAGAAACCACTTATGTCTTGTGAGGTCGATATTTTGACTCACTACCAACATAAATATAATTCCAAGTTTCATCAACGGTTCAAACATTCGAAGGTTGTTCATCGATTCAAATAAGATTTGAATCTAAGATCCGTTTTCGAAAGATCAACATAATCGCATTAAGGTATGTAAATTCTATTTCATGGTTTTAACTATTCATGTTAGATGGATTAAAGGGCTAGGGTTTTGCTTGTTATTTCTAAGTCTTTCGCTGCGTTTGTAACCCCAAAACCCAACACTTAAGAGACTGTAGATGATTATCTGCAATGGTACTCTACATATTCCCACCCTATTGTGCACCCCATAACTGAGCGGGCTCACGCTGTCAGGAGGACAACTGAAGTTGCTGCCCCTAATCCGTGGGATATGATTATGAATATTCGGGACGTGATGATTCCTATTGCTGAAAGATGGACAGACGGTGATCACTCGATTAGTGCATAGGAGGCTATGGAAGTCATCTTTAGAGCACTGGCAGCAACTCAAATCCCATCATGGCCATCAACTTCTCAGGGTCATAAAAGACGACATTAGATTTGTATTTTTTGGTCTTTGTAATATGTATCTAAAACAATGTATGAATAATTATTTTTGATTTTGTATTTGGTGTTTGAAATGCTTGTACAACTCGATTAGTTTTGTATTATGTCATTGAAAAACCTTCCAACTTTGAATAATTTCTCATGAAATATTAAGTGTATTTTTATTGTAATATTAAAAAATAATGTTATGTATTCCAATAATAGCCTAAAATATTCAAAAACAATGTTATGTACCCCTATTAAGTGTATTTTTTTTTGGAAACGTTCATGAAAAAATATTTTTATGTATCAAAATCATAGCCTAAAATTTTTTTGCCCATGTAACAAAAGTTCGGCCAGTACTGACCGAACCATTCAAAAAGTTCGGCCAGTACCGGCCGAAAACCCCATTTCTGTTTGGCCACTACTGGCCGGAAGTCCTAATAAGCGTTTTTTTTTAAAACGTTCACGAAAAAATATTTTTACGTACCAAAATTACAGGCTAAAATTTTTAATTTTTTTTTGCCCATGTAACAAAAGTTTGGCCAGTGACCAAACCATTCGAGAAGTTCGGCCAGCACTGACCGAAAACCCCATTTCTGTTCGGCCACTACTAGCCGGAAGTCTTGATAAGCATTTTTTTTAAACATTCACGAAAAAACATTGCTACGTACCAAAATCATAGGTTAAAATTTTTAAATTTTTTTTGCCTATGTAACAAAAGTTCGGCCAGTACTGACCGGACCATTTAAGAAGTTCGGCCAGTACTACTGACCGAAAACCCCATTTCTGTTCGGCCACTACTGGTCGGAAGTCCTAATAAGCGTTTTGTTTTATGTTTTTTTTGAAACGTTCATGAAAAAATAATGTTCTGTACCCAAATAATATGTCAAAGTATTTGGATTTTTTTTGCCCTAGTTACAAAGGTTCGACCAGTACTGACCGAATCTTTTTAAGTTTTTTGGCAGTACTGACCGAAATATTTGATATAAATCAGCCACTACATGTCGAACCATTCAAAAATGTATTTTTTTTCCATTTTTTTTCTATTTATTAAGACGGGACGTAACAATGTGTTTCCCGTCATTAAAAAAATTTAATTTAAAGGTAGTTAAATTTTATAAATTTAAGGTTAATTTAAGGTTACTTGTATTACATGAGTTGATTAAATGCTAATTTATAGTTGGTTAAATTTTAAATATAATTTTAAATGGAATTTACTCATAAATGAAAATTATGTAAAGATATGTAACACCACAAATCATAATATTTAACATAAATACAATTATTTAATATCAATTACATGAATTGATGTTTCGGGTACTTGTATTAATCGATCTTGATAATAGGCTAGCCATCCGGTTGCACGTTCATGACGTTCTTCATACCATTTATACGGTTGTGGTGGCAATGGACATTCTTCCTTCAACTTGGCATGAATGTAATGATTACCATTGACATAGCATATACAAATTAGTTCTGGTTTGCGTGGCATTGATTTTCGTAGAGAAAGAAAAGTCAAACACAATGTGTTACTCAATGTCACTAACGCAACGTTGAATGCATTTGCAACAGCGTAACCCATTTCTGCAGCGTTAAACCAATTTGCTTCTCCACATGGACCATTATACCAGTTGATAGCGGATAGGACTTTCTCCACCCTATCCTCGGCCATGAATAACTCAGCATATAACTCTTGATTTCCATAAACCTCCTGATATAACACTCCCCGAACCGACCGCCACTCATCTGAATCACGCCCAAGTAACTCTGCGATACACAGGAAGCCACAATTCCCATCACCCCGCACATCAATTGTTTTCTCAATATAACCATGCATGTAAACCGGTAGTTGATCAAGATATGAGATTGCATGTTGACTTTTTCGACAAACGGGCTATAAGATAAATTCAAAAAAGGTAAAAATAAGTTGAAATGACTAATTACATGATATAACGTTTAACTGAATAATATAAATAGTTTTGAGGTTACCTGTAACTTGGCTTTTGCAGATAACATCGGAGAACCTTGATTTGCATTGGTGTCGAAAAAAACTTGGTCGAGTATGGCCTCCACATACTCAAATGCGCTAGGATCACGCTTTGTGGATTTGATGAACTTAGCATTCGTCGCTTTAGGACGACCCTTATTATTGGTTTTAACTGCAGGTTCATTGGCCGTTGTTGTTGCAGAATGACAAATCTCGGTCAATCTCCGAATAATCAAATTCTTTCCGGTTCGTGGAGTTGCCTCAAATCTTAAATCAAGAGTATTGCGAATCTCATTGTACCGATTACGAATCTCTTCTTCAATAACATCATCGTAACTCATTATCAATAGGGTATCTAACTTATGCCAAAATGCATGAACTTTATCAAGTGGGATGGGCGAGTTGAATTGCATGAATTGTGCAAGCTTATGTGGACAAGGGAGTCCGCATGTCGATCTCACCGCACACCCACACAACAATGGATCTCGGCTACCATCATATAGAGAATCCAATGATTTGAAAATTAAATCCAATGCATTTATAGACACCATACCTCTAACCTCACTCCATAGCGATGACTTGAATTTATGTTGAACCACAATCCTGCTTTTCTCAAATGAGGCGATGATTGCAATATGAGAGCATTCAATAAGTTTATGAATTTGTTTCCAACATGTCTCAAATGCTCACTGACTCGATCCAAGTTGTTTCTTCAACAAGGCATGTTGACTCTCCACCCTAACATAAGTTACATATTTTATTAGCATATAATTAACAAAACATAGGAAACAGCAAAACATATGACACATCAAACATAAAGTTCACCCAATATACCTGTTCGTAGTCAAGTTGTCAAAGTGCATAACATAGTTTGTCCAACACGAGACAAATCTTTCTTTGTAAGGCACAATCCATTGGTTCAGGACATAATTGACCGATAACGACTGAAATCTTCTGATAATCGCCGTAAATAGTCATTAAACGATGCCTATGTATCAGCTTTGACCATTACATTCCAATGAAGAATGAATGCCTCACGAATCTCTTGCATATCAAATATTTTCTTGCATTTTGCTAGAATATTCCTGTTGATATGCCATCGACAGAGCAAATGAGTTGTTGTTAGGAACGTCTCACGAATTGTATTCATCAAGGCAAGCTCCCTGTCGATCACGATAACATTAGGAAGACATGATTGATCCATCAGAGATTTCAACACTTCGCATGCCCACGTGTAGTTTACTTCTTTCTTAGCCTCGAGGTATACAACAACAATTAAGAAGGTCATTTTTGTTGATGTCACGCTCACAATATCAAGCAAAGGTAAGTTGTACCTATTTGTCTTGTAAGTGCAATCCATGAATAAGACGTATGGAAATGTCTTCAGCAATTCAATGCTTTTCGGATGAGCAAAGAATATCTCCTTAATGACATTTGTATCCTCGCATTGCCGATATTCGAAGTGATAAGCATGAAGCATGATCATTCAATTTAAACATGAGTTGTTGGATTTGAGAACGACCTGCATGCTCAGTTGCCATGCTCTTCACTCGCGCATTATAAATAGTTCATATTAAGGACTTGTTTTCCGAAAATTTCTCTTTTAATCCATATAAAATATCCTTCGGCCAGCTATTTGCATGTGACATTTCTATCACGTACTCCTCCTCTGATTTCTGTAATCTACCAGCATAAGAGTGACCCAACATGGATCGGCAAATCGGATGATTGTGAACGCCACAAACCACTTTTAATTGCCATTCACCATCAACCGTGACTTGTTTGGTGTTCAACTGAAACTTACAACCGCATTTCTTTGTTCCGCTCTCTCTATTTTTCTTTTTTTTTATCCGATATTTCATTGTTAACAGATTCTTGAGAGGACAGAGAGATTGGTTTTTCCTTGCATGTCCCCCAGCGTTCACCAACAAGCGTCATTCGAGGAGCGGAATTACGGCTTCCGTTATCCGACCGACCGATTACGATGATAAACCCATGCTCTTTCCCCTTTTTACGCGCCCATTCAAACATTATTTTACGGTCTCTAAAAAACAAGGGCATTGTGAATTCTGTGGTGTAGTCTCGCAAAACGCTTTCAAAATCAACCGGGTCATAGTTGTTGTTACCCAGTGAATACTGCAACACTTTAATAAAACAATAAGGAAGGGGTGAGAAGAATAACAAAAGTTCGGCCAGTGGTGACCGAATTTTTTTTAAAGGTTCGGCCAGTGGTGGCCGAAATATTTCCCCAATTCGACTGGGTGTGACCAAACCATTGTAAAAAGTTCGGCCCGGTGTGGCCGAAATATTTTAAAAATTCGGCTGTAAGTGGCCGAAAAACAAATCAGATTCGGCAAATCAGAGCCGAACTTTTTCAAATTTTCGGCCGGGTGTGACCGAACCTGAACTGAATTTTGGTCACTACTACTGGCCCATTTTTTGCAACGAAAACAAAAAAGACATTGTTAACACATTTATATGGTTAGAAAGTGAAGAAAACTTACATTAACATTCGATTGTAGAGCATCCATGAGCCTGCTGAATCTCTTGAATAAATATGTATGTAATTTATTTTTTTGGGAGAGAAATGATGATAAAAGGAAGGAAAGAGAGGTGGTAATTTTTGGATGTAAATAAAAATGAAAGAGGTGATTTGATGAAGGGGTGAAAATTGATGAGGGGTAGATGAAAAAATTGATGAGGAGAAGGGGTGTGAATAACAATTGAGAAAAATTTTGGGTGAAAGGTTACGGGTATATATAACATTATTATTATTATGAAGAAATGAGTATATGAATGTATGGATAATAATGTAATTTCATTTGATGGCATATTTGAAGTTTTCGACTACGGGTTTACTCAACAATTTTACGGGTTTATATAACAATTCTCTTTTACTATTGCAATTTGCCCCTAATAATTTCCTAGAGGTATTGAATCAGAACGACCGAAACCTTCATAAGGCCACCTGACAAAGAACAAGCCCAAAGCTGTTGATATCTTCTTCTGTTGAATGCAGGATCAATAGCTTCTCCGCTACGATTTCTTCGATTTTACAGAAATTCGGTGACAAAGAAGGAGCGTAAGATTGAGGATACTCCGGTACTACGTGAATTTGCCGGAGTGTTCCCAAACGATAACTTGAATTTATTTCACTGGAATTAGAGATTTCGTTTGTGATTCGAAGTGTTGATATCTTCTAATCGTCATTCTTTCTAACCAGGTATTTGTTAATTTGAATGCTGATTTCAATTTGTTTCTCTGTATTCCCATATTTTGGAATAAGAAATTCGGCCCCAAAACTTCTAGTATAGATTCACCATTGTCAATAACATTAATTATAGTGATGAGATTGAGTATATAGGAGCCATGTGAGAGAATTTTGCTGGGTTTTTCTTAGAGGGACTTAATCAAGGAAAAAGAAGGTAAAATGTTTATTTTATATTTTTATCAAAGATTAAAGCGGCATAGTCAAAATTATTTAGTGTATACCCTACATCAAAGGTGATTTTCGATTTTTAAATGAGAAGTATGGTGAAATCGGAACAGAGATAAAAAAAATGATAGTAATGTCTCTCTCAGTTCCTAAACGAGTGCTCATTTTAATTATGTCTGATGTTTTGAAAACTTTAAGCAATTTCAGTAGTAATTATAGATGGTGGGTGAACACCCTTACGACTATTTACCTTATAGATTGTATTGCAAGTATATATTTTATTACAATATTTGTTAAAGGTGTTTTTAGTAACCTCCTAAAAATGGAGATTTATTTGGGGACGCTTGATTTTTTTTTTTGGAAAAAGGGCACTCATTGGGCGGTATGCAGGGTGTAAGAACTTCTGAAATAAGTTTCTGATTCCCCCCCCCCCCCCCAGTTTATGGAGAAAGACAAGTTGGGATACCCGATTCTGTAGCTTTGTTCTTATAGTTGCACATGTTAGTGGTTTTAGGAGAGACTGGCTTTGGCAACATTTGTTGTTCTTTGGTGCATTTGGGCAGAAGGGAATTCTAGAACACTCAGAGACAAGGCCTTTTCTTTGGTGCTCTTGTGGACGAAGCTGTTTTCATGGCTTGTCTTTGGGTGCCAGTAGGCTAAAGAAACCTTGGTGGGCTTCCGCTTTCAGAGATTAAGTGTGATTGGAATGCCCTTTTTATGTTTGTTTTGTTTTGATTTCTTTCTCTCTAACGGACTCGCTATCTGTCCTTTTCTAGCTTCCCTTTTATCCAAAGTTTTAATTCTGAGAACAACAATTTAAAATCATCAAAACTGATGGATACAGCCTATATTTTACTTTTATGGTTGATTTGAAACAGTAGTACTGTATTACTAGTATGAAAAAGCATTCTTGTTGCAGATTTTGAATGGTCGCTGGTGGATACTATGTGCATCCCCTGTAGATAATAGTTTTGGTTAAGATGCCTTCATCTCTGCCTGCACCATCAACTGAAAACAATGGGTTTCTTAATGCTGACTGTGTGGATACAAATTCATCAAAAAGTGAGGACAATGCTTTAGTACTTGCGGAAGCAGAAGATGAAGACGAGGAAGGAGATTTAGATTTCAACCCCTTCCCTTCTTTGGAAGAAGCTTCTTCAAGCCTGAGTTCTGAGCTTGAAGGGTTGGAGTCTGCTGATGTTGTGGACAGTGGGGGAAATACTTGCACACCGGTGGTTTCAAAGAGTTTGTTGCTTAAAGACTGTGCTTCTGGAGATTTTGAGAATGGGGAGGATATAGTGATGCAGGCTACAGTTTCTACTGCCATAGGATGCAAATCATCCTCGGAACACACTTTGCCCACAGGACACAGGAAGAGGAAGTCGGCTGTGATTTGTGAGTCTGATAATGCTACCACTTGTGAGGAGGATGGTTCATGCATTGGCATTGGTGTCGTTAATGATGTTACAAGTGTTGATCTTGATAATAACTCGAAGAAACTCATTTTAGACATGAATGACAAGGATGCTATTTGCAGGCGTACTAGAGCTCGCTATTCTCTTGCAAGTTTCACCCTCGATGAGCTTGAGAATTTTCTTCAAGAAACTGATGACGAGGATGACCTTCCGAATTTTGATGATCAAGAGGAATACAGGAAGTTTCTTGCAGCCGTTTTACAGGATGGGGACTGCGGCTCAGCTGCAGTTCAGGGAAATGAGAATGTTGATGAAGAAGATGAAGACAATGATGCAGACTTTGAGTTAGAAATCGAAGAGGCACTCGAAAGTGATGTAGATGAAAATACAAGGGATGGTAGCCATGAACAGGAGTATGAAGCAGTTGTGCGAAGACCTGAAACTAGACAGAATAAACGACATAAAGCGTCTCTTAAGAATAAGAAAAAGCCTTCAGAACCCCTGAATAGGCCACTGCGGCCCCTTCTACCATATGCACCAATTGCTCCATTTCCACCTCTTGATCCTCTTATGATGATTGAGAGTGCACCCAACTCTCTGTATTCATCTACTCAGACTGGCGTTATTAATATCTTTACCCCGCATCAGATTGGTCAGTTACATTGTTTAATACATGAGCATGTTCAGCTTCTTATTCAGGTGTTTTCCCTTTGTGTTCTTGAGCCTTCTCAGCAGCACACTGCCGCCCAGGTTCAGGGACTGCTTTTGGAGTTACTTCGCAACCGTGATCAATCATTGGCCTTGAGGAGGACATCATATCCCAGTTTTTGCTTTTCTCCCCCGTATATTCATCCATCGGTTGTAGAGGAATCCCCACAAACTGTGCCAGCGCAGAGAACCCTTGGATCATCTGCATGTGATGCAGAGAGAGTCGAGGACTTTTACTTCTGGGTGCCCTTCTTAAGTGGTCCTGTACTATCTGTTATGGATGTCGCTCCACTTAACTTAGTTGGAAACTATATGGATGATGTGTCTACTGGTATGTCATGTAGGATATAACCAAGTTCTCATTTTGCGTGCCCTTATTTCCTTGTAATGTGGCATGCCTTCTTATTTTTCATTGATTTGGAACTTTTAACAGCTGTCCAGGAGTATAGGTGTCGACAGTTGGCTGTTTCTTGTGATACTAACTCTGACAAGGAATCATTGTTTCCGTACCAAAGTTTTCAAGCTTTAACTCAAGGAAACTGTGACTTGTCAAAAGAAAGTGTTTCCCCAACTTCCAAGTGGGTGCCTTCTTCAGCTAGTGACCGAACACCGAAGAAGACAATTGCTGCCACACTTGTTGAAAGGATCAAGATGCAGTCAGTTGCTCCAGTTCCAAAGGGAATCTCCAAGTTAGCCCAGAGATTTTTTCCATTGTTTAATCCAGCTCTATTTCCACATAAGCCGCCCCCTTCATCTGTTGCAAATCGGGTGCTCTTTACTGATGCTGAAGATGGGTAAGCTGCATACCTTCTCGTTATATATCATCTAGTGTTAGGTCAGTAGGTTGATCTTCTTGTTGAACCGAGTTATCATTCTGTTTGCTATTTATTTACCCACTGTAGTATTTAAATGCATGATCTTTCTGGTAGTCTAGAGATCTTGAACAGTTCCCTACGCATGGTACCCTTGATTTTTTATTTTTTTTTAATATGCAGCTGTTGGTGTTATTTTCTTACCAGGTGGTTTCATGAATTTGATACTTCTGACTTTCTTCAGTATGGCAAGTAGATTGAAGATATGTTCTGAACTTGCCAATAATTTCCTCTGAATTTTGAGGATTGACTTGAAATTATGTGAAGTAAAATATGAATAATCTGGAGATTTATTGCTTCAAGCTAGAGACCTGTCTGATAGCACACCTTAAATTGAATCTCCCCTTTCCTAATTGGAGATATGTTCTCAAAGATATAGGAATATGGGGGAATTATTTTATATGACTATATATTTTAATTTATTTATTTTTGACTATCACTTAGCTTATGGATTTCCCAGTTCAATTGGTGACCAGAATTTCAATTCAGCACTTTCTCAAGCTATGATACTTCTAACACCTGGTTAGGTTGTTTTGATTGATTTCTTTGTGTCTGTTGTTTTATGGCCATGGGGATTGTTTCTAGACATTCTTCTTACATATTCATTTACTACGTTGGTACTTTACCATTCAGCTTATCGTAGTTAGAATCCCTTGGAAATGATCTGGTTTTTATTTTCTCTTTTTGCAGGTTATTAGCACGGGGCTTGATGGAATTCAATATAGACTGTCAAAAGATCCAAGAACACTTTCTTCCATGCAAATCTAAGCATCAGGTAAGTTCCTTTATAGAGCTGTTCTTAAAAAAAAATTGCCATCGTCGTGACTTATGATATTTTCCAGTGACCCATTTTGAAGCTTTCAGCATAATATTCATTTACCAATGTTATATACTTCTGTTTAGAGGAATGCAGATAGTATGGATATAAAAAAAATCATGTCCTTTTTTATGGTCTCCTCCTATGTGAGTAAGTATATGCAGTAATAAAACATGTCATGTGAGTAGACAAAAAAAAGTCAAGCAGGACTTATACCATAATAGGAGCCATATCAGAATGCTGCTCGAGGAGTTCAAAGGAGAATAAAACAGAGACGTGCCTAAATCAAGGCCACATGACATAGCTGTGTGTGGCTAAAGCAAGTTAGCAGTTAGCACCCACCACTCCCCCCCTCACTCCTCAAAATTGAGAAAGAAAGAACAGTGAAACAAAAACAAAACAAAACAAAACAAACGTACATTAATATTAATATCAACATTAACCAAGAAGTCAATTTAAAAGTTTTTATTTGTGCCTCCCGTTTGTGTTAAAATCTGGGGTTTTATCTCGAAACCAATTGGAAATGAGAAGAGTAGCCCGAAATGTTTATATATTAAACGCAAGGCTTGTTAATTCCCGATGTGAGATAAATGGTTCAATACACCCCTTGAGCATAGCCAGACTCGGGGATTACATCGTGGTCACTTAGGCTCGGTTGGCACGGAGCTACATCATCGTGGGCCTCCTCGGGCTTGCACGTGTAAAGGGCCTTTGATTCCATGTTAAATTCTACGTTTCCATTTTAAAACCAATTGTCAATTGTCAATGAGAGTAGCCTAGGTTCTGGATCTTAGACATGGCTTGTTAATTCCCGATGTGGGATAAACGCTTCAACAGTTTGCATAACTCAATTAAGGAACCGCCTCCTAATTCCTGTTTAAGTCAGGCAGCGTGCGGTTAGCCATGAAATACTAAAACATGATATTACTGATTTCTCGTTTCTAATTTACACACATTAATGATTTTTTATAAGAAAAAGAGTATATTAGATAAAGGGGAATAATGTACAAGCGACAAACAAGATTCTTATGACTCTTTTCTATGAAGACTAAGAGTTCTACATGTCTCACGACATCCCCACCCTAATATGATCTCAAGAAAAAATATACCTCTTGCTTATATCTTTGATGTTCCCCTCTCAAACATTAAAGCCATTTGATTCTTGTGCATGTCAAAAAAATGTTGTCAGTTTTGTTTTTTTTATTTTCCTTTTCTTCAATATATGTGAGTCACCTCTGGAACTTTCACGTTTATGCACTGTTATGCTTGTCTTCTCAATATTGTTAGCATTTGGCATGTGCTTAGTATGCTGGTCATTTTTGTTTTCCAGAGGATTATTGTGATGTTCCATTCCATGACAGAGGAAAAACTGTCTACATAGTAGAATTATTAATTTAGTCATGTATGTGACTAGTTGTATTCCTTTTATCATATAAGCTAATTATCTTGTAACAAGTCTTCTTTGAGCAATGTTCTAATTTAAGCATCATTTTTATGACTGTTACTTTTTCATTTTTTTTGTCAGATTTATGTGAGGCAGAAAAACCGTGCATGTTCTAGAGCTCCAGAAAATCCAATTAAGGTATTCAAATACCACATCTGTTGACACTGCATTTTATTATTTGGCTCAATTGCACCCCCTATTGTTTTGATGAATTAGGTGATAATATATAGCATTAATCAGTTCTCTGTATTCTCACTATATGGATTGCTTACTTATCAACCTCTGCCTTAATGTGAACTTCTCTAAGCATAGAAAATACTAATGTAATGTTAAAATTAATGGTTTGGCAATAGAAACATAAATTTGATCTACATGCATTTTTGATTGCAACAATTTCTTGTTTTAAATACTCATTTTCTCACTTACCGGAGAGTTTAAGAGGATAGTTGAGAAGTCTCTTTCTCTTTTGCTATGAAACAGAATTCTGTTTCCAACTGTCGTTTACCCTTCTAGTTAGAGATCTGACGCGGTCAACGGAAAGCCAACCATAGTGGATAAATCATATTTCTCAAGTATTGCTGGTCTGATTTTTGGGTCAGTGTATACTTCTTGTCCACCTGCATCGTACATGAAGAGTCAAGAGTCGGTCAAAATCTTTATAATTTGGCCAAGTTCACGTATGGTTCATAGTAATAAGAACCTAGAAATTTCTGATTTCTCCTATATAAATCCATGTGCTAAAACATTTCAAGTCAAAGAGGGTGAAGATCGATAAAATCCAACAGACTATTCAAGATGTGTCACTCAATTGGACCATGTGGCTAACTACACTATTCTAGCCTCCAATTCATAGCTCCTTGATGATTTTCATTGATGCGGTTATGGAATTCCCTTTGACGTTGTTCAATTACGGGAATCCTAAGATGGATTCCACTACGTCATTAGCAGAAGGGGATATCGTATACATATAAGTATAATTACTTGTATAGGAGAAGTCTACGAACCGTTCCACACGTGTGCTTATACTGGTGCGGGGAAAAGAATCTCACGTGCGGGAGCACGTGGGTCTGGGATGCAGTACACACATCCTATACCTACAATATAGAGTAGAGATGCATGCTGGAAAAAGTCATCTGGACCTCCTTCAAACATTCATTCATCTTGTGTTTATTCTTGTTTCATATTTTATATTTATTTGTCAGAAAAATGGTTAACAATCATGTTAATGGACTATGGTTTGCATGATAATGGACTATGATTTAGATCGCGGTTCAAACTGTGGTGTGGACCGCGGTTTGAATTGTGGTCTAAACTGTGGTTTGAATTGCAGCTTGGACCGCGGTCTGAACCGCAAAACCAAACTGTGGTTTAGATCGAACCGAGCCAAACTATGGCGGTTTGATTCAACTCGGTTTGAAATTTTTTATGGTTTAGCTCGGTTAGGAATTTCTCCACACCGATGACTAGCGGTTCGACTTCTAAATTTGCTAAAACCGAGCTAAACCAAACCATTTACATCCCTAGGTTGCGCCATCAATATCTCCCTTTTACTTCCATTTCCCCCAATGAATAAGATGTCTCCCATAAGTTTATTCATGCAGTCTCATGTCCCCCCCCTCCCCCAATAATCTCAAATTACTGGACGTACTCATGCGAGAAATTGACTGGATACAACCGGAAGTTTGAAGGCTGGCATTGTGAGGTGTACTAAAACCATGGATATCTACAAACAAGTGATTATGGGTTCTCTTGATGTGTAAGAGAATCAAGGGTATTATGAAGGGTTTTAGTTGTAACTTGTGTTTTATATGTATTATATATGAAACCCTAACAACAACAATAACAACAACAATAAAGCCTTAGTCCCATAATGATTTGGAGTTAGGCTAACATGAATGTCAAATGGAATCATCAATTGAAATAAAAAGGTCGTAAATAAGGGGGACAAAGGGAAGGAAAAGATAAATAAGTAAATAAATAGATAAATACAAGAAGAAATAGGTGGAAAGAAAAACTAAAAATAAATATTAAAATAAAAAAGTAAGTAAAAAATCAATTCCCATCATTCACATGAATTTTTGCTCTCAACTCCGTTTTCTTCAATGCCACTTTTTCTTCAATTTTAGTAGACTCATATCGTCTTCAATCATCTTCGTACATGTTTGCTTAGGTCTTTCCCTACCCTTACCGTCTTTTCACTTCTCCACTGTTCATGCCTCCTTACCGGTGCATCACGAGTATAAAAATCTAGTTTAATCAGTTTGGTTAAGGCTTCCAAATCCAATCTTGTTTCTCTTTCCCTTTTATATGTTAACATAGTACATAGGTCTGGGTTGGCTCGACCTTTGGTTCACATCATCCCACTTGCATTTTGTTACCTGTAAAAATTGTGAGTGCATGTGTTGGCATCATGTTTGATGCCAACACATGTGAGTGAACCCTATATGTTACTGTGTGATGGTTGGCAATTATTGACTTATTGTTCTTCCTGTGAAAATTTAGGGTGCCCATGTTGACTGTACTTTGAAGATTGAATTAGCTCAGTTAACAAGAGGAAGACAATATGAGTCATATGACTAGATGGACACTCGCCTACTATTAACCCGGCACATGCGAGCCACCTACGAGCACAATAGATGGTGTCACCTATTAACCATGATAAAGAGATTGAGAATTACATGAAAATTGACACGTATTAGTGTATAATTTTGCATGCTTGCACACACACACACAATATCGTAGACAAAGTTTAGAAATTAGGAAATGTAAGAAGGTAGAGAAATAAAACATATTACATAGATTAGAACAACTAGAAGGTGTATGAACTAGTATTGTGTGAGTTATAATGACCTTAATTTGGCCGGTATAAAACGAATGAAATTATATTAATTGGGATATAGGTTGACTGAAGAGCGTATGTGTGTGTGTGTGTGTATAAACACTAACCTCCATCCCATCTCAAACCGGACTAGTGGTCAAACAGATGTAACTTTGACCAATATTTAAATAAAAAATAATGTTCCTAATAAAAATTTAAAAAATAGTTATTGTATCACAATTAATAATACTTCTAATAACAATTTTTAGATTTGTATTTGGATCATTATTTTTTATTTAAATATTGGTCAAAGTTACATCCGTTTGACTACTAGTCCGGTTTGAGATGGGACGGAGGAAGTATATATACACAATCCGGATCCTATGCGCACAAACCGTACGCATTAGGGTGAAAAAATAACACGTTTTTTTAGAGTTTCTCTCTCAATAGTATTCCTGTTTCTCGGCCTCTCTCTCTCTCTCCCTCTCTCTTAAACGCGGCTTATTTTCTCCCAAATCCAACACAAATAGGAAAATGGAGAGATCTTGTATACACATAAACCCGACTCAACGAGAAAAAAAACCCGGAAGAGAGCATCAGTCTGGTATTCCTCCGGCATAGAGACTAGCTATTATGTTTATTAATTTTTGTTGCTTCACAAAAAATGACAGGAATTGATATTGCATTTGTTAAAGATGTGCTAGTTTAATGATTGAATCTCTGATTGGTGAAATAAACTTTGTTGGTTGGCACGTTCTTGTCCATCTTAATGCTTTAGGTTAACTGGCTTTGGCAATACCTAGTTTTCTTCTAGATATGAAACATTTGCGTTGACTATAGAAGGGCTTTGCTGTGCAATAACGTAGGAAATGCACCTTTGGCTACAACCAAGTTTTAGTAATATCTCTTGGAAATTACAGATTTGTATATAAGAAATGATTTTGTTGTAGTTACAAAAATGTCTCCACCAGTAGATTGTAGTTTTTGAATCTCAACAGCAAATGAGTTTTTGAGTTGAAGTTAGGGGCGGACACAAGGGGTACTAAAGGGACGGCGGTGAACCCCCCTAAAGTTGCAGTTCAAAAAAAAATCTGCTACTAAGTGCACCCCCTTAACCAGCTCCAGCCCACCCCCTTGCCAAAATACAACAACAGAACACACACTTCACGGACTGTCCACGAAAAAACGGCAGAAGAAAGGAGAGAAAAAAAAGCGAACCCCTCATTCGTCTTTAGCGGTGATGGAGTGGGAATTTCTAACGATGAAAGCTGGGAAATTTGGGGGTTTAGCCAGAAATTTGGGGGGGGGGGAATGAAATTGGGAATAATTAGAGGAGATGGATAGTAGAACGAAAAGAGGTGATTGGGTTCAGCTTGCGCGAATGGATCATTGCGGTCGACATAGGTCTAGAGAGATAAAAGGTAGACGCCTTTGTTACCGAAGATTTCATCCCCTAAATGAATTGAGATAAGGCACAAAATTCCAGCATTCGTTTATGCACAAGATTTGATTTTTAGGTAGTCATGTATAAAACAATTAATTTTTGAAGCTTTTGGGTAATGTAATTTCCCTTTACTTTGGTTTTGGGCCCGCCACTGGTTGAAGTACTTTACTGATGCCACTAATAATCTCCATGAAAGTGGTGATATTTTTAAATAGAGAATCAAAAACAATTTTTAGAATTTTATTTAGATGGTTAAATTGTTGTTAAATTTTGGTCAAAGTTCAATCAAGTTGTCAAAAAGTCAAACATGCGATATTTATTATGGGACGAGGAAATATTTCCAAATTGCTACGAGTCAATGATGACATTCACATATGTAGTTGAAATATATGGAGTATTTTGATACTCTGATTTAGTGAAAGCACTTTATCAGAAGGAGAGCTCACACAGTAACACAGACAAGAGGAATACATATTCAACAATGTAGAGAGAAATCAAACAATGTATTACATGAGCTTAAATGTACTATTACCTGAGCTTGTGTCTACATATTTATACAAGAGAAGTAACAAAATGTCACTATCTTTAACTGGCTAGTTTACATTGTCAGAAGAGAAGATGGATACATTTTCACCATTTTCTAATGACTAGTTTACATTGTCAAATGGTGAAATTGACCAATCCTAATGAAAATCCCTTGAATGTCTAGATTGATAGAGCTCCAGTTTACATTTGGATCGGTGTAGCAATCTTTCCACGATTTCAAGTGAGAAGGATTGATTTGATGCCCATTGCAGCACTATGAGAGCCTTAGGTTGAGCACTCCTCGCTATCTGGTACATGCATAGCAATAAAGCATTTGAAGAATCACTGCTGAACTGTCAACTATATGTTCTTCTGGAAATAGTTTTCAAATATCCCTGAGTACTGCGGGACTAAAACACTACGGAAATCACCTTTGTTCCCACCTGCAACCATGCACTGAATCTCGCGCAATCGAGCCATACACTTGTCCGCCTTCATGAAGAAAAAAACATTTTCACAAAAATCCATTAATTCAAGATAAGTGCTAAAATCATAAGCAATTCACTTAACATATTTTGTCTCAGGAATAGAACCCAAAATAGAGAAAAAGAAAAGACACTAAAATCGAGGAGTAGTAACCCTTTTGTAGTCGTCTGCGGCTGACCTGAGGAGCTTATATTCTTCCAAATCTCAAACATGGATACAGGGAAAGAGAGATTTTGATTTTGTATGCACGGTCAAATGAACCCTAATTTATGTGTGCTTTAGAGAGTGAAATTGCACAAGTTCAAAAAGAAAAACCAAACAAAAAAATAATAATTTAGTTTGACATTGCATAAATTTCGGTATGAATTTGGCAAATTGTCAATTTTCGCTTACAATTTTGGGAAAGAATTTACATATCTGTTGAAAATATCAAGCTTTCAATTTGAAATCGTTTTTAGGGTTCATGAAATCTATTTCACTAGACGTACGCAAGATCATAAAGAATCGAGAATGAGAGAGATATTGAAGAACTTACGTGGAGGGGGACGAGACAGTCGCCGGACAATTCTGCGACTGCTCGATCTCGTTCTCTCCTATAGCGTCAAGTGTATAGCAAAGACGAAGGGGGAAGAAATCGAAAGCGGCTGAGTATGTCAGAGAGAAAGGGAAGAATCGAAGAGATTGGAGAGAGAAATTAGCGTTTTTGGTCAGCGGTATTTTTTATGAACGCCGTTTATTTTTTACCTAATCCGTACGCATGAGTGCGTATCTGAAATATTCTCTATATATTTACATATAATATACATACATACATGCATACTACATCTGTCCCACCCCACTTAAAGAGGTGTGATTTGAGTAAACACGCAAATTTAGGAAAGTGACTGATAATTGATTGATTCTCTATATTTCCCCTCAAAACATTTGAATTCAAACAACTGATGCAACATTTGAATTAAAACTAGGCGGGAAACCAAGTTGGTACAGTCAATTGATCGAAAAAGAACGGCCCAAAAAGGAAGTTTACTCTTCTAATGAAGACAACTTGATAAAGAATACACACCTCTTCAAGTTGGAGGGAGGGAGGGAGTATTGTTGTCTTGTAGGGATATCTCCATTCCAAAATTAGCTCTGTGTATATGTTTGAATAAGGATTCTCGCTTTTGGATTTCAAAGATAAAATTCATATTCAAACTGCACTCTTTCTTCATGGGCTAAAATTTCATTTTACTCGCTCATCCTTCAGACCTCATTGATGATGTGGCTCAATTTCATTTACCTGCTTAATGACGCTTTAGCAGTAGCTTCGTTCATGATTATTACTCTCTGTAACTAAAGCTTAATTAATTTGATGCAGGCAGTTCGGATGATGAAAAACTCTCCTTTGACTGCTGAAGAGAAAGCACGGATTGAGGAGGTAACTTATATTTCCTAGTACTAGGTTTGATTTGTTAGACTTCATTATCTGACATATAAACATGTCTCATTGAAGATTTTTTTGTCTAAATTTTGCAGGCATTAAAGGTATTTAAACTTGACTGGATGTCTATATGCAAGTATGTTGTCCCACACAGAGATCCATCCTTGCTGCCAAGGCAGTGACCGCTATTGGAACCCAAAAATCATTCAAGGCAGATGAAGATAAAAAGGTAAGGAGATGCTTATATGAATCAATGAGAAGAATTAACCAACCTGCAAACATGGTTAGAGGGAAAACTTCACCAGATAAAGAGGTATTTTTTGCTTTTTGCAAAATGATTATCCTGCTACCAAATTTGCATTTATCCAACAAAGATGTTAGAACCACATGGTTCTCCATATCTGAATTGATTGGGAGGGATAAGATGAGTGAGATCTACCACGAGCCACTTCTTTGGCACATTCTTTACTGCAATTATGTTTTTTTCCGCCCCCTGATTGTATCTGATGAATTAATCTTCCTAACTTTATAAACACCCCTGAAAATGATCTACCATAGAAAACAGAAGAAATCCTTGCTTAAAACTGCCTGTAGGCTTGTCGATTCTAACCCATCACCGCCAAACCGTCCGATCCAATCAGTAAGAAAACTGACCTGATCCAACCCGATAATAAATAGTGATTTAAACGGGTTATTTGCTTTAATCCGTGAAAATTAGTGGGTTAAGAAGGTTGCCCCAGGAACCCGTCATAACCGCAAGAGCAGATTCCAGATAAATTCCCCATTTTCCAAAGTATTTTTCTTAAAAAAGTAACGGGTTGACCCTTACTCAACTAGACCCAACCCGTTAATTCCAGACACAACTCATAAACGGTAATGACGGGTTGAACCCGATCCAACCCTCCCAATGGACAGTCCTTATAGACTTGAGTAGGAATCGAAAGTTTGACCATTGACCAATGAACACACCCAACAAATCCAACAAGATCCATAAAGTTTTTTGCTTGTGCTAAGTCACTCACCTTTGCTCAGTTGTGTTGATGAGCGAGGACTTCATTATCGATTTAATTATCTGGTTATCTTGTACACCAACAGAAGCATTCTAGTTTTCTGATTATGTAAGAGCACTAGTATTTTCTTACCCGTGCCACCGGCAAGGTGACAGTACACAAATTAAAGAAATGATGAAATCGCCTTCCATAAAAAAAAAAAAAATTATACCCAATACCCTGATGATTACTTTGTTCCATAATTAACATTTGATGAAGAGTGGTTTGTTTGTGTAACTGCCGTAGAGAATATGAGGAAGTCGATTATCCGGGACCGTTATCCATTTAGGGTTAGTAAAAAAATATTTTCTTAATCCCCATTTTACCATTATTCTTTTTTTGTAACCCCAACCCAACCCATTAATCATATAAATAATTAATAATAATTATAATCCATAACCCATCCCCTCTCCTATTTTTACCCAAGGTTCGAAACAAAAAACTTAAGTAATCATGACGAATAATTGATTTAGGTACATACATTTTTCTAAAATCATTTTTTTTTAAAGATTCTAAAATCGTTTAAAAACTTAATTATATATAATAGTAATTATTATGTTAAGATACACTCCTTAAATAAATGATCCTAATAAAATAAAAGAGAAAAATAAATAAATCAAATTGGAATACACATAAATAAAAAAGAAAAAAAAATACCCAATTTAAATATTTTTTTGAAAGAAAGAGTATATATAAACCATAAACCTTTTTTTAAGGAGTATACTAAATAATTTTTTTTTAAAAAAAATGATCATTTATTTATAATCGGTTTTTCTGTAAAAAAAAAAAAAACTTAAGTCATCTGCAAAAAGAAATAATAGTTAAAAAAGAAAATAGGAAGGAGAAAATGGAAAAGGAGGGCGGGAGAATTTGGGCCGTTGGATCACTTTTCTAACTTTAAATCTGAACCACCACTTATGTGGTAGATAATAATTAAAAAAAAAACAAAATAAAATTTCTAAAATCATTTTTTTTGAAAGATTCTAAAATCGTTCAAAAACTTAATTATATATAATAGTAATTATTATGTTAAGATACACACCTTAAATAAATGATCCTAATAAAATAAAAGAGAAAAATAAATAAATCAAATTGGAATGAACATAAATAAATAAAAAAATGACGAAGCTCACGTTAACACACCGAAAAACCGATTATAAATAAATGATCATTTTTAGTTTTTCAAAATTTTCAAATATGTAATGAACTAAGATTAAAATTTGGATTAGACGTAGGATTTTAGAAATCTCCTAATATTAGCCGTATGATCTTAACAGTGAAAATGAATCTAATGGTTAAAATTAAAGAGGAAAAGAAACCATTCAATGAAGACCGTTGGATCAGATAGTTATGGGCAAATCCTGGCCGCTCTTTATCCCTAGATAAGAGGCGGTTAAAACCCCCTTGTATTGTATTATAGATTAGCAGTCTTCAGCAACAGTGTCCAACAACCAAAACCACCTTTTCTGCCCACAGCCTATCCCTAGCACTACCACTTTGCTTCGTACATCTGTCCTAAAGGGGTTCTTTGTTTTTTTATTTTCTTTTTCAAACTGAAGAAAATGAACTCAATTTTTACTCTTTTCATTTGTCTTCTATTTCCTGGATAGTACTCCCTCCGTCCCAAATTGAATGTCCCCTTTTGTCCCAATATGAATGACCCTTTGAAACTTTAGCTTCAAATAACTGTCCTAAATGATTTTTTTTTTTTTATCATATTTTTCATAGTTCATTATATTTTTGCAAAATTAAAATTTTGAAAGTGAAAAGCAATAATGTTTATGATTTTTTTCTATTAAAAATCAACAATTTCAAAATGACCCTTAAATTCCAAATGGTCCTTCATTTTGGGATGGAGGGAGTACTTAGTATGCTCACTCAAACCATATTCATGTAGGCTTGTTAACCAGATGAGCTGTTATGAGGTTAACCCGTTCTAACCCATATTAACCTGTCTCAACCCTATCTATTCCAACTAATTGCCAGACGTAGATGTGAAGCTTGAGTTGTCCGTTGCACTCCCAGATGTAATATCGATGAAGCACACATCTTGATATAAGCTACCATAATCTTTTTTGGGATTTACCTGCTTGAACATGTTTACATGTTACATTTTTTCAATGCCAAACAAAATAACTGATGCAGAACTTGCCTACAGCATATTTCCAATCTATCAGTAGGTTGTAATCATTTTTGGACTTTTGAAGGAACAAGTGTATAGGATCTTATTGCATTCTTTGAGAGACCTCTATGCTTCACCTGAATATTGTACTCCCTCTGTCCCAAAATGAATGTCCAAAAAGTTTCAAATTTGCCATTGATTAAGAGCAATTTTGATATTTTTTGGACATTCATCTTGGGACGGAGGGAGTATCTTGTTGTGGTATCAGAGCTCAAGTATTTTTTGCTGTGAGTTGAGTTTCAGTTTCTTCTACTGCTTGCAGGATGGGAGTACCGGAAAAGTATGTGGAGAGAATAACAGTGGGGATGATTGTGTAGATAATGAAGATGAAGCTTATGTTCACGAGGCATTTTTGGCTGATTGGAGGCCAGATACCGCCAGTGAGCAAATTGAGAATCTTGGGTCTGAATTTCCAGCTCCTTCAAATCACTCCCTTCAGATCAATCACGCTGTTTCTAATTTAAGTTCAAGGCCTCACCAATCCCAAATCATATTACCACCTTATCGAACTCGGAGAACCGATAGCCACCGTGTAGTGAAATTAGCTCCGGATTTGCCTCCAGTAAATCTTCCTCCGTCTGTCCGTGTAATGTCACAGTCAGCTTTCAAAATCTATCAGGAAAAAATCTCTAACAAGGCTTCACCTGCTAATAAAGGCCCGTGGGGTCCTGCCAAAGAGATTTCTTCTCTTTCTTGTGCTATGAACTCAGGAACAAGTCATCAAACAGAATCTACACAAGAAAAGATAAATCCTTCAGAAAAGGATGGGTCAGATCTCCACATGCATCCGCTATTGTTTCAGACCCCTGGAAATGGAAGTTTACCATATTACCCATTGGACGGTATAAAGGGTGCTTCTAGCTCTTTAAATTTCTTTCAGAAAAATCCCCCTCAGTTGAATATTGGGCTATTTCATAATACTCGGCACACAAAAGAAACCGTTAATGTTCCAAGTAATTCATTGAAATTTAAGGGATCGAGTACATCTTCATCTAGCATCGACTTTCATCCACTTCTGCAAAGAATGGATGATACAAATTTTGACTTAGTGACTGCTCATTCAGTTAGCCAGCCATCTTCAACTTCAGAATTGTCGCGGACCCCATTTGAGCAGCCTCAAAATCATATTGATGTGGTGACCAATTCACCTGTTAATACCACTTCAATGACTGCCCATGTCATATCCTCTAGCCCTAATGAACTGGACTTGGATATTCACTTGAGTCTTAAGGCCAGAAAGGAAAAAGAAAGCAGGAATATGGATAAATGGAACTTGGCAACGTCAATGGGAAATAGTCTGGAAGCTGGAATCACAGAATTCCCGACCACTAGCAATTTGCCACATCAGCATTGTAACTCATCGCCTACTCTTGATGGGAATGGCAACAAGCTTGACTCGGGTGCACATGCACTGGGGATATCGAGCAGTGATGTTAACAGGAATAATATGAATGATATAGAAGAAAATTCACTCCCAGAAATTGTTATGGAGCAGGAGGAGTTGAGTGATTCAGAGGAAGAATTGGGAGAGAATGTTGAGTTTGAGTGTGAGGAGATGGCAGACTCTGAAGGAGAGGCGGATTCGGACCAGATTGACAACTTACGTATAAAGGTACTTCTGTATTGCTGTACTCTTTGGATTATTGTTTTCATTTCGTGCCCTTTTTTTCATTTATATGCTTCTTCAGGTCAAAGTTTACTCTTTCATATCCTTTCTCTTGTGACTGTTCCCACCTTTCCCCTCCCTAAACCCCCAAATAATTTACTTTTTCTTCATGATCTTTACTTTTCTTTTTAATCGATTGTCTTGAATTGGAGTGTTGCGTGTGTATTTATATTAGTTTTCAGGTCAAAGTTTCCTTTTAGTCCTAAATTAATGGGCCAGTTTCTAAGATACCCTTGGAAGAGAGTATCCTAGTAACTCCCTATATTGATGTAAAACACAGAGGAATAGGTAAGCAAGAATGGCCTAAACCAATTCTTCTGCAAGGAATCGCAATTCCTTAGAACAATCATCTCCTAAAAGATTATTCTGCAAGTCAAATTAATGACTTAGATAAACACACAAGGTGTAAGGTTTTGCAAACTAGCAAAGAAATTGATTGATAAAAAGATCTCCTATTACAAAAGTCCTAGCAATCTATTTATACTTGCAAATCCAAATAAATATAGGAAAAGAAATAAAGAAAACCTAATCAATAAAGGAAAAGAATCCCAATGACTTATTTAAAACCCTATAGACTAAAATACCCCTCGCTTAAAAATACTAAAATAAATAATAACGATTATAATAATACGAGGCGAATACTAATTAAATAAAACCATCAAAAGTTCCTGAAGCTTCACGGTTCACGGCATGGATTCGACTCGTGGGCACGAGTCGTGCCATTTGCTTAAGTCGTGCCGACTACAATCCTTCATCTTCACTTTTTTCCCTTTGGTCATCATATTTTTCAGATTTGCACTTCGGTCCTTGAACTTTATAAAGCGCTCGGCCATTGATATTTGACCTCTCGAACCATGTGCTACATCATGCTCCCCCACTTTAAAAGAACTCGTCCCCGAGTTCACATCCGAGGTCTGAAAAGTTCCATCCCACTTAAAAAGATACTTTGAATAAATCAAAGTTTTTCATGCCATTTGATGTAGGACAATTTCTTTCGGATACAAAAATATGCCTTCTTCAATTTCATACGGAACAGACAACTCTTTTTTCAAGTCAGCCTTACACATAACATCAACTTCACCATCTTCCTTCATGTCAATATCGCTCAATTCTTTCTCTATTACACAAGTAACCTTCTTCGAACCACAAAAACTTGTTTCCCGAAAAGGGCATAAATGAAAACGAATCCCATTTTTCTTGAAGCTTAGAAAGTTATCCCTTCCCTTATGTACAACATTAAGGTCAAATTGCCAAGGTCTACCCAACAACACATGGCATGCGTTCATATCAACAATATCACACAAGACCTCATCCGTATATTTACCAATAGAGAAAGGGAGAAGACATTGCTCGTGTACCTTAATATTACCGACGTTGTTAATCCACCTAATGGAGTAAGGTGAAGGATGTTTGCGTACCTCGAGCTTCAGCTTTTCCACCAATCCACGCACCACTAGGTTTCAGTACTCCCGCTATCAACAATGAATGTAGTATCGAAATTGTGAACCTTCCCTTTGGTGCGAAAAATATTATGTCTCTCCGGATTGTCCTCTTCCTTAGGTATAGTCAACATAAGTTTGCGAATCACATACGACCCATGCTCCTCTTCATTGGCGTCATCCTCCCCACAATTTGGATCAATCCAACAATCTTCACAATCTTCTTCCTCATCCTCCTCGATATCCTCCCTATCCACCATGTTAATCCCTTTGCGACATTGACTAAAATTTAACCCGGTTGGCCACACCTATAGCACTTGTTACCATAATTTTTCGCCTGAGGGTTAGAAGTCGGATGCCCACTATTATGGGTGTTGACGTTTCGACGAACCGGTGGAGCTTGGGGAGCGGTGGGGGTTGATTGCTTCCCGTCGTCGACCTTAGGATCCGAAACTTAAGCTTTGTCTTGACCCACAACCGAATTATCAACCGCCGATTGATTTTCGGAACCCGAAGAACATGCGTCACCAAACCTCCTAAACGTCGTTGGAGGACGATAAGTAGAGGATAATTGTCGTTCGACTTTTCTCGCCCTTGTGATTGCTTCATTAACGGAGAGATTAGTGAACAACTCTACTTGGTTCTTAATATTGAGACGAAGACCACCGATAAATCTTTCAACTTTTTGTACCTCCAACTTATGCATGTCCGAACGAGCGGTAATTGAATGAAAATCGAAAACGCATTCATCGACCGTTCGACTCCCTTGCTTGCAATTCAAAAACTTCCGAATTCCTGCTCATAATCTTCGGGTAGAAAACGATCTCTTAATTCCCTCTTCATATCTTCCCAGCGAGTAATTGGAGGTCAACCACTACGTGCTCTATGTCTCGTCAATTGCGTCCACCATGCATTAGCGCTTGTACGAAATTTATAAGCAACATAAGGTACCTTTCTATCTTCTTCAATTCTCATCAACACAAAGAATTTCTCAACTTCGGAGACCAATCCACAAATTCTTCCGCAGTCAACTCCCCGGTGAAGAATGGTGTATCCGCCCTAATCTTGGGTCGTTCCGGAGGAGGCGCTATCCTGGCCTCTTCTTCTCTTTCATTATGAACATCCTCGCCAATCGGGTCTCCGTGGTGGAGATTGTCCCCACGAGCGCCTCGATTTCTTGGTTGTTCACCACCACGACCAACGTTCAAACCAATCTCTAGTCGACCGAAAGCCCCCAAGATCTCTACGTGACGGTTAGCCGCCTCCGTAGTATCTCGTCCTCGATCCTCGCGCATCGCCATTAGATTGGCGTTTAGAGTCTCGAGAATGGTCTGCAAGTTGTTTTCTCCATTGTTGGCCATCTTCCAAGGATCGTCATTTTCTGATACCAATTGATGTAAAACGCAGCGGAATAGGTAAACAAGAATGGCCTAAACCAATTTTCTGCAAGGAATCGCAATTCCTTAGAACAATAATCTCCTAAAAGATTATTCTGCAAGCCAAATTAATGACTTTGATAAACACACAAGGTGTAGGGTTTTGCAAACTAGCAAAGAAATTGATTGATAAAAAGATCTCCTATTACAAAAGCCCTAGCAATCTATTTATACTTGCAAATCCAAATAAATATAGGAAAAGAAATAAAGAAAACATAATCAATAAAGGAAAAGAATCCTAATGACTTATTTAAAACCCTATAGACTAAAATACCTCTCGCTTAAAAATACTAAAATAAATAATAACGATAATAATAATACGAGACAAATATTAATTAAATAAAACCATCAAAAATTCCGGGCATGGATTCGATCGTGGGCACGAGTCGTGCCATTTGCTTAAGTCGTGCTGACTACAATCCTTCGCCTTCACTTTTTCCACTTTGGTCATCATATTTTCCAAATTTGCACTTCGGTCCTTGAACTTTATAAAGCACTCGGCCATTGATATTTGACCTTTGAACCATGTGCTACATCATATATACTCCCTCCGTCCCAAATTGATCTTCCCACTTTTTTTGTCGTTACTACGAATGAACTTTGAGCAATAATATTAGGTTGATATAATTATCCCAATGAAAATCTAAAACTCGTTGTTGATAGTATTGTTGATGGTGTATTAATAACATGTTTTTAGATTTGCATTTGTATAATTAAATCAACCTAAAATTATTGGGAATATGCCCGATAAGTTCTAAAAAAGTTTCATAATGCCCGATAAGTTCCTTCCCCATGTTGTATTATGATGTTGTATTATGTTTCGAAAATACAACATCAATTAAGGCCATAATACTGCATTCCGGCGGCCGGCGGTGACCGGAGTCCGAAGCCCATGGACCGGCGACCAGATTCCGACCTCCGGCGACCGGATTCCGGCAATCGGCGGCCGGATTCCGGCCAAAATTGACCGGAATCCAACATGCGGCGATAGCAGACGGCGGCGGCGGAGCTGGGCTGTGGCGGCGGCGGCGGAGCTGGGCTGTGGCAGAGGCGGTGGTACGGATGCAGTATTATGATTTTAAACTACTGCATAACTAAATGTTGCATTATACGTAATACAACATGAGAACTTATGAGGCATTTTAATACAATGAGGAACTTAGTGGGAAGTGATTTGTTCCAAAAGGAACTTATGGGGCAAATTCCCAAAATTATTACTCAAAATTCCTTTGTAGTAGTAACGACAAAAAAGTGGGAAGATCATTTTTGGGAAGGAGGGAGTATATGTATATATACATAGGAAGGGATTTAATGAACTCTTGGATGCTTTTTAGGCTCCGTTTGTTTGGGGGAAAATGTTTTTCGGAAAATATTTTCCTCATTTTTCGATGTTTGTTTCGCACCAGAAATGGGGGTAAACTTCATTTTTATCTTATTTTCCGAAAAACATTTTCATTTTCCGGAAAATGTTTTACGCTAAACAAATGGAGCCTTAGATTCTCTCTATTTTACCCTTAATAACAACCATATCTCTAACTTGTCTCTTTTAATCTAGTCTTATTTATTTCTGTAACTTGTACAGGAAGCCCTTGATTCTTCAGTTGAAAAAGTTGCAACACAGGCAGATAACCCAAGAAGTTCTTTATTCTTGAGTTTGAATTCATGTTCCCCTCCACTTGCAAAGACCAAACTTCCGGTGAGAAGGAATCGTAAAGATTATGTTACAAGCCGATCTTCCAAGAGTACAACACCACAAGAAATCCAGTTGGAGCAAGTTGCTGTAACTCCAAGAAGGAAACCTCGGAAGGGCGTGCAAAAATATGATTCTAGAGCTTCTACAGGTCAAGCCAGTAGAAGAGACACGGTTTCAGACACTACTGCTTCCGAAAAGAGTCATCAATCATGTTAGGGCAAATGTGAAGGTGTGATCTCAATATTTTTTGTAAATGTGAATATAGTAGTGTGGTAGGAAGTTATAAATTTATGTTTTAAGAAGTTCGAGTAAAGAGGCCAAGGACCATACCCCTGCCCCATCCCACCTAGGCTAAGTGTCGGAGTTTAGTGTGGCATTTCTCCGCATACTACGTTTTTAGTGTGGTACTGAGCGACAACATTATTCATAGATTTTTGGTTGGGGCCTGTGTGCTCAGGCGAGTGCGTGATTGGATTTTTGGACACACGCTCGGTATATATGTATTCCTTTCGTTTCATTACAAACTACACACTTACACTTGTTATTTGCACGAGAATCAAGAAAAGTGTTAGTGGAGTAGGTGTTATGAGTAGGGGTGTAAATGATTCGGCTTGGTTCGGTTTGGGGGAATATGAACTGAATCACTAGTTATTGGTTTGGAAAAATTTCAAATTGAATCGAACTATAAAAAAATTCAAACCAAATCGAACCAAACCAAATCGCTATGGTTTATTTTAGTTTGGTTCAACCGCGGTCCAAATCGTGGTTAAAACCATGGTTTGATTAGACTACGGTTCAAACCACGATTTAGATCGCAACTCATTATCAGTTTTTTTTAAAAAAAATCGTGATGACGGAGGAAAAGCGAAAGATGCAGATGTTTAAAAGGAAAGTCGGAGGAAGAGACAAGAGGAAGAGAGAGACCGAAGAAAGAAAAACACTTATAATGTTGATTGTGTAGAGAATCTGGTTATTTATGTGTCACAATGGAGATAACAAATGATGAAATTAATATTAAATAAGATACAAAACAGGGTTTATGATTATTCTATTTATTGTAAGTTTATTTATCGATCTAACAATAAATATTACTCCATTCTTCCCGGTTTAAGGTTGTTACTTTCCTTTTTAATCTGTCTCATTTTAAGGTTCCTAGTTACTTTATTACCTAAAATGTACAATGGGACCCACTTGTCATTCTCACAACAAAAACTCTCTACCCACTTTCTCTCTTATATTTTACATTTCATACTCATAACATTTACTTTTTCTTAATTCTCGTGCTAAGACAAACTAAGAACCTTAAACCGGGACGGATGGAGTAATAAATATACGAAAATATTAACTAAGATACAAAGCGAGGGTTATGATTAGTTTATTTAATATGGTTTGGTCTGGTTGTTCTGTCTCGCGGTTCGATTTGGTTGTTCGGTCTCGCGATCTCAAACCGCAGTTTGATTTGGTTTGGTTTAGTTCGGTTTGGTTTGGTCTGAGAGGGTCAGACCACAAATCAAACTGAACCCTGTAGTTTGCCAATATTTGAGACCAAACCGAACCATTCATACTTGAAAAGCAAACCAAATCGTATGATTGATTCGGTCTCAAACCACGATTTCAACTGAACCATTTACACCCCTAGGTGTAAGTATAAAAAGTGAGTTAGGAAAGTAGGATAGGAAATAATAATTGAATTGTTGTTATGATTATGACATGTGAATCTCATTAATATAAAGTAATAAAACATTTATATTTTATCAAGTTTGTAATGTGATGTCGTACGAGAAAAATGTTTAATTTGTAATGGGAGGGAGAATATATGTATATGTGTGTGTGTGTGTGGCATCGAGATGTATTATGTAGTGATAGTTATTAATTTGATATTTTATGCAAACACATTTTTGTTGGAAATGGGTTTTGAAAACTTGGTTTGACCAAGTTTTGACCCAATTTTCAAATAGAATTCATTTATTGTTTAATGAAATAAGTTACAAAATTATAATCTACATTTGTTGTAGAATAATAAAATGCATTTATTTACTCAAAATCATTTTCGGGTGAATGAGAAATTAATGGCTAAATATTGTAACTTGAAATGGGTATATGAAGAGTTTATGGGATATGAAAAAGGTATCCCACATTACTTAAAGATGTAAAGTAATGCTTGTTTATAAGTGGATCAATCCAAGGAGTCAACAAGTTGATTTCCTTGGCCCAACCTAGGTGGACATTGGGCCAACCATGCAAGGAGTAGCCCAAGTGTGCTAGTTTTATACTAGCTCAATTTGGCTCACGAAGGTAGCAATGGGGGCACATTACGAATCGGTCGCTGGGAGCTGTGGAGCCTTAAACTTTTGACAAGGTTCGGTGGCGGTCCATTGCTCGGTGAGGCTGGTTCGACTTAGGCAATGGTGGTTCGGTCTATTTAGTTCAAGGCTGGTGGCAACTTGGGGCGGCTTGGATTGGGCCCAAGCCCAGTTGGGTTCGACAAAGGTAGGCTAATGGCAGTTGGGCCAAAATGGGCCAGCGGATCCGGATTGGAGGCAGTTTGGGTTGTGATGGTTCTTGAAAAGGTGGGGCGTGACCCATGCCTTTTCAAATGGGCGGGTCAAGGCTGTTGGGCCGACCCAGCAGATCTCCTCCATCCAATTTGCTTAGATTCAACGACCTAGATTTAAAGGGCACCAATTGTGTTTATTTCTAATGGGTACCACATCTCTTCATTAACTATAAATAGATCCCCATAGATCCCCCCTGATTGTCAAATTCATTCATTCAATTCATTCAAGCATTAAATACCAAGATCGTACAACAAGATCACAACCCTTATGACGAGGTTTCGATACTATTTGTAACAACCCAATCTTAAAAGGTGGTCCACTACATGAGCACCATACACTGACTCACTAATTACAAACAACTTGGGTCAACTTGTTTTACCTCAGGCTCAACCAAGAGTCTATGGATGTTACTGATACTCAATGGTAGTAGGGTGCACGCTTATCCAAGCTAATCAAAGCCCATATCTTTTTCCCATGTGGGATTGGGGGGTTTCACAACAAGCTTTTTGTTTACATCACAATTTTTCATTGTAAAAAAAAACTATTTTCCTAAGATTTTTGATACTCCCTCTTTTCCAAAACTAATGTTCATTTTAACAAAAAATATTGTCTCAAAATAAATGACATTTTTCTTGATGAAGTCGCGTAAAGATGGTAATCATATTGTTTTAGTTTTACTTGTACTAATAATGTCATATATAATGAGAACATCAAGGATATAAATGCATATATCATACAAAAAAGTGCTTCTATGTCAACTTAATTTTTCCTAAAGCAAAAAATCGAACATTCAATTTGAAATAAAGGAAGTACAATAAATTGGTTAAATTCTGTGTTCATTTCTGCAGTTTGAACAAATATTAGTGTTCATTCCTATGTTCTTAACACTCGATTATAGCTAAGGATTGATAATTGGGGCAAACTACTGAATACGGACATTGAAATTTTAAATGACAAAATAATGTGAAACACAATTATGAGCATATTTAATAATTTTACGGGTATGAATAACCACTCTCATTCTTTTATTCTCTTAATCTTCTCCTATTAAACGTAAATGAGCTTGTTTCATATTAATGAGGGATAATCACGTGATGGCATGTGACTACAATTCGTCAAATAATTAACGGAATGAAAACATTGCAAAATTTATGTACGTACATGAAGACATTCTAAAAACAAATAAGAATGGGTGAGCACATTTGAAAAATGCAAAGAATTTAATGACCAAAATAGCAGTTTGGGGTGAGCGTACCCACCGTCAGCGCTTCTGCGGTCGAATCCAACAACTTAGACCTTAGGTCAAAGCAAAAAACCCCACGCGCTCCCCAGCGCGTACAGAACACTCTCCTCCACACAACCAGTCTGTACAATACAGCATACTACGCTAGTATATAAGTACAACAAAAACCAGAGAGATAAATATAAAATAATAAGAAAAATTATTTTCCAAAAAAAAATAAAATTTTGGGGCAAATCCAAAAAACCCTAACGATCCATCTAGGGTTCTTCCATCTTCCCTCTCCATTCCATTCATACACAGACATTTTTTACCTGTTTTTATATGTATCGATTATGATTATCGGTGTTTGTTCATCTGATCCGTTTCCATCGTATTCAAGAGGAGTTTGTGAACGAATGTTTAGGTTTTAGGGTTTGAAAGATTTGGGCGAAAATGTCGATCGATAAGATTGATTAACGTTGTCGCTCATCGTTCAGAGATAAAAATTGAAACATTTGACTTGATCGTTTACCATCGATTTGATTGACAGAATCTATCTTGAAAAGTAAACGAACGAAAAAGACTGTAAGCATGCGAGGATTGCGGGGTTCGAAAAGGGTTACTTGGGCTTCAGATGTTAATCTTTGTCAGGTATATACATGTCTGTGATTTCTGGTGAACTCATGCCCGATTTTTTTGTTCTGTTATGTGAGGAAGTTGATGAATTTGCTGGGGATCTGTGTGGGAATATTTATTAACATTGTGTTAATATTGTTGTTAGATTGTGTGAAAGACTGTTTATTTAGCTGGGACGGAGGGAGTATACTTTGCTTTATCTTGTTTATTAATGGCGGTGACATTTTCACTTGATTTGCTTTAGCATATGATACCAATTGGGCCAAGCTTTGCATTGCATTACACATTCAACTCATCTTATTGGTTTTAAATAAATATGAATATGCCCATCTGGGTTGGAAAATTTTGTTGAATTAAATAGCCAAAAAAAAAAAAAAAAAAAAAAAAAAAGAACGGTGAACTAAGAGCATGTATTTGCTAATCATTGGAGTTCCAGGAATACGAACGCTTAAGTAATCGGCTTGGGCTGAGAACATATGATATGGCAGTTGAGATAGTTGTTACAGTCATGGTGTGCTGTGTGTTACAAAGACTGTTTCTCTGATGCAAATTTATATGGAGTATTAGAGAATGAACTTGAAAATGATTCAATTCTTTGTTGGTGAATAGTATACCGAATGTTAAATGCATATGGGATGAGATGAGTTATATCCAAAAGAAAAAAAATTAAGCAAAAATCTGTTGAAATGCTCAAGCTATTTACATCCAAGATGTTATATTTATGAACCACTTGTCAATCAAGGCTTTTGTGATTGCTGTAAGGCTATATAGATTGAATTGATATTATGTGTTGGCGGCCATGGGGGGTCTATAAGCTCTAAAGATAATTTCACAGAAGGAGAAGCTGACTGGAAACCAACGTAATGTTGCAGTGATGCAAAAGAACTACCATTTTCATTGGATTGAGGTTTTATATACTAATATATAAGTTCTCTCCCTCAAGTCATTTTTTATATTTTACTTTATGTTTTGAGGATTTGACAACATAGGTAAGTATCCTGCTGAATGAACAGAGCAACAGGAAATGTACAAAAAAAAAACATTATCAAAAAACTCGTACATGTGTCTTGAAGGAGCTGGATTCAGGAGGGGCTAAGGTAAACGACTTTAGTTGCATCTTCTATAGCCTCAGAGAGCAAGATAAACTCGAGGAAACTTGAAGGGAAGAAGATTTATAAAAATCTATATTCAAGGAACTACTCAGTCTATATCTTCTCTAATTGACAAACTTAACCATTTTTTCTACTAACAATGCTATATAATTGAAGGATCTTGAAGTGGAATAGTACTCCATTTCATCTAAGTTAAGTGATTCAAAATTAACAAACCTGTTATCTTAGTTGGTTTCTCTTCATCTGCTCCGTCCTTGATCTTGCAAGGTATTTGTCATAGTTGCAAAAGGCGTCCGCCCGCCTCGGATAGCGGACTGCCTTTGTGCAATTTGGTGGTCGGTGGATAGCCTTTCTGAGAAAAGCGTATACCTTTTGTGGTAGAGGCGTTACCTTATTGTGTAGACGCAGTTTGGGTTTTAATCGACTTTTTTTTTATGGATACTTCGTTGTTTTGGTAAGGAAGGGGGTGCGGCTTGTTAAAAAGGGATCATGCCCTAAATTTTGTTCGGCTTGTCATACTCTCGACAACTATCCACTTACTATTCCCTACTCCAATTTCTCTCTCGTACCTTATTTTTCATACCTCATTTTTCATACTTACAACACTTAACTACCAATTTTATAACACTTTTCTTTCATACCGTGCCCATCCCAAAGTGTGTAATTCCCAACGAGACAGATGGAGTATATCTTTCTTTTTCTTTTTTCTCCTATTTTTCCGCTTCGCGCCTCCTTTCTGTTGCCTCGCCTTTCTACTTTTCCAAGTACGTCTCGCGTGCCTCTCTCCTCTCGCCTTTAAGAACTATGGTCTTTGCTAAAACTGCTGTAAATGTTTAGAACGGGCATTAGGTTGACCATTATGTTCCTAACTGCATCATCATTTGGTAATTTGCTTGTTAGTCTTTTCTGGAGGTAGGTAGGACAGTATGAGTGTATTGTTTGGTATAGTTTTTGCTGCTGACTTGTGTGGAATACTGAAATTAATAAATGGTCGTATGTCGAATCTGAAAGCTTGTTTAGAATGCATGTTGTTCTTAGGACTTAGGAGCAAGCTCATGCTTTACTTGCACTTTATTTGTTTGCTTTTCCCTGGTATCATAAGGGAATTGATCATTTCATATTTTGCTTTATATGTTCGTATCTATCTCTCTAAACCTTTACTTCAGCGTGGTCCGTAATTTTACACGCTCCTTTCCTACCACTTTGTAGCTTCCTTAAAGGAAAATATGTTTGTTGAACTGTTAAAGAGTTGAAGTCTTTAATTTGTTATTGTGAACAGAATGGTTATTGCTGTGCAGTACCTTTTTTTCATTTTATTTACCTTTCAGATTTGGCTATATATGTGTTTTTGTGTGTATTCAGTATATCCTCATTGCTGCTCTTTGTTGTATTGATAAACTCCCATTTTTGCTATATCAATGATTTTATGCTTATGGTTCATAAATCTGATTTTGGTGATGACTTTGTTGTCAAACTTCAAGCACTAACTCATGAGCTTGGGATCGCTTTTCTTTTGATTCCTGATGGAAGAAGGCTAAGATAACTGAACAAGGAAATAGTCTCGCTGAAACCAGATATTGACCTTCTTCTGGGGGGGGGGAGGGTCAGAATATTCCACCTTCTAAGAATTTGATGGTGAAACATTGTACGGTGGTACAAAGCTAGTGTCAATTGCAAACCTACAGACATGAGATATCTGGCTTTGAAAATAATATGGAAAAAGGTAAATTGAGGATCCACAAATTGCACATTTAAACCTGTCAATCTAGGATAAGGAAAAAGAATCACTCTTGCATATATCAATTGTCATCTTACTCCATAATATGAAATAGTTGCTATTATGGTGGTTGGCATCTAACCATGATCTTAATAAATCGTATTTCAACAAAGCCCACAATTGTGTATTGAAATTTGTAGGCTAGTCTGTCTGTATTCGGCCTGTTCCCTTCCTTTCTCTTTTTCGTTGTTTACAGATATAATGGACCTTGATGTATATGTTCATGTTAGTATATGAAGAAGGGTATTAATGTAATTAGTAGTCATAGGATGGTATTTATATATCACGGGGATACCCAATAGTAAATTACGACTTCTCTTTTACTTTATCCGCATACGACGTCTTCTCTTCTCTCTTCCTCTTTCTTAAGCGTCTTAGTTGCTTATCAGTAATTAAGCTTCTTAGTTGTTTATCAGTCGTTATTAAGGAATGTAAAGAGCTGTGAGTATGAGAAGATTAGTTTGTGAGTGGTACACAAGTGACACCCTGGAATTACTATTGTACCATTGAAATCCCTCAATAGTATCTCGAGTAAATGAGAGCAGAACATTTATGCTTGGTTGAATGTTTGTGAGTGAAAGTTACATTGAAATTGTCATATTGAAGGCAACCATAGCTAGAATTGGACATAATTACTAATTGTGTGCAAGGCGAGGCATATGGAGTTTTTTACTTAGTAGGTAAGTTAAGATAAAAAGTGATAAGAAGGTTTAATAGAACTAGTAAGCCCATTTGATCAGCGTTATAGAACCCAAGCGTATAGCACATTGCCCATCGTGTTGAAGGCGTATAACAAAGATCAGAGATTTGCTAGTTAGATTGAGCCGTTCAATACTCATGGCAAATTTGCAATATTACAGCTAGATGAAACTCCCTCATTTCCAATCTAAATGTCCTCAATTCATTTTTTTGGATATCCTAAAATAAATCTTCTCTTTTTATTTTTGACATTTCTTTATCATATTCCAAATTCTTTCTTTCTCTACTTCAGTTGTTGGAAAATGAATGATAATCCACTTCACACATTTGAATGTGGGTTCATTTATCCTTCACCTGTTCCTTTATTTGTCTATTTTGAAGTCAAGGAATCCCTTTCAAGATTAAGGTTTACGCCAGTGCTTGATAAATTCAACTCAGATGACAGATTTCAGTTTTGCAGGCCAATCAAGTGTATTTATCTGTATGAACTGTAAGTCTTCTTGCGTTGATTATAGCGGTTCTCAATAGCTTTGGAATTTTATGTTTCAAGTGGGTGGTGAGATACGGGCGAGTCTTGTCTTAGTGGGTTCCTCTCTTCATATGCACTTTCAAGGTTTCGTCTAGAGGAGATGCAGCTCTTTTGTTGCAATGTGTTATCTTTGCTGTCTTTTAAGTGCAGTTGGAAGGAAAGTAATGGTATGAATATGATTTCCGAGAACAATACTTATCAATGCCCCTTTTATGCATTAGTGTTTGTTTAGTATCTCTGCATGGGCTTCAGCCAAGGGAGCTTTTGGAAATTCCTCTTTCAGGATTAAAGAGTAATTGCACTACTGTGATTGCTTGGTTGGGGTTTCTTGTAGTTGTGATTGTATATTTTGCTCTTTTTTAGTATGATTTGGCTGTGGTTACATGGATATGGTTACAACGTAGTGTCAGGTGCATCATCTTATTGGAACGTAAAATAAAAAGATACTGTTAGAGCGATAATAGGCATTACAAAAATACATTTGTGTATACATATTCCGTCTCGGCATGGTCCCTTAATAAGCTCTCATCAGCTAGAACAGATTAGAAGGACCCATTGACTGATCTTGCCTTAAGAGCCACATTTTTGCGAGTACATAAATAATACTCACTCGGTCCCAATTTTAAGTTCACACTTTCCGTTCAATCAGCCTTAACCACGTTTGATCATGCTTTTCCCTACCCCTCATTATTATACCATATTATACCACTTCTCCACTCTTTAAGCCTCCTACAAGCTCCTAACTGGTGCATCACATGGTATCCATCTCATATGACCAAACTACCCCAAGTTGTTAAAGGCGTGAGGCAGACGAGAGGTTCTAGAAAAGGTGAAAGGCGAGGCGGTTGAAAGTCGGGCGAAAGACGAGCAAGATGGTAAAATATAACATAAAATAGTAAAATAATATTTAACATATATTAAACAAAGCTTAAACATGTTATGAACAAGAGTTTTGCATTAAATAAAGATCACAATCCCACATGTAATAGCAGATTATCACAATTAAAACCGCAAAAGTGAGAATTTTAAGACAAATAAAACATTTGATGTTTAAATCAGTAGACAAGTAGTCACTTAAAAGCTTGGAATTAAGTGAATTATAATACTCCATCCGTCCCAGTTTAAGGTTCTCATTTTCCTTTTTGGTCTGTCTCAGTATAAGGTTTTTAGTTGATTTATTACTTAAAATGGAAAATGGAACCTCTTGTCATTCTCACGACAAAAACTATCTACCCCACTTTCTTTCTCCTACTTTACTTTCATACTCACAACATTTATTTTTTCTTAATCTTCGTGTAAAGTCAAACTTAGAACTTTAAACCGGGATGGAGGTAGTATATATTTTCAAACATATAACGATATACCTAAAGAACGTAAGAGTTAATTAAAACCTTAAATAACAAAAGGAGACCCACAACGTGAATTATTAAACAGAATAAAATTGCAAACCTCCATTTAAAAATTAGAATAAAGTCGGTAGTGTTTTTTCCTACTTCATTGTCGTCGTTCTAATTCGTTGTTTATCACACTTATTTTCTTTTAATCGCTCGAGAGAAATTAAATTACGGATATCTTTCTTTCTCCTGCACGTCACAAGCTAGCTTTACCCCATGTTTTTTCAAAACAACGCATTTTAAGTTAAAACATTAAAAGTACAAGATGGCCCAAGAACTGCGTCGCCCAGACCAAAAAGGCACACAATAGCCCGCCACAAAACCAAAAGGCGGTCGATCCCTAATGGCTCCAAAAGATGAGGCGGGCGAGGGAGGCGCTAGCCTTTTAACAACTATGAACCCACCTTAGCTGATTGTCCCTCATCTTATTCTCATTGTGTACAACTCCTACTTTCCCTCCAATCACCTTAGCCAATTCTCCCTCATATTCATCGCATACCAACAATGTGTTCAAAATTAAAAGAGAAGTTTTGGTATGTTGATAACTTTAAAATTTAATACTACATACCCACACCCAATTTCCCGATGTTGATGTTGCGCCGGAGTCCTTTTTGGTCCATGCTTCATAGATAAAGATATCAATAATTTTAATAAAAAGACTCGCTTGTTTTGCAATTATCAAAGGGCTAATGTTGAATATTGTCAAAGACGTTAATCAGGCCCTCAATTACACATGAAAAGCCAATGCCAGAACCCTCCCCAAAGTCGGATCCGCATGCCCTTGTATTGAGAGCCCTAAATTACTGTTCTTTTTTCTCTCTGATAAGCTATAAGTTGCACTGAAATAATGCAAATAAACAGAGATGGTGAAATTTAACTGTTTTGGTTCCGTTGACTTATTAGTTTCCTATATTCAGATGACTGTTTGAAAATGGGATCCATGTTGCTGAAACTCCTCTATATTGAAATGTGTTGTGTTTGTTACTGCACTGGTCGTCTTACAAGATTTATCTTAGTCTTTTGTGTTTCTTTATGTTGTGTTTGGGGAGGATAGATTTATGTGGGAGAGTCGGTTCTCATCTTGTCATTTTGACTCCCATTACTAAAAACTCATAGATTGGCTCCAACATGTATCTTATCCCTGTAAGTATTTGATTTGGATAGTGATAGTAACCTAGTTGGGGTGCCTTTTGAAGAGGTTAGGATGATAGCATTCCTAGTCTTTAAGTTGGGCACTTTAGTTTCTGAAATACAGAAAGCTACTTATTGTAAAGAAGAAAATAGAAAAAGAAAAGAAAAGGAAAATGAAATGCCTAAACTTGGCTATTGAACCTCCATATTTTGAAAAACAAGTCTGGGTAACCTTGTTGGCGTTAATGATAGAGAATATGGTACTCTGCAATGTTTATTTCAGATATATACTCCCTTGCCCATTTTAAATGTCGCATTTGACTTGTAAGCGTTTATAAGAAATGTGATTTACTTGTTGTGCATTGCTTGTACAATGGTAAATTGCACTAAGGTTATCTTTATTTAGACACGCGATAGACAAAAAGGAAAGTGCGACATGTATTATGCGATGGAGGGAGTATATTAAAGTACTTACAACTGCAATGGTCTGGTCATCTCTGTGGATGCCGCTGAAAGAGCTTTGATGCCTGATATTTGATTACTGTTATGTTGTGTTAAACTGATACCAACAACTGAAATAATAAGAAAAGCCTTGGCGATTTATTCACTCAGAACAATAGAAATACCAACAATTATTAAGACTCTCGACTCTCTCCTACAACTTTCTTATGAAACACAGACAAAGACCAACAATTAAAGAAACAGACGCTTCCCTGTAGAGACCCCTGTTTCCATTTCTTTTTCCATGCCCCTCTATGCCACACCTCTTAGCTATTATATAGCCAAGGGATGCTTACATTCAGCATCTATTTCAGCCCCCAAATCAAGCACTTCCCACTCAAAGCTACAGTTATTTTCTGAATATCATCTGGAATTATTCTCCCAAAATAAATAACAGCTAGCCTTAATTGTCTCCTGATTTCATTCCCTTTCCTTTAGCCTTTTTTCTGTAATATGTTACAATCTGAGGTCTATCATTACCCCCTCCCAAAACATTCACCTTGTCCTCAAGGTGAAATTGAGGAAATTGATTCAGCGTCATATCATAATCCTCCCATGTCGCTTCAAAATCAGGTAAATGCTTCCATTTGATTAAGACCTCTAATCCTCCGCCATTACCTTGACCTCTTTGCCGTACTCCTAAAAGCGACCCAGGTTCAACCTCCAGTTCCAAGTCAGAGTTAAGTTGCTTTGGAATCGTAGGAGAAGAAGCAAAAGAGCCATAAGCTCGTCGCAGTTGAGAGACATGAAAGACTGGGTGGATTGCAGCGTCATCCGGTAACTCCAGTTTGTAGGCTACTTTCCCAACCCGTTGAAGTACCTTATAGGGTCCATAATATCGGGCTGACAACTTCTCATATGGCTGTAGTTTCAAGAAAACCAAGTCTCCTTCTGTAAACTCCACATCGCGTCTTTTATTATCAGCTTGTGCTTTCATTTTCTGCTGAGCTCTCATCAAATGAAAACGCAAGTCATCCAGAATTGCATCACACTTTTCTAAGTACTCATCCACTAACGAAACATTAGACGTGCCTTTATCGTAGCGGAGGAGTACAGGTGGGTCTCTTCCATATAATGCCTTAAAGGGAGTGCATTGAGTGGATAAGTGGAAAGAGGTATTATACCAATACTCTGCCCAGGGTAACCAGCTGGCCTAAGAGCGCGGTTTCTCTGATGCAAAACAACGCAAATATGTCTCAAGGCCTCGATTAACAACCTCAGTTTGTCCGTCTGTTTGTGGATGATACGCGGAACTTCTTTTGAGCACTGTGCCATGCAGCTTGAATAATTCCTTCCAAAAAAGGCTCATAAAGATGGATCCCCGTTCTGAAATCACGGTCTGTGGTACACCGTGGAGCTTGACCACCTCTTTGATAAAAATTGCGGCCACTGATTGTGCTGAAAACGGATGGCTCAAACCAATAAAATGAGCATACTTTGTCAATCGATCCACCACCACCAAAATAGTATCAGTCTTGTCAGATTTTGGGAGCCCTTCGATGAAGTCCATGGTGATATCTTCCCACATGTTGGCAGGTATAGGAAGTGGCTGTAAGTGACCCGCTGGTGACGCTGCCAAGTACTTGTGTTGTTGACAAACAACGCATTCTTGTACAAATTTGGCTATGTCCTTCCTCATGCCAACCCAATAAACTTCTGACGCCGCTCTCTTGAAGGTTTTTAATTCCCCGGAATGGCCCCCAATCGGAGAGGAATGGAACTCCATTAATTTGTGCAGTAACTTGGTGCCTTTAGGAATTACTAGTCGATTTTTGTAGTACAACACCCCGTTAACCACAGAAAATCCAACGTGCTGCTGCTCGCCATTCTGAATGCCCAATTTTACCTTTGTAAGGAACTCGTCCTTGTCAAGGTCTTGCTGCAATATTTCCCAATGCTGCCATTGTGGTACCAACAATGCTAAAAGTTCAGCCTCTATATCTGGTTTGCGTGATAGCGCATCTGCAACTTTATTGCTGGCTCCTCTTCGATACTCGATGTTGAAGTCATATCCCATCAACTTTGTTAGCCATTTATGATATTCATTGCCCACAACACGTTCCAACAAAAATTTTAAGCTTTGCTGGTCTGTGCGAACTGTGAATAGCTTGCCTAACAGATACGGTCTCCACTTTAGAACAGCGAAAACTATGACCATCAACTCCTCGTATATTGGTTTTTCTCAAGCTCGTGTGCCAAGTGTGTGGCTGTAAAATGCTATTGGTCGCTGTTCTTGCATCAAGACTGCACCAAGACCATATCCTGATGCATCAGTCTCCACAACAAAGGGCTGGTTGAAATTCGGCATAGCCAACACCGTAGCAGAAATCATGGCATCCTTGAGTTCTTGAAAGGCAACGTCTGATTCCTTGTTCCCTTCGAATTTGTCCTTCTTCAGCTGTTCTGTTAGAGGTAAAGCAAGGCGAGCATACCCGGCTATAAATTTTCGATAGTATCCAGTCAGCCCTAAAAAAGCCCTTAGCTCGCGCAAATTCTTTGGTGTAGGCCAATCAACCATGGATTGTATCTTCGTAGGGTCAGCAGCAACCCCATTCCCAGAAATAATATGGCCTAAATAAGCCACCTGATTCTTCCCAAACTCGCATTTCTTTTTGTTGATATACAGATGATGTTGCTGAAGTACTTCTAGAACAGCAAATAAGTGCTCACAATGTGCTTCCTCAGTTGGGCTGTACACCAATATGTCATCGAAAAATACTAACACAAATTTGCGTAAGTATGGTCGAAAAATATCATTCATTAGAGACTGAAAAGTAGCCGGTGCGTTAGTTAGACCGAATGGCATAACTAGAAACTCATAGTGGCCATCATGAGTTCTAAACGCGGTTTTTGGTACATCTTCAGGTTTGACTCGTATTTGATGATAGCCCGATTTAAGATCTAACTTAGTAAAAATTTTAGCACCAAATAACTCATCTAGCAATTCATCAATTACGGGAATAGGATACTTATCTGAAATTGTTGCCTTATTTAGTGCACGATAATCCACGCAAAATCGCCATGAGCCATCCTTCTTTTTTACCAACAAGACAGGGCTAGAAAATGGGCTAGTACTTGGTTTGATGATGCCTGCCACTAACATCTCTTCGATCAGTCTTTCAATCTCCGCCTTTTGTATAAATGGGTAGCGGTATGGTCGCACGCTAATTGGTGGAGTACCTTCTTTGAGCGTTATGGTATGTTCATGTCCCCGAATAGGTGGGAGTCCTACCGGCTCATCAAACACCTTAGGAAATTTAGTCAATGTAAGTTGTAACCAAGCAGGTGTAGTTGGTTCCTCACCATGTCTCTCCTCCATCCGATTAATTTTCACCAGGAATCCTGATTTTGCTAGTCGGATTGTTTTCATCATCATCTTCAATGATACTAGAGATCGCTCCAACGATGGGTCTCCCTGCAAAACTACTTTTTCCTCTCTGATGTGGAAGGTCATCACCTGCGTTTTCCAATTTGTCTGAACCGTACCAAGTTTCTCCAGCCATTGTATTCCCAAGATCATATCAACACTGCCCAACTCCAATGGTAGGAAGTCTTCCATAATTTCTGCTCCTTGTATTTGCACTACAACTCCACGACATATTCCCCTTCCTAGAACTGAACTACCTGTTCCCAAAGTCACCCCATATGCAGCAGTCTCTGTTGCTGGAATCTGAAGTTGTGACTTCAGCCTTTGTGAGATAAAGTTGTGCGTAGCTCCGGGGTCAACTAAGATGACCACACCCAAGCCTTTCACCGAGCCTTTTAATTTCAACGTTTTCGGTGAAGAGATACCAGCAACCGAATTTAAGGAAATTTCTGCCATCTAACCAATTTCTGCCACCTTAGTTTCAGCCCCTATCTCTTCGTTGGGAACCAGGTCTACTCCGTCTTCATCAATCTCGTCACAGACCAACATCACACGGATTTCTTTGATCTTGCACTTATGGCCATGAGACCATTTCTCATCACACCTGAAGCATAACCCGCGATCTCTCTTCTTCTGGAGCTCAGAATCTGTGAGACGGCGGACTTCTGCAGTCGACCGTTGTACGGTCGCGGTACCTCCAGCCGCTGTTGCACCTCCTTGTACAGGGGACCTTATTTGCGAGCTATGGTAAGGCTGAGTAGAGGAATACTGGTTTGGGCTTTTATTAGGGCCCTTTTGAGACAATACCCAATTCTTCTCTTCTATTCGCTGAGCCAACACCATGGCCCTATTCAAAGTATTAGGCTCCAAAATTCTGAGTTCAACCTTGATTTCAGGCTTGAGCCCGTTCACAAACTTACCCAGCGATACGTCATCAGGTATTCCTTTGAGTGGGGCTGACATGGCTATAAATTTTCTTCTGTACTCTTGAACAGTGCCATCTTGTGCTAACGCAGCCCATTGTTCCTGCAGTGAGCCTTCCTGACTTGTCCGAAAATGCTTCGGGAGCTTTCTTTTCAAGTGTTCCCACGTAGCAATCGGCATCCTTTGCTCCTCCCACTGAAACCAAGCTAATGCGTCTCCTTCGAAGTTAACCATTGCAGCCTCTAACTTCTCATCCTCTGTGAACTGATTGATAGAAAAATATCTCTCCGACCTGTATATCCATCCATCTGGATCTGTTCCATCAAAAATTGGCATTTCCAATTTTCGACTGCGAAATTCGCTTCGTCCCCCGTACGTCAACGATCTGGAATTTTCCCCTCCACTGTCAGCAGTGTTCTCCTTCATCTTGGCAGCAGATCTGTTCTGGTTGGACTTCTCAATAGCTTGCATCAGTTGGTCGAATTTTCGATTGAGATCCTCCTTGACTGCATCAATGGCTCCCTCGACAGCCTCAATTCGCTGAGTACTGCTCCTAGTCTCCATCTCCCCGGGTCGCTCGATACCAATTGTTAGACTGATACCAACAACTGAAATAATAAGAAAAGCCTTGGCGATTTATTCACTCAGAACAATAGAAATACCAGCAATTATTAAGACTCTCGACTCTCTCCTACAACTTTCTTATGAAACACAGACAAAGACCAACAATTAAAGAGACAGACGCTTTCGTGTAGAGACCCCTGTTTCCATTTCTTTTTCCATGCTCCTCTATGCCACACCTCTTAACTATTATATAGCCAAGGGATGCTTACATTCAGCATCTATTTCAGCCCCCAAATCAAGCACTTTCCACTCAAAGCTACAGTTATTTTCTGAATATCCTCTGGAATTATTCTCCCAAAATAAATAACAGCTAGCCTTAATTGTCTCCTGATTTCATTCCCTTTCCTTTAGCCTTTTTTCTGTAATATGTTACAATCTGAGGTCTATCATGTTGATGAACATTACTTCCTCTATCCATAAATGAATGTCCAAAATTCCAAAAATTTTGTCCCAAAATCAATGTCCAATTTTTGAGGAAGTTATTAAACCCTCCCTCAACATACAACAAGGTCTAATTCACACTTAAGACTCACTGTGTAATATGGTGAGATCATTAGGGTTTTATGTACTCGTGTTTCTAAAAAATGCTTAAATTCAACCTTTTAACAAATGTCCTTTAAATTGAAATTTGGACATTCATTTAGGGACGGAGGGAGTATATTAGTTGTTTCAGCCTGTTTTTTTAGCATCAACTTAAGTTCTCATTGCAGGATAGGCATAACATCTGTAAGTAGTTTAGGTGTTGTCAGTTCGAAGGGAGGTTTAGTAAAAAGAATTAAGAGCAACAGTTTAGGTTAACGAGGTCGTACACTCAATTCTTACGTTGGATTTCATTTATTGATTCATTATTTTATAAGAAAAGAAATAGGAGTGCCTAGAGAGATCATGCACAAATTAATAAGGTTTACATGACAATTTGGACCTGTTTGCTCATTAACATGTATGAATACGCTTTGACTTCTGTATATTTTATGACACTTTTAGAAACCTATCTGTATTTTATTGATTGCTAAAAATTCTTGATTTATCATTGACTATTGCCTCTTCTGTATATAGGTAAAGCTGTTTTTGTCCGAAGAATCTCCTTCGCAGGTTGGTTTGAATGGTGAGGATCATCTCCAGGTGAAGGCATCATGGCCATCACATTCAACGGGTTCTAATGATAATCTGCCACCGGGATTCGAAGGAATTCAACCAGCAAACTTGCTGAGGAATAAGTTGTCCCAAATCCCTGTCATCAGATGGAAATGCCCCCCAAGAGTGAGTCATTACTCTTGTTTAATTAATCAAGCCTTCATTTGTTTTCTCATAATGCAATGCCTTGGGGCATCATACTAATAGTTATTTAACGAATAATTTGTTATGTAATTGTGTATTTAACAAAAGAAAACAGAACAGAAAGAAAGAGATAGGAAGCTTGAAAAGACAGTGTGTCACTTGCTCATTGAAATAAAATTGAGATTCAATATTTTAAATGGTATTAATATCATGACATTTGCCCCATTCATATTAGACACACAGTCAAATTAATGAAAAGGTTCTAGAAAAAGATACGAGGTTACAATGCAAAATCATTTAAAAACCATGGTAAGAGATTTGGAGGGCGCTGATATCTCTAATAACCTAAATGAAACGGGTAGCACTTTGTAAGGCTACTTCCCCATTGCAGTGTTTCATCTTGCTATTTTCTCCTCTCTTAGAAGTAGGGACGTCAGTTTATTGAGGGGCTGAGTAGATCCACATTTAAGTAGTTTCTTATCTAGTTCTCTTCCCATAATTATTGTTATTTATTGCTGGTTAAGCACACACTCTTATAAGGAAGCTCAGAAGACTAACAAATGCTGATTGGGAGAGAGAAGACAAAGTGAGAAATTCTTATTTCTCCTTTTTAGCAGTTCTTTCGTCTGAGTTAATATTGTTATCTATCACTTTTGTTGTTTCACTAGTTATGTTCTGGTATATATAGCCATTTCTTGATTATTTATTTTGACTTGCTTACATAGGTAGGACTGTGGGAGTAATAGCTGCATAGCTTTTACTGCTCTGCTGATTTTTTGTCTAGAGGTTCTCTAATCTGTAATTAGATTATACTACCTCCGTCCAAAAATGATAGTCTCATTTGACTATCCAAACATTTTAACAACCTATTAGTGATGTTTACTTATTGCTCAATTACTCCTCTTCTTCCTTGGTTGACTCTCATCCTCTCCCCTCTTCCTCTTCTTCCTTGGATGACAATTTTGGAAGTTCAATAATTTTACCTAACAATTTTGGAAATGAAACATCTTTTTAAGACAAACAAAATTAGAAAATGGGAACATCTTTATGGGATGGAGGGAGTATCATAGTGTGCATCTCTGAAGAGATTTATCAAAAGAAGATGAAGCCCAAAATCAGATGTTGAGGGCATAATTGTGGATAGCAAACCAAAAGGACATTCCCATACTCCCTCCGTCCCGCCCGACTTAGGACAATTTGTCATTTTAGGCCTCCCACTCGACTTAGGACGTCCCAAAATGGCAAGTTTATATTATTTTTTATTCAATGGGACCCACTTGTCATACTGACAACAACATTCCCCTTACTATTCCTCCCACTCATTCTCTCTCCTATTTCACTTTTCATACTCACAATACCTTCCTAAATCTGCACTTCTTACACCAGGCTCTGCCCCAAAATTAGCTTCTTTTTTTCTGTAATATACAGCTTCACCTTTCGAACTATCAGGCCCTAATGTGCATTTAGAATGCTGTGCTGTTCACACCAGGGGCATTGGGGTATCCATGGATGGATAGGTTCTATTCCCTCTGTCCCAAATTGAACGACTATTTTTGTTCCAAAATGAATGACATTTTGAAACTTTTCCATAAAAACTGCCCCTAAATGATTATTTTTCTAATTTTCTTTTCATAGTTGATTATATTTTTGCAAAATATAAAATTTTGAAACTGAATAGCGAGAATCTTTGTGATTTTTTGCTATTAAAAATCAACATATTCAAATTGACCCTTAAATTCAACATGGTCATTCAATTTGGGACGGAGGGATTCAATTTGGGACTGAGGGAGTAGTAGAATTGCCTAAATGCCCACTTCCTTAAATTTCATGAAATTATACAAGTGGACATCAATATGCTGACAAAAGGACAACAACTTAATTTAACGGTAGTTGGGACAGACAGGAATACAGTCTAAAAGTTAAGGGAAGTACAATCTTAAAAGTTAAGGAAAACAAATTTGTTGCAGTGCTTATGGATGAACTTAATAGGGAGTACAAAGATACATCCTCTTGCGATGAAATCTATGCCAAGTATATAGATTTTTTATTTTTTTTTTTGTTTTCTAATCACCACCACATTCTCTTATTTAACTTTATCAAGTGCTCTATGTTGTAAATCATATTAATTATTTGGTGCGAGTATATTGGTTCTCAGACATCTGAGGCGAGAAGGAAATATATTACTCGTATTTCCCCTATAACATGGATTATTCTTTCTATTGAATTCCACAGTTTGCAATTGACTTCACGTGGGAAGTAGTTGCTGGAGAAGAAAGCAAGGAACTCGAGATTGAAAACCAACGGGAGATGAGAGTGCTAGAAGCCGTGTACCCGCGTCCTTCAGCCATTCCTCCAAAGTATGACATTTACTTCATAAAACGTGCATCATTCATAATTTCCTCTGTTTTCCTTTTAAATTAATATTTTTTTTTACTTTCCTCTTTCTTTGCAGCCCTGCTTTATTGACGGGTATTGAAGATTCTTATCACGATGATCAACACACTCCCTTAATTCCCCTCACCCCAATTGAAGACGAAGATACAGGGGCAGATTCGTCATTTGATAATTCTAATAGCACTCTTTTAATGAACTCACATCCCCAGCAGGTTTCGACTTCTGCAAATTTACCGTCCCAACTTAATGGTATTCCTTCAGGTGTAGACCCAGATATACTAAATGCAGCATATTCTGCTTTGCAAGCCGTAGCAAATAATGATCAAGGAAATTTGATCGACCCGAATTTGCTCATGAACATTCTCAGCAACCCTCAGATGATCGAGAAACTGGTTTTGACCCATGGATCATCCGCCAACCAACAATTAGCTGATGCACCGCCGGTCCACCCAATCACTGCCCATGTCCCATTCTCGTCAGCAGCTTCTTCGAGTGGGTCCTACTATCCTCCCCCAAGTAGGGTGGGACCCACTCCTGTTCCGGTTCCCAATTTTCGACCACCACCACCACCTCCTCCTCCTTTGCCGGAGGTCGTACTTCCGGTGGGTCCCCCGCCACCTGTCAGGAAGGACCTAAACTATTATAAGAGCCTGATTCAACAACACGGTGGAGACAAACCGGAGTCGAAAAATAAGGTAAATAAGCCTTGTATCTATTTTAATAGCTCGAGGGGCTGTCGTCATGGGGCAAACTGTGCTTTTCAGCATGATTCATCTTCCCAGCAACATACAAGCAGCTTACCCGAAGTGCAAAGTTCAAAGAGGATGAAAATGGATAGGGAGATAACGGGTACATAATTTGCAGTTAGCACCGCTGTGTACATTTTTCCTTGCCCTCCACAGCTTAGATTTTGCTCGGAACGGAATCGATTTTCCTTTTTTACCCTTTTCTTAATTTATCTCTTTGTTTGATACTCAAGGTGGTATACATGAGGGTTTTGATTCGAAGTCTAATATCGGAAATTTTCATGGTAATAGTATAATTCATCCATGAGTTTTGATGATTCCTTAATGGATCTGCTTTACATGGACTTTTGTTTCTCCTTTCCAAAACCTTGGTTTTTTTTTTTTTTAAAATTAAGTCTAATAAATTGAGCTGCAAAAATCATCAAATACGGGGATATGTTTACAATGAAAAATCATCATATCAAATATGGGGATATGTTTACAATGAGATTGCTAAATTATGTGCTAAATGGTATTCCCTCCGTTCCATAGTAAATGTCACGGTTACCGTTTTGGTTTGTCTCAAAATAAAATAAATGTCGTATTTTCAAATAAGAAAGTGAGTTAATACAATTTATTATTGCGTAAGTAATGTAATAATTGGTAAATTAAGTTATTAGTTTAAAAACTTAGACAAGTAGGACCAGGAAAGAGAGTAGTCCTGGCAAGAGGATGACATTTTTTTTTTTTTTTTTTTTTTTTTTTTGATGCGGGTTAAGAACTCGGCCGGATGTGCAGGCCAGAGTCACCATGGTATGCTTGGCGGAGGTAAATCGCGGGATGTGCTTTTATGCGTAGGGGTGGCGGCACATTATGCTCCAGGCCTCGAGGAGCCCTCCTACAAGGCATTTACATCGCTCTTACGTCACCAAATGCATTTGCTCAAATTTGCTCACTGTGAAGGCATTTACATCACTCTTCTGACCTTGAATGGTGCTCCGACTTTGCACCTGCAAAGAGGATGACATTCTTTTATCCTACATAGAGTGAACAACTTATTTATCTTGAAGGAAGTTCTTCCATAATAAATTTAAAAAAAATATTATTGACGTTTGTTATATATAATCTATGTATAACATATAAAATAAATCAATCACACAACAAAACGATATACGTGTTTCACCAAATTAGCTACGTCCACGAGCAGAGGACAAGAATATTATTACCAACTATCAATCACCAAATACAATATCTAATCTAATACACGAACTTTTTGATCACAAGAATTCACAACTTTGCAAATCATATATCTAGAGAAACAGAGAGACAAGAAAACCCTTTAAACACCTATAATTATTGATTTCTATCACACTATGAATTACATCATAAAAACTGCTATAAAATAGGGCTTATTTATACCGCCTATACCTAACCCTGCAGGGTTTTCTAATCCTGCACAAAATCTGCCGCTGATCAGGCCCAATTCGGGACACCGCGCGATCGCCCCAAGGGGGAGCGCGATTGCGCCCTTTAGGCAGCAACTCCGCGCAATTGCCCCCTTGGCTAGGCGCAGTCGCCCCCTTCGGCCTGTCACAGAAATTACTGATTTTCCCTTGTTCCCGATCACAAACCAAAACTCCCCTCTACCTCAAATGTATTATGCCAAACACCAACTTTGTCCTCCGGACAACTAAATTTGTATCTTCCAATACGCCCAAATGTGTTACGTCGAACACCAAAAACACTTGCTGCAACAGTTGATTAGGCCCGTTCAACAAGTAAACAAATGTGTTTACTAGACACCCAAATGTATCCCCTGGACTCCCAAGCTGTGCTGCGTCTAGCACACCAATGTGTCTGCAAGACACCCAAATGTGTCACTGTAGTAGGCACTCAAAATTGCCCCAACCAACAATTGGGCAAATACAGTCGACACTGTATCTTGCCAACCCAAGCAGATGAAGCGCCCATATCAGTGGAATCCCCAACAGTAAGTACCTTTTCTTTGATTCCTTCCTCGCTTCTCGATTGTGTGCTTTGACCTACTAACCGTGGCTTGCCCAGTTCAACTCCACCTTGAGTAACTTGCTGCTCCACCGATTTGTCAACCACCCCACACGAAGCCATGCAACATGCTTCCTTCATATGTGTCTCTATCATACCCTATGTTGTACGATGATTGACACCCAAACCCAAACGCAGAACCTTGAAGGACGTATAAGGAATCTTATTTTACCCCTTTCAGAATTACATTCGAACCCCTGTAGACATTTACTGCTCCACCTTCACCTTTGAAACTGTATCCCATCTTATCTAGACGACTAAGCGATATCAGATTCTTCGTCACTTCAGGAATATGTCTAACCTTGTTCAATGTACAAAACTTACCACCCAAATTTCGCACTCTAATGGAGCCCACGCCAACTACCTTGTAGACAGAACCATTATCAATATAAATATCACCCCTCCGTCTCTTCGTAAGTCGCAAACTATTCTCTGCGCGAATACATGTGATAAGAAGCCCCTGAATCAAGAATCCATCTAACTATCATACCTTTGTCTTCTTCGGTTACTAGAGCATAGTCCTCTTCATCGTCTTCTGCCATAATTGCAGTAGACCCAAATTGCTCGTTCTTATTCAACCTGGGAATTCACGTTTCTATTGCCCCCTTTCCTTGCAGTAATTGCAGATATCTCCAGGTCTTGGACCCCTTTTAGAAGAACCCCTGTTTCTCCTACCTTGGCCCCTATTGTCTTCTGCAACCAATCCTGCTGACTGACTAAGATTCTATAGATAAACCACTCGCCTTGCGGCGCATATCTCTGGTCTTGAGATTATTTTTAACCTCTTTCGATGTAACCGTATCCTTACCATTAATGCAGGAATCCACAAACCCCTCATATGGCAGTGGTAAATAGACACACAACATAAGAGCAATATCCTCATCTTCAACCTTAACATCAATATTACACAATTCAAGTAATAAAGGTGTAAATCGATATATGTGATCCCTAATGGGCGTACCTTCCATCATTCGGAGAGAATACAACTTCTGCTTCAGATATAGCTTGTTAGTCAATGATCGTGTCAGATGCAAATCTTCCAACGCAAGCCACAGAGCACCTACGGAATCAGTATCTGCAATATCCGCTAGAACATCATCATCTAAGCACCTGATGATTTTAGAGTGGGCCCTCTCATCTAGCGCGATCAGATCTGCTGCTTCTTTCTCAGCTACCTTCCCCGAACCCTCTGCTGTTGCAGCTGTGAAAACTGCTACTGCTTTGCCCTTTGAATCCTGGCAATTCCTGATTGCAACAACCACCGGAGCATGTCTTTCAACAAGGCCTTCATCTTGATTTACCAAAGAGAAAAACTATTCTTTCCATTGAACTTGTCAACATGCTATTCAATTTCTGATTTCATCTTCTTTTACAGCGGAAATCCCCTAGATTTTATCAACCTGATCGGCTCTGATACCATTTTTTTATAACAGATCTATGTAGAAGATAGAAAATAAATCAATTACACAACACAACGATATACGTGGTTCACCAACTTGGCTACGTCCACGGGCAGAGGGCAAGAATATTATTATCAACTGGCAATAACCAAATACAATCTCTAATTAATGCACGAACTTCTTGATCACAAGAATTCACAACTGTGAAAACCATAGATTTAGGGAAATAGAGAGATAAGAAAACCCTTGGAACACCTATAATTATTGACCTTTATCACACTAAGAATTACATCATAAAAACTACGAAAAAATAGGGCTTATTTATACTTTCTATTCCTAACTGCAGGATTTTCTAATCTTGCACAAAATTAGCCACTGATCAGTCCAATGAGGGACACTGCGCGATCGCCCCTAGGGGGAGCGCGATTGCCCTTGGCTAGGCGCGGTCACCCCCTTCGATCTTTCACGAAAATTACTGATTTGCTTTTATTCAATCCACTAATTTTTCTCAAATTAGATGATATCAAAGCCAACAACATTATTCTTAATGATGCAACAATCTCATTGAAATAATTAATTTTACTTAAGATATCAATCAAAATCAATCGATATTAAAGTTACGTTCTCTCGATCTCAAAATGAATATCTAATTTATTCAATTAAAGTGACATTCTATGAGAATTCTCGAAATAAATATCTAATTTATTCAAAACATTGTCTAAAAAATGAATGTTAATGCTTTTGAAAATTTATTAAATTATTCATTATAAAATAACAACTTTAATTCATAGTTATTCTCATGATCCATTATGAAAATTTATTAAATTATTCATTATAAAATAACAACTTTAATTCATAGTTATTCTCATGATCCATTATGATGTACTCCCTCCTCACACATAAGGTTATTAGTTTGATTTTATACGAGTATTAAAAAATATAATTGTTATTAATATAAAAAATATAGTATGAAAGAGAAATTGGGTAGTAAGTTTTGTTTTGATAATGACAAGTAGGTCCATTGTATATTTTAAATAATAAAACAACTAAAAACTTTATGCTGGAAAATATCAAAATGGAAATTAAAAATCTTATTCAAGTACGAACGGAGTAATTATTAAGGATTTTTATTTATTTATTCAAATAAATATAATCAAATCCCAACTTTTTAATTGGGATTGTAAAATTTTGGTTAAAGACTTTTTGTACTTATTCTACTATTTATTTACTCACATACTTTATCCGGCCTTTGCCTTGCTCAATTTGTGGTTATCTTCTTTCCTCAATTTGCACTTTCTGAAATAATCTTTACGTAAAAATAAAAGAGTAAGGAACATTATATTTATATTTATGTAGATATAAAGGTTGTGATTCCAAAATAGTCAAATTCCAATTCCCTAGAAAAGATTGGTCTTTTTGTCTTTGTTATTTTAATTCTATAATTGATAATCTTATACTATTTTAATAAAATTCTAAAATCGATAATAAATAATACTCACTCCATCTCGATTTAATTTTGTTACTTTCCTTTTTAATCTGTTATACATAATAAAATTTTTAGTTTTCTTTATTAATAAAATAAACAATGATACCCAATTTATATAATCACAATAAAAATTCACTAACTATTCTCTACCTACTTTCTCTCTCGTACATTACTTTTTATACTTACAACATTTATTTTTTCTTAATCACCACGTAAATTAAGCTAGAAACATTAAAATAGAACAGAGATATAATTAAAAATAGATCTCGTGTAAAACACGTTTTTTGCTAGAGATATAATTAAAAATAGATCTCGTGTAAAACACGTTTTTTGCTAGCGTGTGTTTTAAAAAATGACAATATTAATATAAAAGTGAAAGCATTAGTATAATATAGTGTTTGTTTGTATTTTAAATAGTGCTAGTGATAGTGTTAAATACTGTCAGTGATAGTGTTAAAAGAAAATTTACCCCGTGTTTTAAAATAAATCTACGTTATTTACAAAATACCATGCTGTATTTTAGAAACACGTTTTTCTTAATTTCTTTTAAAATATTTTTTTCCAGAAAATTTGTTAATGTAATATTCTCTCCGTTTTCGCCCGTCCCACGTAAGCGTGAACTTTTCAAAATGACAGTTTTTATTATTTTATATTCAGTAGAACTTATTTGTCATACTAACAACAATAATCTACTTACTATTACTATTACTCTCATTCATTCTCTATTATATTTTATTTTTCATACTTACAACACCCCTTCACCTATTCTCCTCTCTTATTATAATATTATTCCTTTGTTATTGTGCCTAATTTTTTTGTTAACACTCACGTGAGATGGAGATAATATATACTTCCTCTATCCTATTCGAAAAGAATAGACCTATTATGAGAATTAAAAATAATGTATAGTTAAATGAATGCATCATTTCATCCTAACGGATGTAACTCTTTCTAACGGATGCATTATAACTATATATAGGCACTGGCGGATCCACTTATATGTAAGAGGGTCAAGTCCCCTGAGACCATACACATCGGTGACTCTCCAAGTGAGAGTCACCCCAAAAAAAAAAAAAAAAAAAGAAAAAGCAAGGAAAGTCACGAAATTGCATGACTCCGGGCAATTTCTTGCCCTGAGGTTGACCCCGGTTGTTCATCTTTTCTTTTTTTTTTTTTATCAAATTATTTTGATTTTGTATTTATATAAATATATTTTTAAAATTAATATATTTTATATATTAATTTTATTTTTAAAAGGTTGGGTTGGGTTAGGTTGGGTCGAAGTCACTGATGGGAGTATAAATTATATAAGGTTGGGAGTGTGTATATGAAAGTGAGAGAAATTAATATTTTATTTGAGGTTGGGTTGGGTCGGGGTCACTGATGTGGATAACCTGAGCTATTCACTTATTTCATAGTAGTCCTTTATCTTATTTGAAAAAAAATATTTATCTTGCAATTGACCCCCCTCAAATTTTGTAATATAACCCCCCTCAAAATTACATAATTATATTTTATAGTATAAACATTTTATCCCACAAATTATAAAACATTATTTTATTTTGTCTTAATTTGAAAAATAAAACCCTTTCTCATTTGAAAATATCTATATTTATCTTTACATGGTTGTTAAGGGCATGTAGTCAAGTTAAATACTATGACTACTACTTTACATACTATGACTACTACTTTACCGTTTAGTTTTAATATCCGTCCCATTATAAATATCACACTTTTTTATATTAGTTTATTCCAAAATAAATATTGTATTTCTAATGAATTTTATTACTTTGAAAAAAAAAATGTTATATATGTCACATCAAAATTTTATATTTTCAATAAAGTGGTTTAATTCGATATTTTCTTGCTAACTCAAAATTTAACCCCCCTCAACATAATTTCTAGATCCGCCACTGTATATAGGGGTCGGGTCCCCATATCATTCTCTAAGACTCTTTACATCCCTTCAAATTCAATGTGTAGACATAATATAGCCATAAAGTAGGTACTTCATTGACATTAGAAAACAAATACAAACAGCTGCTCGAACCTTACATCCTCTTTTTTCTTTGAAAGTAAAACGAAAAAAGAAAAAATGATAAACAAAAGTAAGAAGCACAAACACAAACTAGAGACCACAAGTAAAAGCACGCGAGGTCTGGGTGTCCATAGATGAACTGTAGCCAGACTTTTTATTGTTATACTAAGAGGTGGGAACGAGGCTAGCTAGTCATCAAAGATGCTACTACTTCACTCAGCATTTGGTTGTATGATTAAGTTCTTGCGGTTCTTCTTTGAGCAGTAGTTTATGCAAGTTGCATACATTTCCTCATCTACAAAAACCAAAGTCCAAAAAACTTAGATAGTATATAAAGACAACATTTAGTTGTTACGAGTATAAACAAAGAGAAAGAAAAAACAATCAAAATTCTTATTTTTTACCTTTTTGGAAATTGATATATGATTATAATCATTTAAAAATTTGAGATGATAAAGGAACATAGTGAGACCATTGTTTTTCGATGAACGGAGATATCATCAGGAAATTAAATTGCCCAAACAATTTATGGCCTTTGAACCATCGTTGATTCACAAATGATATACTTTAAATATATGAAATTTGAACCCATCCAAGGGATCATGAGAGAAGGGAAATTACCACTTTTAAACGAAGCACAAGTGTGAGTTTCACAATTGGTGAGATAGTTTTCAAAGGAACACTGGACGTCACATTTGACATAACAAGGCCAAAGTCCATAACTGGGTCTGCAAACCTCCATGCAGTCATTATAGCAGCTTGTGTAATCAGCTTTTGCAAATCCCAAATTCCCACTGATCAGGAACATCATTAACACGAGGACTGCGACCATCTTTGAACCTACTTTCTCCATTGTAGTGGTAAATATTGCTAATATCAGTATTATTTATCTGTTTGTTACTTGTAATGGCTTTTTATGAAATCTGATGCTCTGTATTTATAGAGAATAGGAGGGAGAGGGTTTCCTAACAACCAGAGTATGTTATAGGAAGCAAAGTGGGAATATTGAAACATTATGAATGGTCTTAAGGATGAAATTTCGTCAAGAGGCCAAAGTTGGAAATTAATTTGGAATCTCAGAATTTATGATCGTATCAAAGCAGTTGCATTACACGTGCAGGATCAACGACCCACGATATTAATGCGCGTCACTGTTGTTATTGTTAGAGATATTAACAATATGGGTTAATATCTCTAACATATCTAACGGTTATTGATGATGCCAAAATGTCGAATCAGCCCAAATCCAAGTAATCGGTTTGCTCCGGCGATTGATTAACCTGAAAATAAGACAAAACACGTAAACTAAGTCGGGTCTTTACCGGCAAAGGCCCTCCGGCGTGAAAGTAAGTTCACGGTTTGTAGTGAGAGAAACTAAATTGACAGAGTTTCGGAATATCAAAAGTAACGTACCCGAATATGGAAAATATGGCTTGTATTTATAACGATGGATTGACAGAATCCATGTTGAACTTGGACTGTAAAGAGATAAGGTATAATCCTAGGGGGATTATATCTGTTAGAGAGTCCTTGTTTGATCTGAATTGTAGGAGGTGGTTACAATTCTGATAAGATTGTAACTGCTGAATCCTTATTTGACTAGGATTGTAAGAGCTGCTTGCCGAAAAGCCGAGGAGCACAAATTCCTTATCTCGGCATATGATGATATGCCGAGATGCATGAATTCCTTTCCTCGTCAAATGTAGATAAGCCGATATGAAGATAGGCCTAGATGAATAATTTAGTCTCCTCGTCATATGGAGATGTGACGAGGTGCGAACTTTTCTCTCCTCGTCATTCATGACCTCTCGATCCATGATGAGCCGGGGAAGGAATGAGTAATATGGGGAGCCCGTTGACAACGTCAAGGACGAGGAAGGCACCTCGTCCTCTATGGAGGCGATCTCAGCATACGAGGGAGGTCTCCTCGGCCCTTATAGTTGGGGCATTTATATGTGCTTGCTGGGTCTTGTTGAACTTTGGTCGGCCTTATTGATGCCGAGATGGATGTACGAGGGACCGACATCGTAATTTGAGATGGATTATGTTTATGGCCCAATCCACTTGGGCCTGACCCGGACAAGCCCATGTTCGTATCTCGGTTTATACTGTTCAGTGGCCCCCGACTTTCTAGATCGGCTTAGGACGAGGAGAAAGTCATCTCGTCCTCGGCTTATGAGAATACGAATAGGTTGCCACGTGTCAGCGTCGCTTCAAATATGTCGTTTCATTATCTGTCGGGTTAATGGTGCCATGATGGGCGCGTCCCACGAAGCTCTGACATGCCTTGAAAACCTGCACACGCATTAAATCTTGGGGGCGACATACCCGATTACCCGTTTTGCTTTCGGATTTGACCCGATTTGTTGAGTATAAAAACAAATATTCCCTTTCATTTTAACCTTTCTTCACCTAGGCATTTTGAGAGCATAACTTGGGAGATTCAAAAACCTACCGTGTTCTTGAGCCCCGAATCTTCGGCGACACTTGATTTTCCCGGCGTAGTTGATTCCGACCGTTTTCAACAAACAATTTCTTCCCTTTTACCGCTTTCTACACTTGTTTTTTCGTTTTCTTGGGTTTTGGTAAGATTTTAGATTTCAAAAACCGCCATTGTTGAGCTGTTTGAAGCTTTTTTCTGGAAATTTTGTGCATTTGATTCTTGAATCTTCTTGCCCCTTCATTCCCCCTTTAGAAATGGCACGTTCTTGGGACCATTCCCCTCGATTCCTTTATGGATACCACAAAGGCAATTTAAGGGTTTATCGGAGAGAGAGAGGACCATGGTTGCTGGTGAACTTGGCTGATATAGGAGAAATGTTGAGGAAGTATGGTCGTACGAGGTTGTACGTACAGTACCCAGACAAGACGAGGATAGATCGAGTTGATTCATTGTCCCCTAGTATAATCTTGTTTGAGAGTAGAGCCAAGATAATTGAACACATCAACCTGTTCTACCCGTCTTCGGATCACATTGCTCGTGCTCATTTGAGTGGTAAGGCTCCCTCCTCGGCCTTACTGTAATGACGAGGAGGAGCACCCCTCTTCCCCGTCTGAGTATCAGCTTGGGACGATGTACTTAAATTTTGCTCCATGGCTTTTTGCAGATATGATGGGAAGAGGAGGTGAGGCCACTACATCCACTAAGACCGTTGATGCTTTTGCTGAGGGCGAGCAAGTTGAAGGAAAAGGAGGCCGAGGGAGAGGTGGCCGAGGTAGAGGAGGATGAGGCCGAGCTAGACCAGTCAAGGCCGGGGATCCCATGCTGGAGGCATTATATATGAGATACGGTGTGGACAGGAACGAGTTCCGGTTAACTTATATTGGACGTCCCACCTTTGAAAATGATGAAGAGGAGAAGAGCTTTTATTACAACGACAACCATGTCCAAATCTACTTCAAACAGTTTCAGCAGGGACTTCGTCTCCCTTTTGACCCCTTCATCAATGAGTTTCTGGGTGACATGAAAGCTGTCCCGGCTATGTTGGGAGCCAACGGGACTAGGGTCCTCGTCAGCTTCATAGTCTTGTGCCGTAGTTTAGGTTACGAGCCTACCCAAGCCGCCTTCCGTCACTTCTTCTCTATCGGCTACGTTAAGAGTTCTAGGCTCTTAGTCATACAGAGTGACTCTAAGAAACCGAAGATTATTCTCCCCATGTCTAGCAAGGTAGGAGGCTGGGAGAATCACGTTATTAGGGTAGAGAGCCGATAAGGCTGGGAGTTCCCCTCTCCTCCTGATGTGCCGTATGTGTCTAGGGAGGTACTAAAAGTTGGGTGGTCCAAAGACTTGATCAAGCGTCTCCTCGAATTTTCTGAAGTCGGGCTCCTTGACTGGGCTGCTTTGGAGGCTGATGAGCGCTACTATGTCCAGGCTGGACTGATGCCGGGACCGAAGGACGGCATGGTGCCTCTCGTCCCCGTCAAGAGGGGAAGATGATTCAATGACTGGAGGACCCATCCCGGTCTCGTATTTCACGATGACTGTGAAAGATGCAAGCTTAACCCTAAGGATCAGTGCCTTAGGGAAACAGATGTCGTAGGATGTAATTCTTCTTTCCTTGCCTTTGATACTTGTGTTTTTAATGTTTGTTTAATCCATTTTGTAATGTAACCTTCTCCTCCTCTTCGCAGATCTAACACCTGAGCAAGAAGCCGAGATGGCCTCCCTGGAAGACGTTAGTGCCAAGGACTTGATCAAAATGAGGAGGCGACTGGCCAAGACCTCGGCTCTGACTGATAGGAAGGATGAGGCCACCCGCCGTCAACTCCTCCTGAACGCCAAGGGGGACCAACCCCTCCCTGTCAATCTACGAGGGGAATTTGTGGATGCCGAGGAGGAGGAGGCATCCGAAAGCCGAGAAAAGAGATCAACTGTCGAGGGGCATAGCCCCCATGTTGATGCTGCCGAGATGGAGTTCGACATCCCGTCCACCGAGGGGACTGGTCTCGTCCAACGGCGCTCGGATCAAAAGAGGCCCCAAAGTGTTGTTGCCGAGGAGCCCCAAGCCAAATGGGTTGCTGTTGACTCTTCAAATCCTCAAGCTCCTCCAGCCCTCACCATCCAAAATTACAATGATGCCGAGGAGCTTGCTCAGCAATTCGCGGCTAATGTCCCGCCTCGGAGGGGCATCCCTTTGCTTGCTAGGGAGGGTTCCCATGTGAGGCTAGGCCGAGCTCCAGTTCAGAGGGAATTGGACCAAGAAGCTTACCAGAAGCTGGTTCGTGATAAGCCGAGCAAGGAGAACTTGCTAGGCCGCAAGGGGCTGCTGATCTCCGAGGTAACTATATCGTACATTTGACCTCGTATATTTACACTTAGTATGATTTATGATGTTGATTCATATTGCAGCTTGCTACCGTGACGGCCTACGAGAACGTTCTGGCCAAGACTGTTGATAAGCAGATGTTTGAACTTAAGGCCGCCCAGAAGAAGGGTGAGATGGAGAAGGCAGCATCGGCTGAGCTATTGAAGGTCCGAGAGACTGAGCTTGAGGAGGCCAAGGCCAAGGTTGAGGCCAAGGTGAGAAGAGCCGAGGATGCCGGTCTGAAAGCCGAGGAAGCCCTCAGGCTAAAGAGCGCTGAGTTGACCGAGCTGGAGAAGCTCAAGGCCGAGGCCTTAGAGAGAGCCAAGGTGGCTGAGACCAAGTGTCGAGATCTAGAAGCCACCATTCCTTCTAAGGAAGAGGAAGTTATTGCTCGGTTCAAGGCTAGCCAGGCCTTTAAGGACCCAGTGAATGATAAGACGACCATGATGTTCGAGGATGGCTACCTGCATCTGGCTCGTCGTCTTATGGCTGATACCTTCTATTGTCTGGACCTGAATGCCATTGCTCGGCTGATTTGTAAGGACCAATACGACGAGGAGGCTCGGGCTCTTCACCAACTTGTGCCTTTTTCTGAGTATAATTTGGGTATCATGGCCAGGTCGGATGCTCGAGCCGGTAAAGAGGCTTGGGTCCCCCCGTCCGTCGATCCTGGCAATCTCAAAGCCTTAATTGAGATGATTGAGGATGAGGAGGAGATGGAGGCTGAAGCCGAGGGTGGAGCTACCGAGGAGAAACATGGTGAGGAGGCTCACACAAATGCCCAAAACGAGTAGACCATCCTTCCTACCCCTGATGCTGAAACTGAGCGCTTTTTGGAAGATCCCTTCGTAGATAAGACTACTTAGGAATTTTTCCGTTTTTATGTAATAGTGTAGGATTGTATCTCTCTCTTTGGATAATCAATGAAAAGTCCTTTCGTTTCAATTCATGCCGTGTTGATAATATGAATTGTTTGAATGCTTGTTTGTGGGCTCTGCACAAGTACAAGACTATTTTGGGGGGAGTCATCAGGCCGAGGTGAGGTTCCTCGGTCTTGACTGTACCTCAAGTCATTAGGCCGAGGAAGGCTCCTCGGTCTTGACTGTTGGGGTATATTCTTCTTTTTCGTCTCCTTGTGCCGAGGAAGATGACTCGTGCACAGGTTTTAGACGTGTGAAGCCTGTAGTCGTTGTGACAAGGTGTTTCCTTGTCTCGACGTGAGGCAAGTCAACAGGCCGAGGAGAGGTCCTCGGTCTTTACTATTTGAACCTGTAGTCATTGAGTCGAGTTGGGCCCTCGTCAAGACGTGAAGTGAACCAGTAGGCCGAGGAAGGATCCTTGGTCTTGGCTGTTAGAGCCTGTTAGTCATTGAGTCGAGGTGGGACCTCGTCAAGACGGAAGGCGAGCCAGTAGGCCGAGGAAGGGTCCTCGGTCTTGGCTGTTAGAATTTTTAATGTTGGTCAGGTAATTGTTTTGACCTTGATATTTTTGTAGGCCGAGGACAGGGTCCTCGTTGTTCCTTGTGTGTTGAAGAGTCGTGGATAGGATCCTCGTCTTCCCATGTGTTAGTAGTGGCAGTTGCTTTGCACGTTTGAAGAAGTAAATTTCATAAACTGAATTTGATTACATCGAACTGCAATCCTACCACACTAGAAAGGTAAAAGACTAATAGCTGAAAACTAATATATTACAAAAAGTAAACTAACATTAATGATAGTACTTTCGTAGGTTGTCGGAATGCCATGGATGCTTGAGCTCCTTCCCCTCCTTAGTCTTCAATCTGTAGGTCCCCTCTCGAATGACTTGAGTTATAATATAGGGACCTTCCCAATTTGAGGAGAGCTTGTTTTATTCAGCCTTCCGACCAGTTGCTTCAATTTTTCTAAGTACCCAATTGCCTACTTGGAATACTCTTCTGATGACCCTCTTGTCATGATACGCCTTGGTCCTTTGCTTGTAATTTACCATCCTCATCTGTGTAGCTTGTCGTTTTTTATCTATCAGGTCTAGGTCTAGGAGCCTATTAACCTTGTTGACTTGCTCATCATAATGGGAATTTCTCACAGTAGGAATGGCCATCTCAGTTGGTGCCATAGCCTCAGAACCGAAGGTTAGTGCGAATGGGGTTTCCCCGGTTGGCCCCCGGGTGGTTGTGCGAACAACCCATAATGCTAGGGGAAGTTCGTCCAACCATCTGCCCTCGCGTCCTTCAAGGTTCTTAGTAAGGGCTGTTAGGACCAACTTGTTAGCGGCCTCCGCTTGTCCGTTGGCTTGGGGTCTACTCACAGATGACTTGGCGTGACGAACTTTAACTCTTCCCAACTCCGTTGTAAATGTCGTAGATAATTGGAGTCTGTGATCTGATACAATTGTGTGTGGGAGCCCAAATCGACACCAGATGTGGTCGTGGACAAAGTTGATTGTGTTCTCTTCCGTTATCTTGGCCAATGCTTTCGCTTCTATCCACTTGAAAAGTAATCAACAGCTACTATCACATACTTGCAATTACCTTGGGCGGGAGGGAAGGTGTAAGTACCCAAATCCGGATCGCCAAAATCCATTAGAAGTTAACCGGAATCCGTTAACTGACCCGCTCCAGGTTAACCGAAACCTGTTAAGCTCCCCGTTGCCAAGCCAACGAGACGTCCCGGGACTGCCCCGTGCATCCCGACGTCAAAGCGTACTCAACACATGTCTTCGCACGTAGAAGTACGGCTTTCCCTGAAAAACGCACTTTCCGGCACTTTCCGGGGGCGTATCGGACATTTTCCGGACTGTTATTTTAAAAACGGACAAAACCGGGAAATAACGGCACAAATTTCCATGGCCTGTGAGTCACAGGGACACGTGGCTCACATGCCACAGCTCCCCCATCACCTCTCAAACAAATTCAGAGTGAAAAGACAAAAATACCCCTGGTATGCATCCTCAGTCCGGCCGGACTCATTTACAGACTTTCAGAAATTGCCAGCAAGTCCCTCCAATTTCCAAAGTTCACAAAACCCCCTGGATTTCACTCTCAGTCCGTCCGGACTCATGCTGAAATTTTACCAATAAATACCAGGGCTGTCAAAGCCATTTATAACAACAAAAAATCACTCCCTTTCACAAGAAACCCACGGCCTAAACTGGTTCCACTCCCCCCGAGCCCCGGTTTTACCTCATTTTGCGTGAAAACTTCATATTTCGATCAAATACGACCCCTTCCACTTCGAAACACCGTTCCAAACTCACTTTCGTATCCCGTATATGCCCACCGAGCCAAAGGATCCGACCCTAGCCATAGGTAGCTCCCTCTCTCTTTGAAACTCTCGTTCCGTCTCGGTTTACGCGCCAGTCGCTACAACCGTTTCGGACGACGTTGTTGAAATGTAGACGCCTCCGTCTAACGGGGTCCGATACGTTTTAGCCCCTAGATCCTCTTCTCTTCCCGTAAGAGAAGTAATCTCGGGTTAAAACGGCGTTCCGACCCCGTTCCGTTTACTTTTATGTCATTTACACTTTCGGATCGTTTGATCCGTCGATCGTCATTTAAATTCCTGTCATTTACAATTCCGGATTGTTTGATCCGTCGAACGTCCTTTACATTTCATGCAACTTTACAATTCCGAGCTGTTTGGCTCGTCGATCGTCATTTACGATTTTGGATCGTTTGATTCCGTTGATACCGTATTTTAAATACTGTCATTTACAAAGTCCGACCCGTTTGGATCGTGATAGTATTTACTTTTCAAAGTCCGAGTCGCAACCCGATTCGTTGATCGCATATCATTTAATACGTTTTTCCCGTAAAATCGTTAACAATGTAATGCCCGGTTCAAAACCGGAGTTCGACATTCGAACTCTCTTTCAAAAAGCGCGAAATGACATTTGGCATCCAAACGCTCATCTTCAAACTTAAAAGCCAACTTTTGACATTCAAAACCATTTAATATGTTTTTCCTGTAAAATCGTTAACAATGACATGCCCGGTTCAAAACCGGAGTTCGACATTCGAACTCTCTTTCAAAACGCGCGAAATGACGTTTGGCATCGAAACGCTCATCTTCAAACTTAAAAGCCGACGTTTGACATTCAAACGCTCTTTTCTTAAAAGTCAACATTTGACACTTAAGATAAACAGTTAAAATCAGCATTCGCGCCACTTTTCCTAAAAACTTCCAAAACCGACGTTTGTCATTCAAACGCTCGCCTTTTCAAACAAAAACCATAATCAACGTTTGACATTCAAACCAAGATTAAGCTTTTCATTCAAGCCCCCATTTCAAAATGCAAACACACACACACACGCACACGTTTTTGAGAAAGGTAGAAAGACTCGTCATACGAGGCATTTCGGGTGATCTCAATATACTCTTCCCGAAACGTAACGTGACCTCCGAACCTAACAATCTATGGTACTGTAAGTACCCCAATCTGGATCACCCTCTTCCGAGCACAGGGGAAACACCGCAGACTCACAAACGCAGTCTCGAAGACCTTTGACACTCAAAACCCTCAAAAACCCCCAGCCAAACCAAGGAAGGAACCTTTCTGGGATAAAAAGGGACAAAAGTCAGAAATCAGAAAAGCAAATAAGGTCCATACGGACCTCTTTGTTTCAATGATTACTAAATCCCCTTAAAGTCCAACTTATTCCCTCAAATCCCGGAAGTGATCAGTACCCCCCTACATGGTTGGTCCGTATGGACCTTATTGCACCCAGACATAATCATTTCAAAATCTTCTTAATTTTCACAGATTCCCTCAAATCAAGGAAAATCAAAAATTTGGATTACCTAAGAGGTCCGTACGGACCTCTTTGCACATTTTCCTACACTATAAATAGAGGGCTCCCCCTCCCTCATTTCACACATCTCCCTCTTCTCTCCTCCCCCAGCCTTCAGGCTCCCCTCTAAGACCCTTCAGGGCAATTTCGGCCCCTTTCGGATCCTTACGAGGCCTTCCGAGCTCCCTTGTGGTGCTCCAAAGCCTCTCCGAGCGCTCCCGCGCTGCCCCGAGGCACTCTCGAGGTACTCTGAGGCCCCTCGTGGTACTCCGAGGCCTTGCCTGGTCTTTCCCAAGGTGTCCCGGCTCTTTCCGAGTCAAACTGGCAACTTGAACGCACGCCGAAACTCTGCCCGAGTGACTTCTGCCATCTCAACGCACGCCGAACCTTTGCTCGAGTGATCCCTGCAATCCCAACGCACGCCGAACCTCTGTCCAAACGCAACCTACAATCCCGACGCACGCCGAAACTCTGTCCGCAGACAACCGGCTCCTCCCGAAGCAATCCCGGTCCATACCGGAACACTATTCCATCCTCAAACACTATTCCCCAGCGAAAGACAGACACGAACCAACATTGGTAAGGCTTCCTTCCATTACTATTTCAATACATTTCAATAAAGCAGTGTACAATGTAGACATCCGATATAGCATGCATTTTTAAAAGCACATACACACATACATACAACAGTTAAAGAACATTAGGGGTATCCGCAAGACTCGTTTTTACGAGGCGACTAGGGTAAGCTCTAAGATTCTAATATTCTCTTCCCGAGGAGTCATCTGACCTCCGAACTCAAAATCTCATCACACAAAAACAGTTTATTTCTAAACTGATGCCCTTTTTCAATATTTTGGGCTTAATAAAAACGGCGTGGCGACTCTACAAAGCAAAAAACGGCGAGACACCTCCCAACTAACGCAAAAGCGGAAATGAGCCAGATGCCGGGGCGCGAACGCGGTGCCTCTCGGATCCGGGCGAACTTTCCCGAAACACGACGCATACAAAAGAATGCGAGATTGCTGGGGCCCCCGCGCTGCGAGCCGGATCCGGGTAGTTTCAGGTACCAAAAAATCTTTTTACTCGTTTTTGCTACCAATAAAAATGACCCCCATTTTCAAAGCCTTTTCCTAAGTTTTTGCTACCAATAAAAACGACACCCTTTTCAAACAATAGCCGTTTCTCAACGTTTGGGCTCAAAATACAAAAACCGCGTGGCGACTCCTCTCACTTCCCGAAGAGCGAGGTCTCAGACACCAACCCTCTGCGAAAGACAACCGCATTTCCGCGCCGCCTCCCGCGTGCAAAAATCCCGAGTAATTTCAGTTGGCGAATCCGCTGGGGACTTGGATACTTTTTTCAAAACAGCCGTTGTTTTCAAAAAAGCCTTCCGTGGGTCAAACTTTCGTTTACCCTTCCTCGTTTTCGTGTGCGTGTGTTACTTTAAACCTCGAACGGTTTTTTCAAAGGCATTACATTGTTGTCTTTTCAAAATCATACCATGTTTGTGCATTCCCATTCATGCTTGATTCTCATGCTATCCTTTGAACTGCGCATCAAAATTCTTTAAGACACATTCTGAAAAATCTCTGTTTTACTCAGAAAAAGAATTTTAGTGACCGCACACTACTCGCACTTGCTGCCTCGGTACACCGCACTTAACGTGCACTTGCTGCCTCGGTACACTGTACACTACGACCCGTAACCCGGGATGACCGTTCAGTTGCACCTCGGTTGGTCTGCCAGACACCTTTCGAGGGTGCACGGGGTCATCCCAAACAGCCCATCCTAGCCCGTATAAGCCATGCACACTTTGTGTCACACGTCGTCCAAGACCCCGGTTGGTTTTTGGCTTAGTACGTATCATAAAGCCTAAGTGTATGTTTTTTACGTCGGGTTCCGCCACGAGTCAAGCTCGAGAGGTTGAGACCGAAGGTCGTTCCCGACCCGAAGTCTTGAGATTTTCAGCCTTGACTTTGACGCGGAGCTCTGCCGAAAAATATACCCGAAGGTTCAATATGACACCGTGTCACCAAACCCTCACCGTATGCATCGTGCCAGCCACAACTTGGCCAACGCCAAAAGCTAAGGTCCCTCGCGCAAGCGAGTCAGGAGAGGTCATGCCAAAATTTTGGCACGATCCCCGCCTTAACTTAAGGACGTTGACTTCGACTTCGACTGTGGCCCGTGCGTCACATACGTTGGAAGTTTGCGTGATCAGCTAGCCTTAAGTTCCCTTTTTCCTTTGTCGGTGGAACTCGCTTGCCTTATAGGACCCTCGCTCGGGATAGTCCGTCCCGAGAAGATGATCTACAAATGGAATCGAGGGGCTTATAAACGTAGTGACGAGATCCACTGATTAGAGCCTTAGGGTTAGTTGCGAAAAAGAAGACACGATCTTTTCCAACCGATTAGGACTCTGAGAAAACGCGTTTTAAGTAAACATTAATCGGTAACTGCACATTGCACAAACCCGAAACCTTGAGCCCAATACCCTTTTCCGAAGCCTAAACCCTGCCTTTCGTTCCCTGCAGCGAGCAGAAAGTGGTTCAGATTTCCGGGTTAGCGCCTCGCCAGAATCACAGTTATGGCAGCGTCAGACAGTTCTTCGGTTCCCTCAGTTCCCTCAACCAGTATATCCGACATGTCTAGCTCACCGAGAAATCGTGACGGGGACGGACCCCCTCCACCGGTAACAGATATGACTTTGGAAGAAGCCATCCGGGCTTGTGAGGTTCACAAGAGGCAGAAAGAAGATCAGCAGAATTTCGTGGTACAGCTTCTGAATGAGCGAGGTATAGCAGCTATCCCCCATTCAGATGGTACTTTCGTCATAATCGAGGACGATGATTCCCCAAAACCAGGTCCTCAGACCTTCAACCAGGTTCCTCCCCCACCAACATACGGGATGCCTTCGAACTGAGGAAACAGCCGACCAAGGCTCCATGTTGCCACCTCTCAGGGAAACCCTGTCATATATGGCCAGGCAAGTGCTACTCCCATCACTCAATACCACCAGCGCACCGCTGGACCATCTCAAACAGATGCCAACATCCTCCAATACCCTCCGGGGTTTATCCCATTGCCCATACATGAATCCCAAAACACCGGGGACAAACCCCGATACAGTTCAGAAAAGGCCCCCATATATCCACATATATCAAGCCTTCCACCTCCAATCACTACCGCTCACATGGTAGCACCCGGCGCCGAGCCTCAAAGTCCACCACTGGACCCAACCTTAGCCTGGATGGTCGAACAGATGAAAGACCTGAAAGCCACCATGAGCAGCTCAAAGCAGGAAACGCTCAAATCCACGGATCCGGGAATGGTCATGCCTCTCCCCGCCAAGTTTAGAATGCCAGAGATGGATCGATTCGATGGAACCAAATGTCCTCAAACGCATGTCGACACCTACGTTCTCGGCATGAGAGCGAAAGGAGCAACCCTCCAGCAAATGGCCGACCACTTATAGCATACGCTCAAAAGTTCAGCGTTACGATGGTTTCTGAGGGTCAAGCCTGCGGATCGCCACACCTGGGATCAGATCAGTAAAATCTTCCTAGAACGGTACAGATCCAAATTAGAATGGGAAACGAGTCGTGAGGACTTAATCACCACTGAGCAGAAAGCAGATGAAAGTGTCGAGGAATTCTACAAGAGGTGGAGTTGGAAACTCTCTGAGATCATGGAGCCACTCTCCAAGGATGAACAGATGCGGATCTTCAAGTCCTACTTAAGACCGTCCATCAGAACTCTCATCAGTCATCATTTCTTCCTGCATCTCCGGCCATGGTCAATGCCGGCTCACAGCTTCGAGAAGGATCTCAAGGAGAAGTTGGCTACCGCACGCCCATACGTATACAGATCAACAGCTGCATTCAATCCCGCACCGGCCCCCGGCAAAGGGAAAGATACGTCTGTCAACTACATCCATCGTGGACAGCAATGGCAATGTAAAACCCAGTCCCACAAAACAACAACTCCACTCAGAAGCAGCCTGCCGTACACTTTGACAAGTTGGACATGCCGCTGAGCAAGATGCTGGAAGGGTTAATCAAGGAAGGTCTCCTCAAGCCCGTTGCAAATTACAAACCGAAGACTCCCATAGTCAATGCGGACGAGAACAAATACTGCGCCTTCCATCAGTATCACGGCCATACCACCGACAACTGCGTGGGGTTACGATACGAAATCCAGAACTTGATAGAGGAAGGAAAATTGGAGCGTCCCCGTGGGCCCAATACAGTCGAAAACCCTTTTTCGAACAATAACAGTGTGAATTACATTGAATGGGTGCCCAAGAAGATTGTCGCAGAGCCGCTTCCTCCGCTTCTTCCAAATGTCCTCATCAAATGTCCACATCGCCTACGATGTTTGCGATCGCTCCGCCTCGCCCTGGAGTACGAGTCCCAAGATATGGTCCGGAGCAATCCTCCGAAAAAGCAGAAGAACAAGTCTTCTCAATAGAGACTGAGAGAAAGATATGAAGCTGGAGACACCAGTGTGGGTACACTCGGAGAGCCATCCGGGAGGTTCGATTACTACGTACTCTACTCCAGCCATTCCTCCCTTCCTCCAGGCCATGCTGCTTTAGAACAGACAGGGGTAGGAAAGCTGAAAAGTCCCGCTGAAACCAGAGTTCAGGACCTGTGGCTCCGAATACCTCGGATCTTGGTAATCTTATCACGCCGGCTTCCAACTCCCCGCGGATCGCCCTAAGGTTCAATTTGTCCAAATTTCGTAGCACATGGACCTAGAAGGAAGATCAAAGTCGCCTTGGCGCTCGCACTCGATCAACGTGCTGACCAAGGGCGGCAACCACCACAAACAGCCTCAACACAAACCCGAGGCTCCAGCAAAGGCTTTATCTCGCAAGAGGAAAACAGGAAACGGATGGCTTGATGACTCTCCTTCTCTGGATAGAGACCAGATCTACGATTCCCGACTGTATGGCAGTATGATCACTTTCTGTGACGAAGACCTACCGAGAGATGCCTCGGGGCACAACGAAGCTCTGTACATCACTCACCGGCTCAACACCATATCTATCCCTGGAGTATTGGTAGACAACGGATCAGCCGTTAACGTCCTCCCTTTCAGCATGATGCGGGCCCTACGCATCGATGAAGGCCACATGATTCCGTCTGCTCGGACTATCAAAGCCTACGACAGTACGTCTCGTCCCATCCTGGGGACGGTGACTCTGGAGCTCTGGTTTAAAACCCAAATGGTGCCAGCAAAATTCCATGTGATGGACATTCCATCCGAATTCACAGCTCTGTTGGGACGCCCTTGGCTACATCACATGAAAGCCATAGCCTCCACTCTCCATCAGTGCATCAAGTTCATTAACCGTCAGGGAGATCTTGAAGTCATCAGAGGGGACAGTTTCCTCATAGGGAACGAAGCCGAGACAACAGCCAAGCGTGCCCGCAGCCAAGCACCGGGGCTACCTCCTTCGAATCAACCAAAGGACTATCGGGGCAAATCTCATCAGAATCCCTCAGAGTCCGGAGGTGCTAACTATGTCAATGTTCTCGATCAGGCAGACCCTGAAGCAGTCCGATACATCAAGTTCAACTGTCGTTTCCGACACTTAGAAGCAGAATGGAAAGAAACCCTGAACATCGCAATGATGCGGGCACGTAAACCCCCTGTCTCCGATCGGAGATTTGTCAGCATTCTTCAAGCCAACTCTCTGGCCCCACCAGGCGAAGAGATCTTTGTGATAAAGGTCAACAAGCACTGTCATACTCGTCTTGAATGTATGGACGTTGTATGGGATGTCCTCCACGAGGAACTACCCCCCAGAACCCCTCTTCTCCAGCGAAGAGCACGATGTTTTTCTAGCAGCTCCAACAGCGCAGCAGGGCGCGAGGCGTCCTTACGTTTGGGTTGAGCCGTCAGACGGCGACGAATCAGGACTCTCCGGAGTCGAGGATGCGGCAGATCCGCAAGAGGACCCCTACATTCATATGCTCAGTTTCGAGGACGGCACCCGTTCCGATCAGGTCACCTACGACCAGGGCTCCAATACCATGGAGATTGTCAAGCTCAACGTCCAGTACCGGCAGTTATCCGACAATTGGAAGCAACTGGTTGACACGACAAAGAATCCCTCTGATCAAGTGACTGACGACGACTTCGTCAACATCATCTATTCCAGATATCCTGATGATACCAGGGATCAGGTCCTCATTATCGGATTCTGCAATGCCAAAGTTACCCTCGACGATTGCCTGCTCATGGTAAACGAGGCCCTGGCCAATCGAGCCCAGAGCTCATCATCACTTCCAACTACCAGCCCCAGTGGCAACCGGCCCGTGCCGTCAGTCAAGCTTAAAGCCACAAGCGCCGCCAAGGCCGAGGGCAACAGCAAAGGAGACAAAGCTCCTCACCCTTCTACAAATCAGATCAACCTCGGGAACGCTTCTGGTAGCCACCCTGAGAACATCTGTGAAGGTCTTCCCTGCAAGACAGAGTCAGCTTCCAACGTTGGAAATAACCACCTCAGCATCAACATGCTCAAGTTAGGTTCTGCTCCCAGTCGTCACGACAACGGATTCAGATATCCCGCCAGCAAACTGCTAGCCTTGATAGACTTGGCGATCCAACGAGATCACGAGACTGTCAACATCGCAAAGTTCAACACCCCCGTGGGTTCAATCAAGCAGATATGTGTAAGTACCCAAATCTGGCTCATGCCTTCCGGTTAAATTTCCCGGCAAGTTCGGTAAGTTTTCCGATAATTCCCCAGACCTTCCTAGTGTTCCGGAAACATTCCGGAACTGTTTTTAATTAAATAAGGGCTGAAGGGAATCCTTCCTAATTAAGAAACACGTTTTTCTTAATTAGGAGGGAAGGTTCTAGAATTTGCCACCTTGCATGGTTCTAGAATGCTGAGTCATTGTGGATAATGCCGCACGGCTGCATTAGCTCGCTGCCCTTAGCCGCACAGCTTCATTAGCCTTATCCAGACTGCCTATAAATAGAGCCCTCCTCTACCCATTTAAAATCAACAATCAACACACAAATCACCCACAAACACTCCAAAGACGTGAAGAACACTGCTGGAAGATCCAAGAAGGTGAAGAAGAAGGCCAAGAAGCTCCCTCCCTCCTCCTCAAGATCCAAGACCAACCTCTCCTCCTAGCTCCGCCCGACGAAGAAGAAGGAAGCCATTGGTAACCTCGCACGCCCTAACCTCGCATCCTAATTGCTTTATAAATTGCTCATTGCATTACTTTTATATTGCTTGGGACTTGGTAGATTAAAGAGCATATCTTCATATTCCCCCTTCCCCTTTTGCATGCATTAGACATCATTTGTCATAAAAATGTAGTCTTTTCCCATAAAGGTGCATCCTTTGCACCTAAAACTCCCATTTTCGAATAAAAATGTCATCTTTATGCATCCTTTGCATATAAAAATCAAATCTTTTCAATCAAAATGCATCATTTGCATCCAAAATCATCTTTCCAAGCATCATTTGCTTTAAAGGCCATGTCTTTACCATAAACTAGCATCATATGCTTTTCAAAATGCAATCTTTATGCATCATTTGCATAATGAATGCCAATTTCTTCAACAAAAATGCATCATTTGCATAAAAATCAAATCTTTATGCATCATTTGCAATAAAGATCATTTCTTTAAACTAAGTGCATCATTTGCAACCCAAAAATGTCATCTTTTCATTAAAGTGTCATTTTTACATACATTTCCCCCATTCCCCCATTAGCAACCTAGGAACGGACCGGTGTAAAAGATCCTATCTTTACATTGTTCCTTCCATAAAGGTTTCATAATCTCTTTAGAAAGGGACACCTTGAACCCTATATCTCCGATTATCGCTTAAAAAAGAGTATGAAGCATCTATACGAGCTCGACCGTCTTAAAGCGTAGGATTGATGGGCTAAGGACCTTCCTTTTCTAAAGAACCTCATCTTTGACCATAAAGAGAGTCATTCTCTCGATCACGCAAGTCCCGAGGGTCCCGAGGTTAAAATGCGATGATCACAAGTCACAAGATGAGGGCGGGATCATAATCCCAAATACATGAATTCCAAGAAATCCCGAGCGACAACCAACAAATGGTTTGTACGTCCGGAAGACGACTTGGGACATTCCCTCCTTATTTTCAAACACATGCACACAAGAAAGCACGCAAGCAAGCACGATTAATGAAATCATGGGAGACTTGCTCCGGCAAGGCACTTTGGGTGAACGCCAAACGTTCTTCCCAAGGGGTAACTTAACCTCCGAACCCATAAAACCTTTTTTTCAAAGTTTTGAGGTAATCAAAATGGCGTGGCGACTCCGTTTTTTTCAAATTAAACCGGATGTCTTCAAACTCGCGTGAATCCAACAAAAACAAAATTTGGGCACACATTCACAGTTTGGCGACTCCGCTGGGGACATCCCAAAGGAGAAAAGCTTTTATTTTCAAAACAAAAAAATCGATACTCGGTATATAGGTGGAAACCACTTACCCTTCATGTACACTCCCTGACGTGGGAGTTGGGATAACCGGTGGTTTAACAATCCACGTACCAGTATCCCTTTTCGAAAAAAAAAAAATTTGAAAAAAATAAAAGAAAGCTTTTCCCTTTGAGCGGGTTAGACTCCCATCGCCGATTTCATTAATCATGCTTGCTTTCTTTACCATGCATTGCATCATTTGCATCTTGGAATCTGTGCATACTTTGAACGGGAAACAACCCGAAAAATAGCAAAAGGAGTGGAACCTGGAAAATTGATCCATGCAGTCGTACGGCTCAATCCTCATTGGATTCTGACCGGGCGACCTCAGTGGCAATTCCACCAGGAAAAATCATGGTTAATCTGGCAGTCCTAGCAGCTTGGGGCTACTCAGCTCCATGACTGACTGGGGCTCCCAGAAAATTTACGTGCTTATGTGTTGCATTCTCCCCGTCCCGAAAATCATTCCTTTAAAACACATTTATGAAAATCTCTGTTTTAACTCAAAAAGGAACATTTTTAGGAGACCGCACACTACGCGCACCTGATATATCCTGTACACTTTGCACGCACGTCCTTCAAACCCGAGGGTGGTTCCAGCTGCAGTCACGGACAGCCTTACGATGCTCCCGGGCGCGCACGGAATCATCCCAACCTCCCCATGGCAGCCAGTGTCGACCAATGCACAGTCCGTGTCACACGTTTCAAAAAACCGTGACTTTTGGTTGGTTTTTGGTCTAGTCCGTGTCATATAGCCCAGTTGCATACCCTCGTAAAGGTCAAGCCTTAGTTCATAACGGAAGAAGAACTCTGCCAAAATTCCAACAAGGAAAAATTGGCGAGATCTCAACTCCGACATTGACTATTGACCTTGACCTGCACGGAATGCGTAAGAGTCAAGACCGAGTCTTTGCCAACAAATCAAAAGATCTTTCGCTCAAGCGAAGCTCTGCTAAAATTCCGACAAGGAAAAATTGGCAAGATCTTGACCCGGCATTGACTTCGATTCTAACTCACGCCCGGCGTATGCAACGAAGTTCAATGTGACACTGTGTCATCCGGCTTTTGCCGCCCGACCCATGCCTATTATCTTCTGACATTACCGAAAGTCAAACGTCATTCGCTCAAGCGAAATTCTGCCAAAATCCTATCAAGGCAGAAAGACGAGACTTTCCCGCATTGCCTTGACTATAATCCGCATCGCTCGTGCGTTGAAGGTTCCTATGACCCGCTAGACCCGTTAGGAGCGTTTCTTACTCTCGGTCGGTGGGATCCGCGTGCCCTATAGGACCTCGCCCGGGCCGCCCACCCCGGGAGGTCGAAATACAAGTGGAATACGAGGGGCTTATAGACGTAGTGACGGAACCCACTGATCCAGGATCTAGTGTAGTTACGAAAAAGAAGGGCAAAACCCCTTTTCCAACCAAATAGATATTAATAAAAGACACTGTTTTAAGTAAACTGGAAGATTCTAATTTGCATATTGCCTGAGCCTTCAGCCTAAACACCTACCCCGAGTCTAAACCTTTCCTATCCCTTTCCCGCAGCGAGAAAGAAGTGGGTCAGAACACCGGGTCAGCCGACTTGTTAGCGCAGTAATTCTCGATCGCTCGCCGTAATCCTCGCTTGGTCACCCAGAGTCGAATGTCCGATTCGACAGAGAACAAAGAATGGTTTGGGTAACCTGATGACTAGGGAAGCAGAGCTAGCCTATAGCCCATCCCCTCCTAATTCCTTGCCAAAGACTGTCCCTTTTCGCCTTTCCCCAACATCCCGAGCCGTCAGTGGTCCCGACACCCTCACACCTTTGCATCCCCCGTGGGACTCTTTCCTCCTTTCACCCTAACCCAAATCCCTTTACTTTGGAATCCCAGCACCTACCCGACTCTCTAATTTTGTCAACGCTCGTGAATTTGCCTATCTCTCACAAAGGGTAGTGAAGAATCGCCGGGAACGAGAATAGGAATGGATGGATTTACAAGATGATGACAGCCCGTAGAAGGAATGGACTTGGAGTCGCAGAAGTGAAACCCAAAGGGCAAGATGAGGTAGGAAACCACCGACCCTAATAGGAGATGAAATCACTTCAAAGTGTATTTGCACTGTGTGAAGGCTCGTAAAAGGAAAAAGATGCTAGCTTAGATGAAGCAAGATATGAGTCCTACATCCTAGAGTTCAATACTCCTTACAAAGACTTGGTCGGTGAATGGAGGGATTTAATTGAAGCCCTAGCCGAAAGAGGAAAATGGGCTCCACCCACCGATCCGGAAAACGTAAGCATTGCGGAAGCCAAACTCTCATCAGAAGAGTAGACTCGTTACAGTGTTAGTAGTCACTCCCGAGACCTTGTCCGAAGAAGAGTGTATGGATGCCCCGGAAAGAGTCTTAAGTCTCGAGGCGACCCAGTCCCCTTTATGTCCCGTGACGACAATGATGTTTTCTTGGTAATTCCCAAGTCAAAGGAGGAGTCCAAGATACCTCTTATATGGCGTCAAGTATCCCGACCTCGCTTTGCCCTCATTGGTCATCGTAGTCAAGACGAAAGTTCCCGCGAGAGTTACTACAAGTTGATACCGATGAAGACACGGCCGAAGTGCCGGAAGGAACAAGAGAAGAGTGGTTAGCCCGTAAGCCAAAAAGCCCGTAAAACCTTCCCGACAAGGAAGAACAAACCCGCCATGAGGTTTGACCCCGCGTAAATCCTTATTGATGATGGAATTTCTCACTTCGAAAATGTTTAGCCAATGTCAAAGATGCCGTCGAAGGCCGACCCCTAGAGAAAGAAGGGATATGCTTGATGCTGATGAGGAATGTGATCCCGCTCTCGTTGAAAAAATTGTTGAACCCGAATGAGAAAGCCGCTGCCGTGATCCAAACCCCGAAGGTGATAACTCCCGTTGCATGTTGACTTTGAAAAGTTTGAATGAGACTCGTGAAGGCTTTAAACGGAGAAGGTAAAGCCGAAACCAAATTTCACCGCTAAGCCAATCGTAGAGTCGAACCTTGAGAAGGTCGTAAAGCCGTTAACTTGGGATCGTGTTCGAGAAGCGTACTTATACTCCAAAGCAGTGCCATTAATCGATTAATCGCCAGAATTGGCCATACGCCGCAAGAGCCCGCCCGACTTTGAAAGAGCTAATGTAATCCTCCAAGAGGAATAATGACTCAGAAAATCTAATGTCTATGTGATGACTCGGTCCGGACAGATGAGTATTGATCACCCTAAGGGTGACAAAAAGAATGCCGTTTCGGAGCCAAAGACGTATAAGAGGCCTTATAAGTCGGAAGTAGAAAAGCCGAGACTCGACAAAGAGGATCCAAAGGTTGACTCACTGAAGTGTACCCAAGCCAATATCTCCTTGTGGTCCCCGTTAACCTCTTCATACCCTCATAAGTTGAAGCTAGAAGAAAGTTTGGCCAAGACCATGGTGCCCATAGATGTCACCCCGTATGAGGTCGTCCAAATGATTGGAAATATCCACTACGGAAACATCATTACCTTCACCGACTTGGACCTCGCCAAAGTATGGGGCTAGTCATAACGAACCTCTTTACATCACGCCCGCTAGAAGAGCGTCGATTGCCACGGGTATTAGTCGATGGAGGGTCTCGCAATGAATGTCTTGCCGCCCAAGATGATGGACTTATTGGGCCCGAAACCAACAGATTTGAAGCCTTCTAGTCGACTATTAAGGCTTATGACTCCACCGCACCTGGCCGCTTTGGGGATTGCTACTCTCAAGCCGTGGTTCGGAAAAAGGCCATGGACGTCGATTTTCAAGTGATTGATATTCCGATTTCATTTACCGCTCTCCGGGACGGCCCCCGGATCCACGATAAATGGGGTAGCTCTACTTTGCACCGGTGCCAAATTTCGGTCAAATGATGGTACTATCACCACCATTTATGGAGACAAATGTCACGGTAGAAGGAACCAAAGACTGAGACATCCCGATATTGGAAATCAAACATGATGACGAAGGGTTGGCATTGACAGATTCTCTCGTAGCTTCTTCCAAAGCGCAAGTGTGTAGCACCGACCTCACTACTACTTCCGATCAAATCCCTCCCGCCATGAGAATGATGAGAAAATGGGTTATCTTCCGGACTTGGATTGGGTGGAAGACTTCAGTGGTCGCAATACCATCATCGATGTAAAGGAACAGAATACCGTATACGGCTTGGGGTACAAACCAAATGGCGTAAAAGATAAAGGGGTCCAAACTCTTCATCCCTACGCTATCCCCGACCCATTATTTTACAAAAGGCGAGACACAATACGATAAAAGTGATCACCGCATCTCCTTGCGTAAAACCCTTCCGGAGAATCTTGAGAAAGTAAGGGGAAAGCCAGCCAATCCCGTTCGAAGAATGTTCCTTGACTTGCCGTACATTCCTGGGCTACCACTACCGTTCGTAACGAGTATGTCTTCAAAGGGAACTCAGACAATGGCCAAAGAGTCAAGATCCGTGGTAATGGACTTTCTCCGCTTTCGAGTTAGCTCTTCCGAAGATCAGCCCGATAGAAGCCGCGTAGTGAAGACAAAGGAGTGGGGCTTGCTACGCTTGTTTGATGAAGAAGCTACAGATCCCGCATTTGATCGACTTCACTCGAGATGATGAGATAGTTTCCGTAATTGGAGACGGTGGTGAAAATCCTTGATCCCCGCACTTTGGTAACTAAGACAGAAATGCCATTGAAGAATTGGGAGACGTTCTCAGACCGATAGCGCCCAACATCAAATGATAGAGGAGCTTGGATTGGTACCCCGTCCTTCTCAACCCGCCGTGTCAAACACCCCGTTGTCCATACAAACCAAGTCAGAATCTTTGAATTCCAGTCCCTTCCGAGTCATCCGAAGGCCTCACGCCCGAGGACTATCAAAATGTAATCGATGTCATCTTTCCCCTTATTTTGAATGAAATGACAGATCTTTCGAGTATCCTCTTATTGCCAACTTAACAAATGATAAATTAACTCAAAACTTAACAACAGTTAATAATGAATCATTTGAACAAGATGCAAACACACTAAATGAACAATACATTAAAGAAATCTTTAAGGTGTTTCGTAAAAGAGGAAAACCGGGCCCAAGCCGCCGAGGAGGTTTTGACAAGTGTGAACTTGGGTACTATCGAGGAACCTAAAGAGACACAGATCGGAAACTTCTTCCAGGGGGTTGAACGGGACAGACCGATCGATCCGCTCAGGGAATACGTCGACGTGTTTGCATGGTCATACAGGATATGCCTGGGGCTAGACAGTTCGATAGTAGAGCACGTAATCCCTCTAGCACCGATGCTAAACCAAGAGCGTAAACCGAGAAAGATCAAGCCGTAATGGTCTCTACAGGTCAAAGAAGAAATTGAGAAGCTATCAAGGGTAGGATTCATCGAGTCATCGAATATCCGACATGGTTGTCCAATATTGTGACCGTCACCAAGGCCAATGGAAAGGTTCGCGCCGTGTGGATTTCCGAGATCTAAACAAGGCCAGCCCCAAGGACGATTACCCTTTGCCAAACATAGACATCCCGGTAGACTCCACTCGCCAACTACGAAGTCAAATCCTTCGTTGATGGCTTTGGCAGATACAACCGCATCAAGATGGCCGAGGAAGACCAAGAAAAGATAGCCTTCACCACGCCGTGGGAACTTACTATTATACAAAGTGATGCCATTTGGGCTTAAGAACGCCGGGCTACTTACCAAAGGGCAACGACCGCGCTTTTTCATGACATGATCCACAAGGAGATTGAGGTCTACGTAGACGACATGATAATCCACTCCAAAGGCGAGGACGGGCAAAGACTTTGTTGACTCGCGGAAGTTCTTTGAGAGACCGAGACAACATTCCATGAGACTAAACCCCGCTAAATGCACCTTCGGAGTGACAAGGGGAAAAGTGCTTGGGTATATGGTCACTGAGCGAGGTATCGAAGCCGACCCCCAAAAGATCAAAGCCATTATGGATATGAGGCCACCTCGACCTGCATGTAAGTCAAGAGCTTTATGGGAAAACCGCAAAGACATCACCGCTTCGTCAATCAGCCGACCACTATGTGCGAGCCCATCTTCAAGCTCATGAAGAAGAACGTAGACACGTAATGGACCGAAGAATGCCAGATGCTTTTGACCAGATCAAGGCATACTTGGTACACCCTCCAAGTGCTATGCCCCCCACATAGACATAAACCTCTTCTCGCTTCTATCTCACCGTCACCGATACGGCAATTCGGGGCTATGCTTGCTCAGAAAAGAAAGACTCTCGGATAGAGAACGCCATTTACTTTGTCACCGAAGCCGGCAGGAAGTGAGCTCAATTACTCAAAGCATGTGAAAAGACTCTGCAGATCGGTCCGGGTAGTCGGCAAGTTCAAGCATTATATGCAAGCCCACCCGTGAATTTGGTCTCAAAAATGGACCCCATCAAGTACATCTTTGATAAGCCTTCCCTCTCGATGCGTCTAGCAAAGTGGTCCTTCTTCTTAGCAGAGTACGACATCAACTATGTGACCGTAAAGGCTATCAAGGGTCAAGCATTGTCGACCACCCGGCAAACTTTCCCGCAATGAAGACAGAGGGCCCGAACCCCAATTCCTGCATGAAGGGATCTTTGCAGCCGAACCCGAAAACCGATGGCGGTTGTTCTTTGACGGAGCCGCTAACAAAAGAGGAAACGGTATCGGGATGCTACCGGTCGATCCGAAAGATGAGCATACACCCATAGCCCTCAAGTTGAACTTCCCCGCCACGAACAATGTCGCCGAGTACGAAGCCTCGCATTGCCGGTTTGGAAGTCGCCTTAGAAAGGAATGTCAAGGAGCTAGAAGTTTACTGAGACTCGGATCATCAACCAGGTTTCCAACAAATGGAAGATCAGGACCCTAACCTGCAGCGGTATCATGCCCATATGGAGGAGTTAATCGATAGTTCGTAGAAGTGACCTTCCACTACTTGCCAAGGGAAAAGAACAGATTCGCAGATGCATTAGCTACTCTAGCCTCATTGGTAGAGATCCCCGAGGGAAAAGCCATAAAACCCTTCCAAGTGGGTAGAAGAGAAGCCCCACTCTTCGTTGTGAAGTAGACCTGGGACTCGAGCCTATAAAGGAACCCCGGTACAATCAAATTTACCAGTTCCTCAAAGATGGAGAGTCACTTTCGTAGACAAAGATGGTAGACCGAAAGAAGGAGTCGAGCCAAGAGCTTGCAAGCTCTGAAAAGGTTGGCCTCCCATTATGTCATTCTAGGAGGCAACCCGTACAAGAAGCGATACCAAGGACCACTCCTCTTGTGCGTCACTCAAGAAAAAGCCAAAGAGTTGATGATCGAAGTCCACAATGGTCCTCGCGGTCCTCATATGAATGCCGAGCCCCGATGCAAGTGATCCTCGAATGGGTTACTACCGATTTCCATGGAAACAGATCGTGTCCAGCACGTCCGAGCATGCGACAAGTGCCAGCGGTTTGCCAACCTCAACCATCTCCCCGCCTCATGACCCGTACCGCATGACGACTCCTTGGCCATTTGCAACTTGGGGTATTGACGTGATAGGGAAAATAGCCCCAGAAGCAATGGGCATGAATTTGTGCTAGTAGCCATCGACTACTTCACCAAGTGGGTAGAGGCCAAGTCTTACAAGGTCCTCACTTCCGAGAAAAAGTGGCCCAATTCATCAAAGAAAATATAATGTGCGTATATGGGGTGCCCAACGAGATCATTTCCGATAATGGGTCGCACTTTGAAGGGGACTGCGATAGGTTGCCGTCGTAATTCGGAATCACTCGCCACAAGTCGTCACCGTTCGTACCTCGACTAATGGAGCCGTGGAAGCCGCTAATAAGACGCTCGAACGGATCATCCGAAGATGGCCACCCGTGGTCGTGATTGGCCCGAAAAGCCGCACTTGGCACTCGGGGCTGGGCGTAACGTCTGTCGGAACTACAGGAGAAACTCCTTTTGCCTTAACCTACGGGATGGAAGCTGTTGCCAGGGAGTTGAAAATCCCGTCATTAAGGGTCCTCCCGGAAAACAAAGTTGTCAATGAAGTGGAATGGTTGCAAGCCGGCATGATGAGTTAGCCCCGCTTGACGAGAGAAGGCTAAAAGCCATGGAACACACCCGAGCCTACCAGAGGCGAATGGCGCAGCGTTTGATAAAAAGGTCAAGGCCGTAGACATCAAAGAGGGTGACTTAGTGTTGAAAGTGAAGCCCCTACCGCAGACAACCCCGGGAAAATGGGAACCCGTTTGGATCGGCCCTTATGTGGTGCGTAAGATACTATCGGGAGGAGCCATGAAGCTTGCACACTGACGGCAATCCCTTTGTCCACCCAAATAACGGTGATAAGCTCAAAAGATACTATGTTTAAAAGAAAATAATAATAATAATAAAAAATAATAAAAAAAAGGTGCAAAAAGAGTAATACCCAGCTAGGCTGAAAACCCCAAAAAGGGCGGTCTAGGCAAAAACAGTGGTCACACATGAAAAATTAGTTCACCGTAATGAACTACGAAGACCTCGAGCCCCTTAGTCTTTCTTGTAAAAGGGAACGTAGCGGCCATATATGGTTCGGTCTAAACAATAAAAAGGACGATTAAGTTTCCATGAAATGTGTCCTAATCAATAAAAAAAAAAAGACATTTGAATTTCCATGAAATGTGTCTTGACTAATTTCTAAGATAATATTTCTTGTTCATTACAAGTTAAAAACTTCTTGATGAGTTCAAGCACGGTCTACCTCTTGACTCTGCTAACCTGTTACAAAGATCTAAAATACAATAAAATGCCTAAATAAACTAATGTGTTTGCAAAATGGCAATAAGGGAATCCTAAGAAAAGATGCGTCAGATTGATCGTTCATTCGCTGAGTCTTCTTTGGTCTTCTTCCCTTTTCCTCGGCCCCGTCGAGTCTTCTTCCTCTTTTTGTCTATGATGTCGGTATCCCTCATCCCGACCTCCGGTATCCTCACTGGAGCCTCTACCAAACCCGTGTCAATAAGTGCTCTCTCTATCCGAGCACGAGTTCGCACCTCCTCCCTCTGAGCCTCAGTCAAAGGAGCGACCTCGGACAACCTCTTGTACCGAGCCTCCATATCCCTGACCAAGTCACCTGACTGGTTATGGCGACTCGCCTTAGCCTCAGTCTCCCTCAAAGTCCTACTCGAGTCGTAGTCAGCTCCCAATAAAGCTCGACGTCTCTCCTCCAAGATGACCTGAGTCGCTCCCATCTCCCTCTCGTACTCAATCCAAGTAGACAGTGGTCAAGATGGTGCTCTTCCCCGCTCCCGAAGATAGCCCCGTGGGAAAGCATCATGTGTCCAAGCCCTCGAGAAGAAAGAGAAGGCCGGCTGGATCCCTCATGTCCAATGACACCACCTCCATGGTCCGGATGTCCTCCCAATCACTCAATGGCTCCTGTAAAGCCCCAAACCGCCCGGATACTAAGCGGGGTATGTAGAAGGATGACCAGCGAGAATCCCGGAACCCTCACAAGATAAGACTCCCTGAAATATCCTCCTGGTCCGCAACCTCCAATGAGGAATCCACCAACGGATGTCCGAAGTGGATAGCCTAGCCATCGCGCTCCCATCTACTCGGTCCCGCTGCCTCGGTGCACCCCTCCGAGAAATCACCCAAGGGACACCGAGTCGGCAAAGCCCCCGGCAAAGCCCCGAGCCTCTCCCGCAGCCATAAGGTCAACACAGCTGGACTCCTGATCTCATGAAATGGTCTCCTCGAGCCATCCTGTCAATCCCATGAAGTGTCTCTCCCAAAACCAGCGGGACAATATCCTTCCCAGCCTTGCAGTTTCTAACCATGTCCAAGAGACCACTATGACAGATCCCCACGGACTCAGCAGTGAACAGAGCAGAGAATATGCAGAGAATGAAAGCATCCATAGCCACCGTGGTCGCAGCCATATCCGGAGACCCAAACCTCGCCCGGGATATCGTAAAGGTCAATCCTATCCGGGCTACCATCATCCTCTCGGCCTCTCCCAAAGGAATCTGCAGTAAAAGATGCAAGCTTTACCGTCACCGGCACGTCTCCGATCAGCGGAATAGATATAGCCTCAATCTCGGGACCCCCAATCAAGGCTCGGAAGTCTTCATGCGTCGGGACAATCTCGTTGTAAGAAAAGCAGTAAACATGTCTCCGGACGTCCCAGAACTTTGCTGCGGCTCTCAAAAGGTCCCAATCGGGCGGGAGATCCCTCAAGTGCCATAAAGACTTGATCTGGAAGGAAGAATCAAGCAGCCCCTATGAGATTGGAAGTTGTGTCTCACCCAAGATTGAAGATCGGACAGAAAACGGTCTCGCTTCCCCCTTTGCAATCTGACGGGCTTCTCCATCGCAAAATGATCAAAGATGGTGCTTTTAGGTCCAAAATGTGCTCTGGGAACAATTGGGACAAGTCTATGTTGAAAATGAAATGAAATGGCCAAGCCTTGCTTTTATTCTAAAATAACTAGTTCGTACAGAATCGTGAGCCGCACGGCTTCATTTGCCCTCAGACAAAACCGCACGGCTACATTAGCTCCTCTGCAGAAAAAAATTCTGCAGCAACCAAAGTTGCTGCCCAAGGGAGTTTTCACCCCACTTTTTCAAACCAAACCTGTACAAAAACATATCCAGAAGCCATTCAAGCATTTATACACCATTATAAATCATTTTGGCCCATTTTCAGCCCCGATTCCAAGCAAAAAATCGCCCCAAGGCTCAGATAATATGCAAATTGAAAAAGCATGAATTAGAAAAGCAAATAAAACATAAATACAATGTCTTCACCCCATCGGCGCCCAAATAAAGCAAAAAATAAAAAAAATGTGCATAAATAATTGTTCATTGTTTGTTTTTGTTCCAAATCTACTCTAGAGACCTCCTAGGCCTCCGATTCTTCTTCCTCCTCATCGCTGCTCAGCTCATAAATGCTAGCCTCCCTCATCAAGTCCTCCTGGTCACTCACATCAGACAAATGGACATTATCGTGCCCATACTCAGCCAGCTGCTCCCAGATGTCGGCGTTGGGTCCCCGCCCCGAGGCATGGCACTCGGGAAGAGTACTCCGAGGCCGATGAGGTAGACGATGTGCCCCCGACATGCCGTCTCTTGCGCCTGGGCTCCTGTGCATCCGTTGCTGCCTTTGAAGCGCAGCCGCCTTCCTCGAAGGGACCGGCACACGTCCTTCCAGCCCCTATTCTCGCCCGACCACCTTATCGTAAGTGCGAGCTGGAACTGAGAAAAAGAAGAGAAAAGTCTCGAAAAAGTCTCGAAAATCTCGTAAAATCTCGAAAATTGCAAAAAGCGTAAAAATCGAAAGCGGAAAAGGGAAAGACCCTAAAAGTATACTTACAAAGGCCGCAGCGGCAAGGTATACCTGGGCTCCCTAGTGTCGGGGACAGGGATCCTCATCCTCCTCTGTACTCCATGGACCACGTAGGACAGATGCGCAGGAGGGATCGGCGGGTCGTCAGAGGCTCATCCTCCCCATATCCCCGAGTGACCGCCGCCTTCACTAGCTTTCGTGGCGTCCTCAGCGCCGCTCCACAAACACAGCGTAGGGGGTATCCATGTCGAAGTACTCCTCTCGCGGCCACGCTCGCTCGGTACCCTGCAATCTCATCCTCTCGGCCAATCCCCGGGCCGTAGCATCCGTGCCGGGAGGATCGTGGGGAGTAATGGCATCCAATGGAGGGACATGGCCATGCTGCTCGAGAAACGGTCCCCCAAGTAAATGACATCACATGTCGCCCAGCGAGCCACCTCCTCTCGCCTAGTCGCCTCAATGGCATCTCCCAAAGAAGATCTCCGGATACCGGCCCCAAGGGTAGAAGTCCACTCCATCATGCCCGTCCTTATTGATGATCGGCCTCACCATTTTGTAGTCGAAAGTGATACGGGTCTTCCCCGTGAATTTATCCCTCGCATCTCCTCCAAATAACCATAGCAGGAAGATGGTGACATCACTCTGCCGGGTTCCAAGGGAAGAACCCGATCACCTCGCAAAACCAGGCCTGCATGTTCAAAAACATCAAAAGGTCATTCTCTCTCTCATAAAAGTCTCAAGACAGAAAAGAGAAAAGAGAAAAGAAAGGAGACTACCTCAAGGGCAAATGAGAAGCAGTCCATGGAAGCAGCTTTGTTCCGACTGTACATGTCCAACGAGAAGTACAACTCCGCCAATCCGGCCTCTCCCCAAGAGACCGTCCCTATCCCATCCACATCCTCCAGAGAGTCGAGGAGGCAAGTCATAGCTAGCGTCCTGCACTAGCGAAGATAGTGACCGATAGCATCAACCATATGAATGCTCTAGCTACCGGGCTGGCCACATCATTAGCAAGAAAGTTCTCGCATGCAAGTCTCGAATCGCCACCTCGACGTTCCGCGTCTCCATACCTCACTCGGGAATCAGCCTCAAACCCAACCAAAGCCTCGGAACTCCTCACCGTAATGTGGTCTCTCCAAGTCACGGGCCTCCCGTGAACTCGTAGGCCGCAATAGCCGCGAAATCGGCAGAGTCACCGCGCTCTCCCCACTGTGAAAGCTATGGGTGCTATCCCACCAAAACTCAGATAGGGCTTGGATCAAGCCCTTGCTCTTCGACGTGATGTGGATCCCCCTACCGATAACCTCGACAAATGAATCTAGGCCGGTAGCCCTCACCAAATTCTTGGGGTTCACCCCATTCTTCTCAAAGTCCGGCATCCTCTGCCAAAGCCTAACCGCAATCTCTGATGGTCCTCTAGACTTGTTCTCCTGTAGACAAGCACAACAAAGAAGTGTGTCAATCATTCATCATTTTCAAAAAGGCATGCATATATTCACAAAAGTGCACATGTTTTCAAAAGAAAATCATTCACAAAAAGTTTTTCTAGCATCATTTGCATCAAAAAGCGTCTTTCATCACTTGAAACGCGTCATGTCAAGTCCCATTGCTTTCCTAAAGCACAAAATCACAATTTTCACAATTCTTTGCACATAAGCATTATTCTTTCAAAAATGGCATGCATGAATCCTTTTCATCTTCCAAAATCATGTTTTCTCAAAATTTTGACCTAGTTCTAGCACATGCAAGAACTCCGTCTCACTTTAGACAATTTTTTTTCATTCTTACTTTATTTGCGAGAAAAAAAAGTGGGTCATTCCCATTATTTTTCTCAAACAAATTGCACATTGCATATTCTTAACCTTATAGGTTATTCATCAATGTCTCAAAATCATTCAAAAATCCTAGAAAAATCCTAAAATTCGGTCAAGCCCTAAATCATTCAAAATTCAATCAAAATCGACGGAATTGAGCAAAATGAGAATGCTTACCCCAATCGATCGAGGGTTCGTTGATTTATGCTCCCTTCTCCCCGGATAGAGCTCCAATGGAGGCGTAAGGAAGTCATACTTCCTCTCCGTCCGAACAAGCTCCTTCCTCCTCCTTCTCGCAGCCGCGGAGATGTTCCTTCTAGCTTGCCTCGGCATTGGGTTCCCCTCCGGATCCATTCCAAATCGCAGAGCCAAAGGGAATTGAAGGAATTTCAAAATTTCTCTCCCTTCTCCTCTCTCTTCCTCGGCAGCTTCTTGGGCGGCAATAATGCCCAATGCCCGTTCAAACCTGTTTTAAATAATCTGGAAAAACAGGTCTCTAGCCGTACGGCTCCTTTTCTCCATCTCATGCCGGGCGGCCTCATTCGCTCCGAGCAATTACAATCCCGCCCGGACCTTCCACTTGGGCATACAATTTCCGTTATCTTTTAACCAAGATAACATCTTTTTCGTAAGATATCCCTTATCTCTAAGCAATTAAGCTTTCTTCCCGCCGCTCCGTTAATTCCGTTATAACGGGATAACGCTAGGTGACAACCCCCGAATTGTCAAAACTCTAAACTTAAGCTACCTCTATCCCGAATAGTGACGTACGCTCAAGTTTCTATCAACTTAAGATACCTCTATCCCGAATAGTGACGTACGCTCAAGTTTCTCAACTTAAGCTACCTCTATCCCGAATAGTGACGTACGCTCAAGTTTCTCTCAACTTAAGCTACCTCTATCCCGAATAGTGACGTATGCTAAGTTTCTATCAACTTAAGCTACCTCTATCCCGAATAGTGACGTACGCTAAGTTTCTATCAACTTAAGCTACCTCTATCCGGAATAGTGACGTACGCTCAAGTTTCTCTCAACTTAAGCTACCTCTATCCCGAATAGTGACGTACGCTCAAGTTTCTATCAACTTAAGCTACCTCTATCCCGAATAGTGACGTATGCTAAGTTTCTATCAACTTAAGCTACCTCTATCCCGAATAGTGACGTACGCTCAAGTTTCTCTCAACTTAAGCTACCTCTATCCCGAATAGTGACGTACGCTCAAGTTTCTCTCAACTTAAGCTACCTCTATCCCGAATAGTGACGTATGCTAAGTTTCTCTTCAACTTAAGCTACCTCTATCCCGAATAGTGACGTACGCTCAAGTTTCTCTCAACTTAAGCTACCTCTATCCCGAATAGTGACGTACGCTCAAGTTTCTCTCAACTTTAGCTACCTCTATCTTCTCGATAGTGACGTAAGCTCCGCTTCTCCGTGTGACAACCTCCATTAATTGTCAATCGTGACAACCTCCATTAATCTGTCAATCGTGTGACAACCTCCATTAATTGTCAATCGTGTGACAACCTCCATTAATTGTCAATCGTGTGACAACCTCCATTAATTGTCAATCGTGTGACATCCTCCATTAATTGTCAAACCCTCGAGGATCCTAGACATCGTTCCTACCTATCTAGTGATGCTCGAACTACGATCAAGGCTTGATTCCTCCGAGATACGTAGGTAGCCTTTTATAAAAGGTCCAGCCATCCGACCACTTTCGTCACCCTTTTTCCTCCGTCACTCCTCGTTGATGAAGTAGTCTCTCATAAAAGACTTTGTTATCTCGACCACCTTAGTCACTCCTAGCATATCCCCAATAGGATCAATTGCTTGACCTCCTAGGTCATTTTCTCATTCTATTTCCCCAAAGAAGAGACCAGCTTTCTCTTCTCCATTCCCCAAATGATCCTAATTCCGAACTACGGCCCGGTTTGATTCCTCCGGATACGTAGGTAGCCTTTCATAAGAGGTTCAGCCACTCGACCACCTGTCTCCCAATCCGTCTCGGCATTCACCGATCGGATCCTTTTCTATCGACAACCCCACTCGCCTTGCAAGTGACATTGCCGAGGGCTTCGTAAGTACCCAAATCGGCTCATGCCTTCCGATTAAATTTCCTAATTTCGGTAAGTTTTCCGGTAATTCCCTGCACCTTCCTAGTGTTCCTGAAACATTCCGAACTGTTTTTAATTAAATAAGGGCTGAAGGAATCCTTCCTAATTAAGAAACACGTTTTTCTTAATTAGGAGGGAAGGTTCTAGAATTTGCCACCTTGCATGGTTCTAGAATGCCGAGTCATTGTGGATAATGCCGCACGGCCGCATTAGCTCGCTCCTTAGCCGCACGGCTTCATTAGCCTTATCCAGATCGCCTATAAATAGAGCCCTCCTCTACCCATTTCATAAGCAACAATCAACACACAAATCACCCACAAACACTCCAAAGACGTGAAGAACACCGCCGGAAGATCCAAGAAGGTGAAGAAGAAGGCCAAGAAGCTCCCTCCCTCCTCCTTGAAGATCCAAGACCAACCTCTCCTCCTAGCTCCGCCCGACGAAGAAGAAGGAAGCCATTGGTAACCTCGCACGCCCTAACCTCGCATCCTAATTGCTTTATAAATTGCTCATTGTATTACCTTTATATTGCTTGGGACTTGGTAGATTAAAGATCATATCTTCATATTCCCCCTTCCCCTTTTGCATGCATTAGACATCATTTGTCATAAAAATGTAGTCTTTTCCCATAAAGGTGCATCCTTTGCACCTAAAACCCCCATTTTCAAATAAATATGTCATCTTTATGCATCATTTGCATATAAAAATCAAATATTTTCAATCAAAATGCATCATTTGCATTCAAAATCATCTTTCCAAGCATCATTTGCTTTAAAGACCATGTCTTTACCATAAACTAGCATCATATGCTTTTCAAAATGCAATCTTTATGCATCATTTGCATAATGAATGCCAATTTCTTCAACAAAAATGCATCATTTGCATAAAAATCAAATCTTTATGCATCATTTGCAATAAAGATCATTTCTTTAAACTAAGTGCATCATTTGCAACCCAAAAATGTCATCTTTTCATTAAAGTGTCATTTTTTACATACATTTCCCCCATTCCCCCATTATGTAAGTACCCCAATCTGGATCACACCCTTTCACACACACGGGAAACACCGCAGACTCATCAACACAGTCTCGACGACCCCTCTCACTCAAAACCCTCTCTAAACCCCCAACCAAACCAAGGGAGGAGCCTTTCTCGGGATAAAAAGGGACAAAAGGACCTTTCGGGAATTTTCAGAAATTGGAAAAGCAATAATGGTCCGTACGGACCTCTTTGCTTTAATAATTACCGAATCTTCCTTAAAGTCCACAATATTCCCTCAAATCCCGGGAAAATGATTACCCTCATGCTTAGTTGGTCCGTACGGACCTCTTTGCATGTCAAGATGGTCCGTACGGACCTTATTGCTCGTGTGGGACACCATAATTGCAAATATTCCACCATCATCACATATTCCTCAAATCGAGGAAAACCAAAATTCGGATTACTGTGAGGTCCGTACGGACCTCTTGCACCAAATCTCGGCACTATAAATAGAGGGCTCCCCTCCTCATTTTCACACACCTCCCACTTCTCTCTTCCTCCCTAAGCCTTCCGGCTTCCCTCTAAGTCCTTCCGAGGCATTCCCGCCCCTTTCGGATCCTTCCGAGGCCTTCCGAGCCCCCTCGTGGTGCTCCGGCCTCCCCGAGCGCTCCCGAGACGCTCCCGCGCCGCCCGAGGCACTCTCGAGGTACTCCGAGGCCCCTCGTGGTACTCCGAGGCCTCGCTCGGTCTTTCCACGGTGTCCCGCTCTTTCCGAGTCAAACCGACGATCCCAAACCACGCCGAAACTCGCCCGAGTGACTCGCCACCACAACGCACGCCGAACCTCTCGCCCGAGTGATCCCGACGATCCCCACGCACGCCGAACCTCGCCCGAACGCAGCCTCGCAACATCAACTCACGCCGAAACTCGTCCGCGTACAACCGGCATCTCCCGGGCAATCCCGATCCGTACCGAACGCTACTCCGACCTCAAACACTATTCCTCGCCGGAAGACGTACACGAACCAACATTGGTAAGGCTTCCTTCCATTACTATTTCAATACATTTCCATACATAGCATACAATGTAGACATCCGATACAAAGATGCATTTTTAAAAGCACACACACACACACACAACATTTAAAGGATATTAGGGTATCCGAAAGACTCGTTTTTACGAGGCGACTCTGTGAGCTCTAATATTCTAATATTCTCTTCCCGAGGAGTCATCTCGACCTCCGAACTCAAAATCTCATCACACAAAAACAGTTTTAAAATTATCTTTAAACTGATGCCCTTTTTCAATGTTTTGGGCTTAATAAAAACGGCGTGGCGACTCTACAAAATGCGAAAACAAACGACGAGACCAAAACCGCCTCCAACGCGAAAGATGCCAGATGCCGGGGCGCGAGCCTCTCGGATCCGGGCATTTCGCTTGGCGACTCACTGGGAAGATTTTGTTTAAAAACTTTTAAACAAAACAAAAGATTTTTAAAACGATGATGAGGGTCAAACTTTCATTTTACCCCTTCCTTTAACTGTTGTGTGTGTGTGCACGTGCTTCGTTTTTATTTTACAAAAAAAAATAAAAATACAAAAAAAAAAATGCATCAATATACATCTGTGCATACATTTAAAATTCTTCAAAAACTTCTGTTTTACTCGTAAAAGAATTTTAGAGACCGCACACTACGCGCACTGCTGCCTCGGTTACACCGCACTCTACTCACACCGCCGCTCGGTTACACCGCACGCTACGCGCACCGCCGCCGGATACACCGCACACTACAACCCTCAACCCGGAGTGGTCTCGCTTGCAGTCCGTTAGGTCTTCCTAGGCCTCTTGGACGCGCACGGATCATTCCAAACATCCCATCCTAGCCAAGCGTCAACCCCGCACGTTTGAGTCTTGAGTCACACTCGTCCGCACTCGGCTGGTTTTTACCCACCCGTGTCATACACTGATACATATACCATGCCGGCCATTTTTCTGAGTCAAGGCTCTAACTCAAGATCCCTCGCGCAAGCAAAGCGATGAAAGGTCATGCTAAAATCTTGACTCGATCTTGATTTCCGGCTACACCTGCACGATGTTCCGTCCCGATATACATCCATGCTCACATGACACCATGTCATCACGCTTGATACGTCGCCCATGACAATATGACCCAGCCAACGCCTAACGTCACTGCATCCCTTGCGCAAGCAAGGTAAAGAGAGGTCATGCCGAACTTCGACTCCGATCTTGACTCAGCGGCCGGCTCGGTTCACTATTCACATGGCTAACGCATCAAAACGAACATGACAAAGGCTCGGTCCTTAGGTTCGATTTTTCTTTAGGCCGGTGGAAACCGCTTGCACTATAGGACCTCGCCCGGGCCGTCCACCCCGGGATGTCGAAATACAGTGTGCAAAACGAGGGGCTTATAGCCGCACGTATGGTCTCCATCGACCCAGATCTAGCATAGTTGCGAAAAAGAAGAGCAATCTTTTCCAACCTACCTAGGATTCTCGAGAAAACATGTTTTAAGTAAATTAAAACAACAAAAAAAAATCAAAAATAAAAGAAACGGAAACCGCATGCCACGTGAGCTTTCCCCTTTATCCCGTTAGGCCATTCCCGTGTCTAAACCTTGCCCATCACCCTCCAAACCTAACAGAGTGGTCGAGAGTACCCGGAACCCGTCTCCCAAAGGTCAAAACAAAGAAGGTCCTACCTCCTTCCCACTCGTCACCAGACACCACAATTCCCCATGGCCAAGTCATGGATAACAACGATGAGAACGGGACCTTACCCCAAGAAATTTCCCAACATTGGAAGAAGTTTGGCAGTCCTCACGGCTATTGAGAAACGCCAAGGTGAGCAACAAGCTCGATCGAAGGTGCCATGCACCACTTCGAACATTAGCCACCCAACTACCTCGGGCTTCCCAAGTCATGATCAAGCTCCTACAGCCTCTAACATCTCTCATTGTCTCCCGTAAGTCAACCTCGTTACCCTCATACGAGCCATGCAGCTATGACGTAAGGCCACAAGACCTTCCAGAGGAAAGCCTCGCCCATCCAGCCTCCCGAGGTCCCGCACCACCGCCGAACAACGAACACATCTCGTGGGACGTCTCAAGCGACAGAAGTGCTTGTCCGGAAATGGAATTCCAGTGATGCAATGAACGAGGGCCGTCCTCGACGAAAGAAGAAGCTATCTTCTCAACAAAACCGAAAAAGAGGTACGAATCCGGTGATCCCACAATGGAACCCTTCGAGAACCCTCAGAAAGTTTGACTACTATGTCATCTACTCCAAAGAAATCTCCCTGCCTTAGTTCTCGCACAAGGCCATGGCAATGTCTCGGCTCCATGATCACCGGGACGAAGCCGCACCGCCACCGAAGGCCCGAAGGTCCAGTATAATCCAACCCCGTCTCGGGAAGATCTCAAAGCCACTATTGATGCTTCAAGAAAGGCTATGACAAAGGAACGAATTGAAATGCGCAGCCGGCCTTACGCCAATCGTGCTCCTCCCACTACGTAAATAGGAGAGACAAGCAAAACCATAAGTCCAGAGGTGAATGTTCCGACACGTTCCGGCCAAATCCCAAATAATCCTCCACGGACAGACAAAAGGCCGCCCATACCCGAGCCACGAACCGAAAAGGGGCCCTACGCCAAAGAAGCCGAAACCTTGGACCCAAAGGTCAAGATCCTGTCTTGACACACCTCAAGCGCACTCAAAGCAACATCTCACTCGGTCCTTACTCACTTCATCTTACCCGCACAAGCTCAAGTTGGAAGAAAGCTCGGCCTGCACTACGGTTCCCATCACAAAGGACACCCGATGAAGCAGCTCGTATGATTGGCAACGTCAATTACAAAGAATATCATCACCTTCACGTAGCTCGACCTTCCAAAATTTGGGGCCGACCATAACGAGCCTCTCTACATACGCTCAACCGGACGAGCGCCGTCTCCCACGGGTCTGGGTAGATGGGGATCATCCATGAACGTCCTTCCAGCCAAAATGATGGATTTGCTAGGGATCAAAGCAACCGATCTAAAGCCCTCGACTCGTGCAATCAAGGCATACGACTCAACATCCCGCCCGCCTTGGGAATAGCCACCTTGAACCCGTGGTTTGGAAAACAAATGGTCCCGACGGATTTCCAAGTCATCGACATCCCGATCACATTCATCGCCATTTTGGGACGCCCTCGCTACACCCGCATCAATGGGGTGGCATCCACTCTCCATCGCTGCGTAAAGTTCGTCCAAGGAACAGATCTTACCATCATCTACGGTGATAGCGTAGTCAACGAAAGGACCGAAACAAACGGCGTCCCTGCCTTAGAGATCAAACCCGACGATGATGGCATGATGCTAACAGGTTCACCATCGAAAGCCCAAAGGCCCAAGTGTGCCACATAGACTCCGCTTTGATTTGGGACAAGATCCCTCCCCGATGAAAATGATGAAGCACATGAACTACATCCCGGGGCTCGGCTTGGGAAAACGCCATCGTGGCACTCAATGTATCATCAATATCAAAGAACAAATACCCTCGCACGGCCCGGGATACTCTCCTACTCCCGAACACATTGCGGAGGACAAGCGAGCCGCACGAAAACGCTCCACGTATAACAAAAGAGGCTTGCACGCCATCTCCGATCTTCGTCCTTACAGCCTTCGACATGACCAAGTACTTCACAAAGAAGGCCGGCAACTTGGAAGAAGATCCGTAAAAGGGAACAGAGCCGATCGCCGCCAAACAAAGCCGGCCGACAACCATGGACAAGCTCCAGCAGAACCCGGCAAGATTCGCAGGCCTCAAGCCAAATCCCGTCCGAAGAGCATTCTCGACACACCGCCTCGCCGGATCCACAACCACCACTATTCACAATGAATTTTGGTTCGGGAAAACTCCCTCTTTGGCGTAAGAACTCGAAAACTCTCTCGTCAACACTCCCGCCTTCAACAAGCGGGACGAGTCCGCATTCGAGCTAGTAATGCCCAAGACAAAAGCAAAAGACTCCGCAGACGATGCTTGGGACGAGCCACCGCTTCCACCTCGCTTCTTCAAAGAAGAAATCGAGATGCCGATCTAATCGATTTTGTTTCGATAACTCGTGATAGCAATGATCGGGAACGGTGACATAAAGCCCTTTCAAGCCCCATCTCCTATCAAGCTCATTGCCACTCAATAACCGGGCCACCTTCTCCGACTCCACCGCCAAAGAAAAAGGACATGATCGAACAACTTGGTCTCGACCCTCGAGTCCTAGAGTCTAGTGTCAAAACTCATCCCGAGTCCATTAGCTTTGAATTTGAGTCTCTCGAGTCATCCGATGGCCTCACGCCGTAAGATTACGAACTCATTGCCAATAATGTATTCCCGTATGCTCTTAATGAATGCTTCGATCTTTCCGAGTATCCTCTCATTGCATCTTTAACAACCGATAAATTAACTAACACACAAACAGCTAATAACGATTCACTTGATAAAGAAGCGCATACATTAAACGAACAATACATTAAGCACATCTTTAAGCATGTTGTCAAACGAGAGAAAACCGGGCCCAAGCCGCCGAGGAGGTTTTAACCAAAGTGAATTTGGGAACCGCCGAAGAGCCAAAAGAGACGCAAATCGGAAGTTTCTTCACCGGCACAGAGCAAGACGCATTGATCGCACCGCTCAAAGAGTTCGTGGACGTGTTCGCTTGGTCTTACCGAGACATGCCCGGATTAGATCCTAACATTGTAGAGCACCGGATCCCTCAATCCCGAGGCTAAGCCCATCAAGCAAAAGCTACGCCGAATCAAGCCGAATGGTCTTTACAAGTCAAAGAGGAGATCGAAAAATGCTCCGTCGGCTTCATCAGTGGTGATCGAGTACCCCACATGGCTCTCCAATATCGTCACGGTCACCAAGGCCAATGGAAAAGTACGCCGTTGCGTGGACTTCCGAGATCTCAACAAAGCAAGTCCCAAGGACGATTTTCCACTACCCAACATCGACATGTTGGTAGACACTACAGCCAATTTCTCAAGTCAAGTCCTTCGTGGACGGTTTTGCCGGCTACAATCAAATCAAGATGGCCGAAGAAGACCAAGAAAAGACAAATTTTCACAACCCCTGGGAACCTATCACTACGCAATGCCGTTCGGACTAAAGAACGCCGGGGCTACCTACCAACGGGCAAAGAACCGCCCTCTTCCACGATATGATCCACAAAGAGATCGAAGTGTACGTCGATGACATGATCGTTCACTCAAAGGGATCGATGGACAACACCTCACTGCACCCGAGAAAATTCTTCAATCGCTCCGAAAACACTCAATGAGGCTTAACCCCGCCAAATGCACATTTGGGGTTAGCCGAGGCAAGGTTTTGGGATACATGGTCACCGAGAGAGGCATCGAGGTTGATCCTCAAAAGATCAAGGCTATCATCGAAATGAGACCACCGCAAACTCGAGCAGGTGAAAAGCTTCATGGGCCGCCCGCAATATATCGCCCGCTCGTCAACCAATTGACCTCTATGTGCGAGCCAATCTTCAAACCGATGAAGAAGAACGCCGACATCGAATGGAACTCGTAATGCCAAGATGCCTTTGAGAAAATAAAAGCATACCTTGTGAGTCCTCCGATTCTCTCGTCCTCCCCACGAGGAAAAGCCACTGCTGCTATACCTAATCGTGACCGACACCGCAGCTGGAGCCATGCTCGTCAAGAAAAGAAGGAGTCACGGAGTCGAAACGCCATCTACTTCGTCGCCGAAAGTTTCAAGGCAAATAACTCAATTACTCACTCGAGAAACCTCGCGCAGCCTGTATGGGTTGTCGGGAAACTACGGCACTACATGCAGCCGCACACGGCACACTTGGTTTCCAAAATGGACCCACCAAGTACCTCTTCGACAAACCATCTCTCGTCAATGAGGCTCGCCAAATGGTCTTTCTTCCTAGCGGAATTTGACATCAAGTACGTAAAACCAAAAGTCAATCAAGGGACGGGCCATGGCCGAACAACCGGCCGATTTCCCAACCGACGAGGCTCGAGGCCCCGAACCACAATTTCCAGACGAGGGAATCTTTCGCAATCGAAGGCGAAAATCGATGGCAACCGTTCTTCGACTGAGCAGCCAACAAAAAGGGAAACGGCATCGGTATGCTCTTGGTAGATCCCAAGGACGAGCACACCCCAATTGCTATAAAGCTCAATTTCGAGGTAACCAACAATGCCGCCGAATATGAAGCTCGCGCCGGACTACAAGCCGCACTCGAGAGGAATGTCCGTAAACTCGAAGTTTATGGGGACTCACTTGATCATCAACCAAGTCTCCAACAAGTGGAAAACCATAGACCTGTGCTTGCAAAAATACCATGCCCGCATGGAGGACCTCATCACACAATTCGAAGAGGTCACCTTCCACTACTTGCCAAGAGACCGAAACAGTTTGCAGATGCCTTAGCCACCTTGGCTTCCTCAGGAAATCCCCGAAGGAAAAGCAATCAAACCCTTCAAAGTCGGACGAAAGGAAATTCCCGCCTACCGTTGTGAGATCGAACCGTAACCTAAGCCCGTCAATGAGCCATGGTATAACCAGATCTTCCAATACCTCAAGAACGGGAAACCACCTTCATGAACAAGGAAGACCCACACACGTAAGGGGTCAAAACCAAGAGCATCATGGCCCTAAAACGCCTCGCCTCTCACTTCGTCATCCTCGGGACATGCTATACAAGAAACGCTACCACGGGCCACTCCTACGCCGCATCGCCCAAGAAGAAGCAAACAAGTTCATGAACGAAGTCCACAATGGGGCTTGCGGTCCCCACACGAACGCCGCAGCCCCGATGCAAATCATTCTCGTGGATGGGCTACTACCGGATCTCCATGGAGGCAGATTGCATCCACTTTGTCCGAAGCCGCGACAAGTGCCAACGGTTCTCCAACCTCAATCATCTCGCCGCCCCACGATCTCTACCGCATGACTACACCTCGCCCTTTCGCCACTGGGAATTGACGTCATCGGGAAAATCGCTCCGCCAGCAAAGAATCGGCCACGAGTTCATCTTAGTAGCCATCGACTACTTCACCAAATGGGTCGAAGCCAAGTCCTACAAGGTACTCACCTCCAAGAAGGTCGCGCATTTCCTCAAGGAAAACATCATCTCGCCGATACGGCATCCCAAATGAGGTCATATCGCATAATGGTTCACACTTCGAAGGGGAATTCGACAGCATCGCCGGCTGAATTCAAGATCACACGCCACAAATCTTCTCCCTACCGGCCACAAACAAACGGCGCCGTGGAAGCAAAGAAACAAAACCCTCGAACGGATCATCCGAAAATGACCACCCGAGGACGAGATTGGCCCGAGAAGCCGCACCTTGCACTTTGGGGCTACCGCACATCGCCGAATGCCCACGGAGAAACCCCATTTGCCCCGACATACGGGATGGAAGCAAATTCTTCCCATCGAGCTAGAAATTCCTCACTCCGAGTGCCGCTGAAAATGACATCAACGAAGTTGAATGGCTCCGGCCGACACGACGAATTGGCTCGCTAGACGAGCGACGACTAAAGGCCATGGAACACGTCCGAGCCTATCAAAGCAGATGGCTAGAGCTTTCGACAAGAAAGTCAAATCCCGAGACATCGTGGAAGGCGACCTTGTACTCAAAGAAAAGCCTCCCACTCGAACCAACCCACTGGGAAAATGGGAACCCACATGGATCGGCCCTTTCGTGGTTCAAAAGATCTTCTCCCGAGGCGCCATGAAGCCGATGCACCTAGACGGCAATCCCTTCATGAATCCAAATAACTAAGCAAACTTCGCAGATACTTCGCCTAAAGAAGAACAACCGTGCATCTCTTGGCACTCCATGTAGTGTCGAACTACGTGCACTGAGCCCTCTAGTCCGGGGAACGTAGGCAACCTTAATTGGTCCGGTCTAAAAATACACAAAAAGTCAAAAGTTTGAATGTCAATCAAGACCTCCATCAAGCTACGCACTTTTCAAGAAACACGCCTGCCAGCCACCTTGACCAAGTCAAACGACGGCGGCAACATCAAAGGACATCCGAGGGTCACTCAAAGATCAAACGACCGACTCATGTCTCGCTTCCTGCCAGGGCTTGTCTTCGCCTCACGCGCTTCAAAAAAAAAAAAAAGAGAGCTCGAGCAAGGGCTCAAAAAAAAAAAAAAAAAAGAGAGCTCGAGCAAGGGCTCACAAAAAAAAAACAAAATAAGCTCAAGCAGAAGCCGCAAAAAGAGGTCAAGAGCCCGACGCCAACAAGAGGCAAGGAAGCTACGAAAAAGACCGTCAAAATGACTTATCAAGGGAGCATTCAACCTCTCGCCCAAGCACAAAGCCTAAGCAAAAGGGATTGCCGTCATGGCCTGCATCGCTTCAAGTCCGCAAATGCAAATGTAAAAGTCCAAGGACGGACGCCGACAAAGTGCACAACAAAAGCAAAGGCAAACAAGAGATCTTGCGTCTCGACAAAGCTTTAAAAGTAAATCACAAATCACTAACGGTTACAACATTTCTTGATGAGTTCAAGCACGGTCTACTCTCAAGTTCACAACATGCTAAAAGACAAATTTTAATACATTTAACTAATAATGTGTTTGCAATGCAATGAATGGATACCTAGAGGTCATTCCGCGCCATCTCGCGCTTGTCCCCTCGCCATTCTTTCCTTTCTTCCTCGTCCCCGCGAGTCTTCTTTCGCTCCACGTGAACCAACTCGCGTCTCTCGCTCCGAGATCGTGGGTCCTCCCCGTAGAGTCAAACAATCCAAGAGCTCTCGTGGCTTCATTCGCCCGTGCTTCGGCTCGGATCTCCTCCCCGCGAGTCCGTAAAGAGGACCTCTCCCCGTCGCCGGTCAACTCTAGTCTCGTAGTCAAACAAAGTGTCTCCCGTCACATCCAAAGGGTCGACTGTGCTTCGGCACTCCTAAGGCAATAGCTACTACGGCAACCGGTCCTGTAATCGCTACACGCCGCTTCTCCAAGACCACTTGGGACCGCCCAACACGCCGCTCATACTGTGCCGTGTACCGAGTCGTCAATACGACGCTCCCGACGTCTAAGGAGTACCACAGAGGGAAAGCGGAATACTTCCATACCCTCGTAAAATACAAGAAGGCACCCGAAGCCGCCATACAAAGAGGAACTACCTCCGCAGAGCAAGGTCATCCCACCCAACAAAGGCTCCCCGCTTCATCCCAAACCGCCGGAAACAAGCGACGGAATATAGAAGGAGGACCAAGACAAACCCGGAACTCGACAACGTAGGACCCTTCCCGCAAGATCCTCCTAGTCTCAATCCTCCAACCGGAACCCACCAAATGATCTCGATGCGTACCAAGCCGTGCCATCCATCTCTCCCAAAGTGACCGATCCATATCCAACACAAGAGGTCGCTGAAGCAAATGACCACGGGCTAAACGACGCCTGAGCCTCTGCATGGCCTCGAAGTCTCTCTCGCAGCCACAAGGTGAGCAAAGCGGGGCTTCCCCTCTCATAAACCGATCCCTCCGCGACGGTCGATACCATGAAGAGTCTCCCCAAAGACCAACGGGACAATATCCTCTCCAGCTTCCGCAAAGGCCCTACCACATCTAGCAAAGCGCCATCACAAATGCCAAGGGAGCCGACCAGAAAAGCGTCGCCATCACGCACAAGGCAAATACATCCCAAGAGACGTCACTCTCATCATCAACCATGAACCGCTCCTAAGCAGCTCGTAAATGTCGATATGACCCGAATCAAGGATCATGCCCCGCACTTCTTCCAACGAAGCACGAAGAACGCTCGCAAGCTTCACGCTCACAAAGAAGACCACCAATCAAAGGAAGCGAGATGGCCTCCACCTCCTGGGCCCTCCAATCAAAGCCCGAAAATCCTCAAAAGTGGGCACCATTTCCTCAAAGAAACAAGACAACAACCACCGTCCTCAAGCAAACCTTGCTCCAAATCGCCCAAACACCGGCCAAAGCCATTCCCGCAAACATACACTACCCACAAACACACTCTCACCACGTGGCATGCACAAAATAAAAATAATAATAGCAACAATTTCTAGGACAATTCCCGGAATCACAAAATTGACATTACATCTTAAAATAAAATGCCGTTTGCCATGCAAATACAAGTGTTTTATTACATGTACCCATAAATGTCTCGTTGCTAAACAAAAAAAGAGGGATATGAAAAGAGGGAAAGCAAATGAATACTAATCGACTCCTCAAAGATCATCATCCTCGCCGAGGTCCTCCAAAGAAAAGTCGGGCATCCCAAATAACTCGCCCGTCACATCCTCGTCGTCGAATACCGAGCACCCGCCGAGGCTCCCACGAAAAGTAATCCGAAGGATCAAATCCGACGAAAGGATCAAAGAAAGAAGGCTCGAGGAACCCTCACCCCGTGCGCCATGCGGAGGCATGAACCGATAAAAGGGCCGCTCCCTCGAAGGCCCCGCAGCCTCCCGAAGACGCCCCGGCATCCATGCTATGCCGCCCTCGAAGGTCCCTCCCCGCCGCGGCTCCGGCTCGGCTCTAGGCGGAGGAACGCCTGCGTAATGCCTCGAAGGCATAGGCTCGTACGCCGCACGCGTCGCGAAGACCGGCAAGATATCTTCGAAGCCATCTTCTTCGCAAACGACCTCATCGCCACGTAACGGCGAGTCAAGATATCATAGGCTCTCCCTGACTCCGCACCAACAAGCAGCCAAGGAAACGCAAGAATACAGCTTATACTCAACAACAAAAAGAGAAAAATACGTAAAAGATGCCAAGATGGAAAAGAGTCAAGACACTCACCGATCTATCTAGGTCCACTCAGATGCAGCAGAGCTCAAGCTCCGAACGGGCATGCACACCCTCCTCTCGATCCGTCCCCGGACATACGTGAAATCCGGTCCCCGCATCGGAACCTCTCGGGAGCTCGCGGCGCCCTCTCTCCTCGCCGCACTCGCGGCGTCCTCGCCTTCCTCCTCACGAAGGCCCCGTACTCCTCTCCATACAAGATGAACTCCTCGGCGCCGACACCGCCAAGGTACCTCTCAAAATCGAGCACGTCCATGTCCCGGAATCAAGCATCCCAAAGGGAGGGTCCTCTGAGCCACGGAAGCACACCGGGCCATGCCGCGTAAGACCCGCTCCCGTATACATGACATCACAAGTCAAGCCCCGCAAAGATCTTCCGCCGCGCCGTCACTCCTGAGCCCTCAAACTCATCCCCTCATACCGAGCCCACGGGAACAAGACGAACCCCTCCGGCTACCCTCTCCGTACGCTCCCCGCACATCCCCGTAGGCGATGGTGAGCTTCCCCCCGCCGGTCCTCCTCTTCCTCGCCGTACGAGCCCAAATTTCCCAAAGATAGCAGGTGGTACGCAAAGAATGCCCCAGATCTCTATCCCACGGGAAGCACCGGAAAACCTCATAAAACCACACCCGTGACAAACAAATGTAAAGGGCTCAAGGCAAAAGAAAACGGAGAAAAGACAAGTTGCTAAATCAAAAACAAGAATAAACTCATACCTCCAAAGCAAAGTCAAAACAGCCAACGAATCAAGCACACCCCGCTAAACCGGTCCAAGGAGAAGTAGAGCTCGCCAAGCCTCGCTCGCCCCAAGCAATATCACATACCCTATCCAGTCAATCAAGCTCTCCAACAAAGCAAAGGGAGCCGCGGTCGCGTGGTTCGAGAACAAAGTCTCTGACAAAGGCATACCACAAAAAGGAGCGCGCCAACCGCTCCGCCGTCACCCGGCCGGTACCCCGAACATAGGCCCCAATGCCGGCCGTGATCTTCACCTCCACATCACTATACAACATGCCTGTGCCCTCGCGAGGACGAGGCTCAAAGCCCAACAAGCCTGGCCAACACCACATCGTAGATCATATCCTCCACCGCACCGGCCCTCCTTTCAAGGAAAGCCCTAATCGCAAAGAAAGTCGGCCTGGCGTCACCGTCACCTCTCCCCACTCGTATGGAAGGTGTGGGTGGTATCCCACCGCACTGTAAAGGCCAAGGAAGACGCTCTTGTTCTTCCTCGTGTCGAAACCCCACCTGTGTTCTCAACGAACACACCCTGTGCCGAAGCGTAGACCAGCCTCCGGACTCGGCCTACCGTCCACGTAAATATCGTGCATCCGCCGCCACATTACCAACAATGCCTCGAGCGATCCCCGAAGTCTTCATCCTCTTGGCCTTCCCGACCATAAGCTCCCGCATCCCGCAGTAAACACAAAGCAAAGGTACGTCAATCACAAGATTTAATATAAAACAAAGGCACATATATCCCGTCACAAAACACGGCACACATTGCACATAATTTTCACATATAATTTTTCCCATGCAGTCCGTCACAAAAACACGGCACCCACTGTACACATTTTCTCAAAAGAAGGATTAAACCCTACACGACACATTTTCAAAAAAAAGTCCGTCCCAACACGGCAAAGGCACATATAACCCGTCACAAAAACACGGCACATATTGCACATATTTTCCCCACAAAGTCCGTCACCCAAAAAACATGGCACACACGGCACGACACATATGCATAACACATTTTTCAAAAATCCGTCCCTACACGGTACACACTTTCAGACAAAACCCGTCACAAAACACGGCACATGTCACATTTTTTCACAAAAATTATCACTACACGATAATTTTTCTCATAATGTACATACATAAATAGCATACGGTACAAAACACCAAAGCATGCATTTCATTAGAGAGGCACTTTATTTTCACAAATAAGAGCTAATCTACACATTTCTGCACAAAATACACATACCCACAATTTTTACATGTCCATTTTCAACAATTCATCAAGAATTTCACAAAAAGGCATAAAAAAAAAATAATAATAACAAAAATGCGAAAAATGCGAAAAACTAAAACCTAGTTCTAGCATTCAAAAATTCGAGCAGGGAATCAAAACGGAACAGATTTCTTACCTCCCCGACGTTCCTAGAATGACGATTGTGCATCTTCGGATTCGGATACAAGACATCCGGGTTCTTCAAGATGGAACGACCGAGATCCAATTTCTTTGAAGCTCCATCCGTTGCTCGACCACCTCTTGGATCAAGGCGTTGACGACGACTCCTTCGAGATCCTTCAGCCATGGCAAGCAATTCAAGCAAAAAATTGTTGATTTTGGTTAACAATGGAGGATTTTTCCTCTCTCTCTCTCGCCTGGTTCACGAACTGAGGAAGAAGAAGTGGGGGAGCCTCGGCATTTAAACCCAGTCAAAATCTGGGAACTGTAAAAAACCAAGGTGGTCCGTACGGACCTCTTTGCAGCCTGTGTTGGTCCGTACGGACCTCTTTGCAAGGGGTGGCCAAATTACTTTCCCCGCCCTTATAATCTTTGCCCCCGTCGTCCTAAGGCCTTTTCCAAAGAAATCCAAGTTCGTAATGGTCCCTAACCCTTCAATTCAATCCCCGGCCATCAACGTAAGACCGGTCCTCGCCCACTCCAACGGCAATTCAACCACCGCCATCAACGTAAGACCGGTCCTCGCCCACTTCCAACGGCAATTCAACCACGGCCGTCCAAGACCGGTCTCGCCACTTCAACGGCAATTCAACCACCGGCCATCAACGTAAGGACCGGTCTCGCCACTTCCGCCTCCCACGCAATCTCGAGCCGCCCGCCTCCCTCTCAACGGTAATTCAAGAAGGAGCCAACACCTCCCAAAGACGAATATCAAGGCACAAGACGCTCCAAACGCTCAACGACAACTCAACCATCGGCTCCTCAAAAGAGGTCCGAAGTCATCTTCCCAATGTAAAAGGGCCCCTACGGTCATGCATCCCCAAAGAATTCAAGCACCGGCAGTCAGTGTAAGCCCGAACTTCGCCCACTTCAACGGCAACGCAAGCACCGGCCATCAAAGTAAGCCCGAGCTCCTCCCCAACAAGTCAAAGGGAAGTCATACAAGACCGCATATCCTCAAAGACCGACCATCATCCTTGCCCACTCAACGGCAAAACAAGCACAAGAAGGAGCCAACACCTCCGAGTACAAGTCCCAAGGCACGAAGCGCCTCCAAAACGCCAAATGGTGAAGCAATCACCGCCGTCATCCTTGCCCACTTCAACGGCAACGCAAGCACCGGCAGTCATCGTAAGTCCAACCTTTCTACTCAACATGCAAAAACACAAAGGCATCTACGCCTCTCGCAATCAAAGCACAAGGCAGCTACGCCTCCACAATCAATGCGGCTAGAAGACGATTCAAAGTCCTCGCGCATTACATCAATCATGGCTAGAAGACGATTCAAAGTCCTCGCGCATTACATCAATCAAGGCTAGAAGACGATTCAAAGTCCTCGCGCATTACATCAATCGCGGCTAGAAGACGATTCAAAGTCTCGCGCATTACATCAATCGGCTAGAAGACGATTCAAAGTCTCGCGCATTACATCAACCGCGGCTAGAAGACGATTCAAAGTCCTCGCGCATAACATCAACCGCCGCCGAAGACGATTCAAAGTCCTCCAGGCACCAACCGCCGCCGAAGACGATTCAAAGTCCTCCGCCGTGGCACCAACCGCACCGAAGACGATTCAAGTCCTCACAAGCTATCTCCGGCCCTAAGGCCTTAAACCACCCGATTAGGAAAATCGTAAAATTTCCATCCCAGACACCACCACGTCCTCACAATTGACCTCGGCGGTCACACAACACTTCAGTGGCACCACCACGCCCGCACTCACAAATTTCACGACCTCCGAACTACGACTGTGCTTGATTCCCGCCAGGATACGTAGGAATCCTATCACAGTGGTCCAGCCATCGACCTATACGGTCACCTAGGACACCACCACGTCCTTCCCATCGACCTATGCGGTCACCCAGACACCACCACGTCCTCACCACCGACCTCGGCGGTCACACAACACTTCAGTGGCACCACCACGCCCGCATTCACAAAACACTCACCCCACACCCGAACTACGACTGTGCTTGATTCCCGCCGTGGATACGTAGGAATCCTATCACAGTGGTCCACCTACCGACCTAAACGGTCACACAAAAGGACACCACCACGTCCTCACACCGACCTCCCGGCCACTTTATCTCCCAAAGACGCGATCCGTTAGGACCCTTATCTTATCGGCGACCCCACTTCTTTCATAAGTGACGCCGTCGAGGGCTTCGTAAGTACCCCAATCTGATCACACCCTTTCACACACACGGAAACACCGCAGACTCATCAACACAGCCTCGACGACCCTCTCACTCAAAACCCTCTCTAAACCCCCAACCAAACCAAGGGAGGAGCCTTTCTCGGGATAAAAAGGGACAAAAGGACCTTTTGGGAATTTTCAGAAATTGGGAAAGCAATATTGGTCCGTACGGACCTCTTTGTTGTCATAATTACCGAATCTCCTTAAAGTCCACAATATTCCCTCAAATCCCGGGAAAATGATTACTCCTGAGAGTTGGTCCGTACGGACCTCTTTGCATGCAAGATGGTCCGTACGGACCTTATTGCTCGGGGACACCATAATTGCAAATATTCCTCCATCATCACGCATTCCCTCAAATCGAGGAAAACCAAAAAGCTGGATTACTGTGAGGTCCGTACGGACCTCTTTGCACCAAATCTCGCACTATAAATAGAGGGCTCCCCCTCCTCATTTTCACACACCTCCCACTTCTCTCTTCCTCCCTAAGCCTTCGGATTCCCCTCTAAGTCCTTCCGAGGCATTTCCCGCCCCTTTCGGATCCTTCCGAGGCCTTCCGAGCCCCTCGTGGTGCTCCGGCCTCCCCGAGCGCTCCCGAGACGCTCCCGCGCTGCCCCGAGGCACTCTCGAGGTACTCGAGGCCCCTCGTGGTACTCCGAGGCCTTGCTCGGTCTTTCCACGGTGTCCCGGCTCTTTCCGAGTCAAACCGACGATCCCAAACCACGCCGAAACTCTGCCCGAGTGACTCCTCGCCACCTCCCAACGCACGCCGAACCTCTGCCCGAGTGATCCCGACGATCCCCACGCACGCCGAACCTCTCGCCCGAACGCAGCCTCGCAACATCAACTCACGCCGAAACTCGTCCGCGTACAACCGCATCTCCCGAAGCAATCCCGATCCGTACCGGAACGCTACTCCGACCTCAAACACTATTCCCCAGCGGAAGACAGACACGAACCAACATTGGTAAGGCTTCCTTCCATTACTATTTCAATACATTTCCATACATAGCATACAATGTAGACATCCGATACAGCATGCATTTTTAAAAGCACACACACACACACACAATATTTAAAGGATATTAGGGGTATCCGAAAGACTCGTTTTACGAGGCGACTCGGGTGAGCTCTAATATTCTAATATTCTCTTCCCGAGGAGTCATCTGACCTCCGAACTCAAAATCTCATCACACAAAAACAGTTTAAAAATTATCTTTAAACTGATGCCCTTTTTCAATGTTTTGGGCTTAATAAAAACGGCGTGGCGACTCTACAAATGCGAAAACAAACGGCGGGACCAAACTGCCGCCAACGCGAAAGATGCCAGATGCCGGGGCGCGAGCCTCTCGGATCCGGGTAATTTCACATTAGCAACCTAGGAACGGACCGGTGTAAAAGATCCTATCTTTACATCGTTCCTTCCATTAAAGGTTCCATAATCTCTTTAGAAAGGGACACCTTGAACCCTATATCTCCAATTATCGCTTAAGAAAGAGCATGAAGCATCTATACGAGCTCGACTGTCTTAAAGCGTAGGATTGATGGGCTAAGGACCTTCCTTTTCTAAAGAACCTCATCTTTGACCATAAAGAGAGTCATTCTCTCGATCACGCAAGTCCCGAGGGTCCCGAGGTTAAAATGCGATGATCACAAGTCACAAGATGAGGGCGGGATCATAATCCCAAATACATAAATACCAAGAAATCCCGAGCGACAACCAACAAATGATTTGTACGTCCGGAAGACGACTTGGGACATTCCCTCCTTATTTTCAAACACATGCACACAAGAAAGCACGCAAGCAAGCACGATTAATGAAATCATGGGAGACTTGCTCCGGCAAGGCACTTTGGGTGAACGCCAAACGTTCTTCCCAAGGGGTAACTTAACCTCCGAACCCATAAAACCTTTTTTCAAAGTTTTGAGGTAATCAAAATGGCGTGGCGACTCCGTTTTTCAAATTAAACCGGATGTCTTCAAACTCGCGTGAATCCAACAAAAACAAAATTTGGGCACACATTCACAGCTACCGCTCCAATCTCATGAATCCAGGGTCTGCCTAGTAATGCTGAGAATGTGACCGGAATGTCGATAACTTGAAATTCTACCATCATCTCCTTGCCTCCAAACATCAAATTCAGAGAGACTATCCCTAACACCGCCCTAGATGTCGAATCGTAGGCCTTTATTGTTTGGTTGGATGGTTTAAGATTCTGCGCATTAATGTCCAACATACTCATCATTTTAGCAGGGAGCACATTCATAGCTGACCCATTATCTATCAACACATGGGGAATCCGACGTCCTTCCAGGAGCACCGTGATGTGCAGAGACTCATTATGCTTCGCACCATAAGCAGGCAGGTCGAGATCCGTAAAAGTAATGATGTTCCATACTACGCAGTTCCAATCAGCTGACAGGCTTCGTCTGGGGTGGCGTTGACAGACACTTTCATTTTGGACAGGGCCTCTTCCAACTTTAATTGTGAGGGTAGGAGGATGTGAGTAGAGACCATAAGGAGATATCGGCTTGTGTTCTCTTTAACTGCGTTAGGATCGGGTCTTCCTGGACTTCTTCGTCTTATGCCAGCCTGTAGGGGTTTTGAGAGGACTGAGGGTTAGAGACCGCAACTGCCTTACCTTTTCTGGACGGATCTGAATTATTCACTCCCAACATTCTCCCTGAATGAGTCAACAGATTAACTTCTTGATCTTTCTCAACCACAAAATCCTTACTGGCCTCCTTGAGTTCTGCTAGCGTAATCGGAACAGGACGAGTGTTGTATGGCCATGCCGCCTGCCTTATCTCATTTATGGACAATGGCGCCTCTATATTAGCCGCTATCCTGAGTTCCTCCAAGGAGATTGGGGAATCTCTAGGAACCATGGAGGATATAGTGTTGGCAACCACAAGCTCTTCATAATCGTCATAATCAGCAGTATTATTCAAACCATACAGATCATCAAGATACAAAACATAGCAGAAATTATCTTTCATTTCATCAGAAAATGGGATTACATCGGTCACAATCTCATTACAACCAGCACTATCACTTTCATCTATTGACTTCCCAAACTCTATTACATTAACAAAATAGTCTTGCCCAAAGTCGATAAGATTCACGTTGTTACTTGGCAGAGGATTGCTAACCACATTTGGGCGAGGAGATTTCTCAATCTTCTTGTCATCCACCAAACCTTGAATTATCTTTTTGAGGGTTATGCAGGAATTTTTGGTGTGCCCTGGGAACTGGTGAAATCGACAGTACTTGCTAGCATCCAGATGGGGATTAGGACGAGCAGGACTATAATTCTCCAATGGCCTGATCATACCGGTACGAAGCAATCCGTTAAAAACTTCCTCTGTAGACATGCCTAAATCATCAAACCTCGGCTGCAGCTTAGGCTGAAATCTTACTGCGTTCTGCACATTACTACCTCCTCTTTGTAGATTGTTGATACTGTTGTCTTTGGTCACTTCTCTTCCCCTCGACACCATTGCTGAAACAGGGTTGGGTGCTCGGTATCGGTAACCTCCACTACCGCTGTTACCACTGGCGTTTGCATTCGGGGTTTGATTGAACAATTTGTTTTCACTTCTAGCTCCCATTCCCACCATCTCTCGCAGATCTGGGTACCAACCTTTTCCGATGGCTTCCATGAGCACTGGCTTGACACATGACAAGAAAATGTCTTTTTGGTCCTGGAGGGGGATTGGCTCTGATAGCTCATTAAGCTTGGCATTCCACCGTTTGTAAAATTCTGTAATTGACTCATCAGTCTTCTGGATAGTCCCCACTAAATAATCCCGAGTGGTATGCCACTCCAAATTGCCTTTGTACTTCTCCAAAAATGTTTCTGTTATTTGGCTCCAGGTGGAGCGACACTCTTGTTTCAAAGCCAGAAACCATGTGAGCGCTGATCCCTTCAAAGTCAGATGGAAGTGGGATGCCATAAACTCGGGCGTGCAGCCCATTGCTCCCATTATCATAACATAAGTATCTATATGAGTTTTCGGGCAAGCGGTACCATCGAAATCCATTTTGGGCATTTTAAACTTGTGCGGCAAAGGCGTTACTTGAGCGGGATCCACAACCTTAAGACCACTAGAACCCACGGTCAATTTATCGATCTGTTGCTGCATCTGCTTCAACAAGGCTGTCACTTCTGGCGTCAAACCTGAAATCTGGGGAATAGCTGGAGCCACTGTTGATGACGACACTGGGAAATCAGAATTAGGTCCAACAGGCAAAGCGGCCGGTGGGAGACCAAAAGTACTGGGGATTCCAATATTGCTGTCCAACAAGCTGACCGAGCTAGGGATCCTGTTCCCATACATATCATAACCGTTAAACTGCACACCGGGGTTCTGGGAACTGTACTGCGTTGACTGACCTCTGAATTGACCAAGAGTAGAGAGTCCTGTACTGATGCATGGGGCGGAATACGGAGTGGAACCATATAAATGCTGAGTAAGGGGAGAACACACTGCGGGCTGAGGGACACTGCCTTGGGTCTGAAACTGCTGATATCATGAAACACTGTCTTGACAAATTTGATTCCATGAAAGCCGATATTGACCACTCTGGGAACTATCGGGATATGCTCTGGACTGGGGTTGGGGATAACCTGCTAGAAACTGAGATCCATACTAAAACTGTGATGCTGGGACATTGGGAGTTGGAGAGGTAGTGAGATCGAAGAAATTTGCTGCTTGACCGCCATTCTTGCTAGCACCTTGCTGAATAACCTGGTTATACCCTTGAGAAGATGGGGGAATGAACCTTCCTTGGTCACCCACAAACATTCCCGGAGATGACATTTGATTGGGGCGCGGGGCATAGCTTACTGGAGGAGGCATCGCATTGTAGCTGGGCTGGGTAGGCTGAGCAGGTGAAGCGGATCCAATCTCGTTGTGGCTGTCTTCTGTGTTCTCCTCATAAGAACCGTCCTCCCGACGAAGTACTGCAATCCCTTTGGCTCTCATGGCCTCCACAAAGCGGTTATGAGCTTCTTCCTCACGGGCCTTGGCATTCTGAGCCAATAGACAGGCCTCACGTTCTCGGGCTAGAGCAGCTTCCAACGTTACACTCAATTCCTCTGTGGTCATATCGTTCAAACCTGGTTGACCCATTGTCACTGAGCCTCCAGCGGACTAAGAAGAAAATACATCTCCATTCCCGGCCATCTCTGATTCTACACCAACTGAAACTGCTTGAACACGAACCAAACGAGCTCCTGGGACAGATGAGCGGGTCCAACTCGCCGTAGCTGCAGGGGTAGAGACGGGTTTATAAGGTATTGAAGGCAAATTTCTAGGAACGAGAGAGGGAAAGGAACGGGACAGACTCGCACGAACAAATTTATTTATCTTCAAGTATAAATTAGTGTTTTAAATCCTAAGTACGGTTGGGAAAGGAGAAGCCTTTATTCATGCTAACTATACCTCGGGGAAGCCTAGGGGCGCAACGTTCAAATTACACTAAATGCCTTGCTTTGAAATATATAGTAGGTAATGATACCTAACCAAATCCTAACATCATTATGGAACGGAGAGGTTGTCCAAATTTCTAGGGAAATTTGGGCAGCATAATGGGTCTTTTCGAAGAATTTCGAAGAAAAATCCAGCATGACCTCTCGTCGGTGCACATTAACAATGCGGCATGATCTCTCGTTTAGAACACGCCACAGGAGTGACATGTCCTCACGTGAAATCATGTTGCATTTGGCAACATGCCCACAAGATGCGAGGTTTTGGGGGAAGGTATAAGGACCTACGATATGTTTCAAAAACAATTCATTTTGTTGTAATGAAAACATTGTATCAAAAACCAACCGTGGGTAAGGTTTAAGTGTGGTGACACCTATAACGCACTAGGGGGTTAGGTTTGATTTCAGGCGCTCAAGCGTAGGCGACATACATCACCGTCCGCGATGCCGTCAATCGCACCCGAGGGTTCTAAGTCTAAGTGATGTAGTGTGCGGATAACTATATTCTTTTATTTACAAAAAAAAAGATTTTTTTATTTTTATTTTTATTATTTTTTTTTGAAAAAGAAAGAAAACACACACACACCCTCACAGGAGATACAGGGAACAACAATCAACTGAGCCACATTTGATCCAAGGGACTGCCCTCAAACCAAGCCTTCTGAGTATCTGTTCAGTGGCCACTCCTTGTCGCGTGACACAGGACATCAAGAGACAAAGGTGTCGCACGACCTGGATGGTCACTGAACCAGCAACTCTGCAATCATCAAATCATCCCCTGCCTCTCCATGGCAAGAACAAAGCAAGAAAATCTAATGCACAACACAATGACCACAAAGCACATAAAGCTCACAAGTCTCATATTCAACAAAATGCATGATCCCCAAATGATTATCAAAGATGCACAACAAAAATGGATGTATTGGATTTTTAATTTTAATGAAAGCTTGACCCACTTAACATTTGAAAAACAGGTTTTCAAAGTCAATCATCCCCAGCGGAGTCGCCACTGAATGTGCGCTCGCCCGAAAATTGGTTTGTAAAAATGAAGGAGCCGCCACGCCATTTTTAAGAGGAAACATTGAAAACCTTTTTTTAGAGAGAGAAAACACGGGTTCGGGGGTCAAGTTACGTGTTGGGAAGAACCGAGAGTTCACCCAACACGCCTCATCCGTAGACGAGTCTTTCAATTAAACATCCAAGCAAATTCAAAAGTGTGTGCAAATGTTGACAATGAACAAGTGTGGTAAGCATGCATTTTATTTAATATGAATCGAGATTTACAGCTTGTGAGCCCATTATTTAGGGAGGCCACATCCCTGCTACAACAATCTAAAACAGATTACAAGGGGAAAAGGTTTCTGCAGACAGGCACGATATGTCGCATGACACATGACACAGGTGACCACATATGTCGCGTGACACAGGATCACCCATGAACGATATATCGCGTGACATACAGAGGCCATCTGCAGAAACTTACACAATGAACACCAGAATCAACTACAACTAACACAGATCTAATTAATTGAACAGATTAGATACGAAATACAAAAATAACAACAAATCGACCCCGGGAGTGTGGATATGGGTAGATCCACACCCCCTTGGGGTTTAAACACCAAGTTCAAGCAAGTATTCAACGATAGTAGTTCAATTACACAGATTAAACAAGTTAAACAGAGAGATTGTGATTGGGATTCAGTAATCTAGACAGATAGAGTCTGATTACTGAATCCTAACAGAAGTAGACAATAGAATTATGAAGAATTGAATAGAAGGAAGAGAGAAGAGGGAGTTTGAGATTTGTTACCCTTGTTGCTTCCACGAATTCTGTATCAAGTTAGATACAGAACCCTTCAATTTGATGCTTCTGGTCTTGGGGGCCTGAGAGAATTGGTGCAAAGGATCTAGGTGGTTTGGCTTAGGAAATGGGTTTGGATTGGAGGGAATTGGGTAGGTTGAAGGTAGGAGAGAGAGAGAGTTGTGTTTGGGAGATTCGTTATGATGCAATTTCTGCAGAGTAACAGTAGGCTCAAGTTGGGATCCATTTCTGAGAGGGAGAGGGTCTTATTTATAGGCTGCAGTTAGTGGTCACCTTGTGTCGCACGACTATACGCAACCACTTTCCATGCCTTGACTTGTCGCGTGACACAAGGTGGCCTCAACCGTTTTTGGCGCCAAAACAGTTTCTGGAACATTCAGGCCTAAATACCTAAAAAGTCCAAAAAGGTTTATTCCCAACAAGTCCCTTGGCATGAGTAAGGTACCAAAAGGTACTTCCTTCGCGAGAAACTTATGAAATGTTTCTGGAAGTCTCGGGATAGGCCGGGAATTTACCAAAATGCCCCTTAATGCAATTTTATTACATTAAAATGCATCTAAGAAGGTTGCGAATTGGATTGGCATACTTACAACCAGGCAAAAACATCCACAAACTCTTTGAGCAGCTCGATCAGGGCATCACGCTCAGCTCCGGAGAAGAAGCTACCAATTTGTGTCTCTTTGGGCTCCTCGGCTATTCCCAGGTTCACCGTGGTCAATATCTCATCGGCAGCTTGGGCCCGACTTTCCTTTCGGTCACAAACCTGCTTTGAATTATTATCAAAAAATTGTTCGTCTATTGTGTCTGCATTATTTTCGATTGAATCTTGTTTAATTATTTTTAAATCTTTATGCTCATTTTTAGTTAAGTGTTCAATCATTAAATTTGCAATCAATGGATACTCGGAAAGGTTTATTATTTCATTAAGAGCAAATGGGAAGACGGTATCTACAACACGACAATGGTCTTCAGTTGTGAGGACATCAGACCTGTCAGAGGACTCAAATTCGATTACAAGAGACTCGTGAGAATGACTCAAGACATGGGGAGTAAACTTGGACACTGAGGGACAGGGACGAGGTTTGAGCCCAAGCTTCTCGATCATAGTCTCTCTACGGGCAACTGGTCCCTGGAAGGAAGTCCAATTCTTCAATGGCGTCTCTGCAACTGTCACCAAAATGCTCGGGTCCACTACCGGCTTGTTCTCGAATTCAAGCATAGCTACCACATCATCATCTGAAGAGAAATCGATCAAATTCGGGGAATCTTTAGCAGCAACAACCTTCTCCGCAGGCATCTCCACTGTGTGCACAACACTTCCAGATTCTGACAGCCCCAGATCTTCAAACAGGTTTGCTAGATCACCGTCCATATCCCATGGGATCGACACCACGGATCTTGTGAACCACAGGCTCATCTAAAGCAAGCTTCTCAAACTGATCCAGATAGTCGGGCCCCCAAAAATGATAGATGTTCTCGTACGTGGCGATCACACCTGGCCTTCTGGGCAGACTGATGAACATCTCTTTTATTGGGTTCTGGCTGGTAGAAAACTTTCGTATCATCTCCATCCTTTCTTCTATCTGACTCAACCTCGGCTCTGGGCAAACGAACATTTCCCCATTCTCCTTGACAAAATGCTTATTGAGAGACCAGCTGTAAGGACGCACATCAGGCTTCTTATATCTCTTCCCGGCAGCGAGAATCATTCGCTCCTTGAGTGCCTCGGCTTTTTTATATGCCTTATCTTCTTCGGTTACGATATACCCCAACCCTCGCTTGTTTCTCTTAGGCTCAGGCATTTCAAGCTTATACTGTCCTTGCTGGCGCTTCCCTAACCCCAGGCCAGGAATGTAGTTCATGCTTCTCATCATCTTTAGTACAGGAGGAATCTTATCTGAGGAAGTTGTCAGATCGATAGCACAGACCTGCCCCTTCGGCTTTTCAATTGTAAACCCGCTAAGCATCTGACTCTCTTGATCAAGCTGAATCTCCATTACAGGCATAGTACTAGTGCTAGCCTCCCCAATGGTGATACTGTCTCCATAAATAGTTGTCAATATACCGTCCTGTACAAATTTCAAACACTGGTGTAGTGTAGAGGCTACTGCTCCAATCTCATGTATCCAAGGCCTCCCCAACAATGCTGAAAATGTCATAGGGATATCAATCACTTGAAACTCCACCGCCATTTCCTTACCTCTGAACAATAAATTCAAAGAAACAATTCCCAAAACTGCTCTGGAAGTCGAATCATAGGCTTTGATGGTCTGGTTGGACGGTTTGAGACTCGTTGCATCAATATCTAGCATGCTCATCATTTTCGCTAGAAGCGCATTCATGGTTGAGCCATTATCCACCAATACTTGAGGGATTCGTCGCCCCTCCAAAGGCACGGTAATATGCAGAGACTCATTGGGTTTCGATCCATAGGATGGCAAATCAAGCTCTATAAAGGTGATAATATTTCCGTACTAGGCTGTCCCGATCAACTGACAGGCTTCATCCGGAGTTGCATTGATGAACACCCTAGTCTTGGATAGAGCTTCTTCCAGCTTCAATCTATGGGGATAAGATGATGTAAGCAATGACAACAGGGAGATGTTGGCTTGAGTTCTCTTTAGCTGAGTTAGAATCGGATCATCCTGGACTACCTCCTCTCCAGCTAGCCTATAAGGATCTCGAGAAGACTGGGGATTTGAAGCTGCAATTCCCTTGCCCTTTTCGGATGGTTCGATATTATCTGCTCCCATCATTCTGCCTGATCGTGTTAGCAAATTAACTTCTTGATTATCTTCAACCACAAAACTTCTGCTGGCTTCTTTAAGTTCAGCCAGTGTTAGTAGAGCTGAGCGAGTGTTGTACGGCCATGCTGCTTGCCTTATCTCATTTATTGACAATGGTGCCTCCAAACTAGCTGCCATTTTGAGCTCTTCTAAAGAGAGTGGGGACTCTTTTGAAACCACAGAAGAGATAGAATTGATAACCAATCGCTCCTCGTATTCATCATAATCAACATAATTATTTAAATCATGTAAATCATCGAGATACAAAACGTAACAGAAATTGTCTTTCATTTCATCAAAACAACGGGTTACATCAGCAATGACTTCCTTACAATTATTACTAGCGTTGCCACCTACAGAATCATCGAATTCTATCACATTCACAAAGTAGTCCTGACCAAAATCAATTAGATTCACATTGTTGCCTGGTGGAGGGTTCTTGATGATGTTGGGACGGGGAGACTTCTCAATCTTCTTCTCATCAACTAGGCGCTGGATGATTTTCTTGAGTGTGAAACAGGTGTTGGTGGTATGCCGAGGGTACTGGTGGAATCTGCAGTATTTGCTCGTGTCGAGGTTGGGGTTGGGGTGGAGAGGACTGTAGTTGTCCAAAGGCTTAATCATTTCGGTTCTGAGCAAACCGTTAAAGACTTCCTCTGTGGATATACCCAAGTCATCAAACCTTTGCTGTTGTCTAGGCTAGAATCTTCCACCATTTTGCCCATTATTATTTCCTCCTTATAGATTGTTAACACTACTATCCTTGGCCACCTCCCTTCCTTTCGGCGCCATTCAAGAGACCGGGTTAGCTGTCTGATAACGGAATCCTTCGCCTCCACTGTTACTGCTAGCATTAGTACTCGGAGTGAGGTTGAAAAGTCTGTTTTCGCTTCGGGCACCCATTCCACCCATTTCTCTTAAATTCGGGTACCATCCTTTTCCAATGGCTTCTCGCAACACGGGCTTCACACAGGACAGGAAAATGTCCTTTTGGTCTTGCAGGGGAATCGATTCAGACAACTCGTTGAGCTTGGCATTCCATCTTTTGTAAAATTCCATTATTGATTCATCATTCTTCTGAATAGTGCCCACTAAATCATCTCTGGTTGTGCGCCACTCGAGATTTCCCCTGTATTTCTCGAGAAAGGTTTCAGTAATCTGGTTCCAAGTGGAGCGACCTTCTTGTTTTAGGGCAAGAAACCATGTAAGCGTCGAGCCTTTCAGGGTCAGATGGAAGTGTGAAGCCATGAACTCGGGCGTACAACCCATTGCTCCCATAGTCATTACATATGTGTCCACATGAGTTTTCTGGCATGCTGAGCCATCAAATTGCATTTTGGGCATCTTGAACTTATAGGAAGAGGCTCTACTTGCCTTGGATCAACAACTTTGAGTCCACTTGATCCCACAGTCAACTTGTCAATCTACTGCTGCATCTGTTTTAACAACGCAGTCACCTCTGGGGTCATCCCCAAAAGCTGAGGAATAGAGGGAGCAGCAGTTGGAGAAGGCTCAGAACTGGCCAATTGGGAGAAAGAAGGCTGATCTGACCAAGATGCTGGAGCTGGCAAATGATTAAACCGACTAGTTGGAAAATTCTGATTTTACAGAGAAGTACTAGCAGGCAAGTAGGGAGCTGACCCCGAATGTTGCATAAATGATGAGCCAAATCCAAATGTTGAACCCATTAAAGGTTGAGACTGATGTCCCTGAGGTTGAGGTTGGTTAGCAGGAAGCTGCAGAAATCCATCTTGGCTGAACTGATTCCGGGAGTAAGGGTGCTGATTCTGATACTGGGCGTTACCCTGAAAGTGAGGACCATGAAACCGACCTTGCTGATACTGAGAATCTGGAAACAACCAGCCTTGACTGTTCGGAAGCTGGGACCCAAACTGGCTTAGAGGCGCAGAAGCATTGGAAATTGGTGAGGAGGTCAAATCATAGAAGATCGGCTGTGGTCCTCCAACTAAACCAAAACTTGTTTGAGGGCTTGACTGCACACCCTGACTAGGAACTTGAATTGGATGAGATGTTGGGGCAAAGGGAGGAAGGGAGACATTTCTGGCCTTAACATCAAACTCGTTGGCATCAGTAATCTCCTCATAAATCCCATCAGCACATCGGATCACAGTAATGCCACGGCTTCTCATTGCTTCTACGAACTTAGAGTATGCTGCCTCTTCTCTAGCTTTAGCGGCTTGAGTGAGTAACTGAGCCTCATGCTCTCTGACTAGAGCGGCTTCCATAGTAGCCCTCATTTCTTCCATAGACAGATCATGCATGCCTTGATGACCCATGGCAGATGAACCCCCGGACTGAGTAGTCATACCCTTCTCTGCACTAGACATCTTTGAAATTGAATTGAATGCGAGCTCTGCTGAAACTGCAACTGCCTCAAAGACGCAAACCAAACGAGAGCCGAGAATCGGAGCGCGCACCCGACATGCCGTAACTGCAGAGGAGAGAGTGAGTATAAGGCGGAGGATAGAGAACCTTGAGGAGGTATGGGAGAGGGAAGAATATGGAAGGAGATGGACTCATGCAATATCTTATTAGTATTAAAGTAGAAATCGGTGTCTTTTAAGTCATATGAACGGTTGGAAAAGGGGGAAACCTTTATTTTCGCAATCTAGACCTCGGGAAAACCTAGGGACACACCATCCAAAAATACACCAAATGTATTGGTTAAAAATTAATAATAGGCAATAATACCTAAATAAAACCGAAGCATTTATGGGACAGACGAGCAATCCCAATTTCTGGGGAAATTTGGGCAGCATAACGATATGTATGAAAGTTCATTATTAATTTTGAAACAATTTATTTTAGTATATTTTGAAAACATTGTGTCCAAAAACCAACCGTTGGGTAAGCTTTAAAGTGTGGCTCCACCTATGATGCGCTAGGGGAATAGGATTGATTTTAGGCGCTCAAGCGTAGGCGACATACATCACCGTCTGCGATGCCGTCCATCGCACAGGGTTCTAGATCTATGTGACGTAGTGTGCGGATGACTATGTTCTTTTATTTATGAAAAATAATTTTTTTTTGAACCCATTTTTTTATTTTTCTTTTTATTTTAAAAGAAAAAAAACAAACGGAAAAACACACACACACTAAACAAGGTACAATAATCAACTGCACATTCCGATCTAAGGGACTGCCCTTAGCCAAAACTTGAAGAACTGCTCAGTGGCTAGTTTTGTCGCGTGACACAGGACAGCTATGGCTAAGACTGTCACACGACCTGGCTAGCCACTGAACCAGAACCTGAAATAGGAATCCAGCCCCTGCCTCCTCATGGCAAGGAACAAATCACAACACCAGAACATGGCAACATAACAAAAATGAAGCACACAATGACACACAAGTCTCACCATCCCATAAAATACATATATACCACACAAGGTCATTAATGATGCACACAAAATGAACACATTGGATGTTTACAGGAACTGAAAGTTTGACCCTCTTAATTTTAAAAAATAGGTTTTCAAAAGACGTCCCCAGTGGAGTCGCCACTGAATGTACGCTCGCCGAAATTTTTATGAAAAAATTAGGAGTCGCCACGTCATGTTTTAAGGTACACTTTGAAAAACCTTTGAAAAGAGAATTTGGGTTCGGGGGTCAAGTTACGTGTTGGGAAGAACATGAGGGTTCACCCAACACGCCTCGTCCGTAAACGAGTCTTTCGAAATAAACATCCAAAAATATTCATAGTGTGTGCAAACAACAATGACAAACAAATGTGGTAAATGAATTTCATTAATGAAATGAGATTTTTTACAACTTGTGAACCATTTGATAAGGGAGGCCACGTCCCAATTACAGATCTCAAAACAGATTACAAATGAAAAGGATCTCTGGAAACTGACAAAATGTGTCGCGTGACACAGAACATGCCTGGCCAGATGTGTCGTGTGACACATGATCCATCCAGGCAAATTGTGTCACGTGACACAGGTTGCCCCTCTGCAGAGATCTTACAGATTGAACACAGAAGGAACAGAAACCAATACAAATCCAATTATATTACCAATTCAGCTTCCGAAATGCATAAATCAACGATTATTCAACCAAGGGGGTGTGGATATGGGAAGATCCACACTCCCTTGGGAATCAAACAAAAATTCCAACAATATCAACTCATGAACATGCAATTATGCTAAACAAAAGGATTAAACAAAGAGATTGCGATTGGATTTTAGTAATCAAGACAGATAGAGTCGAATTACTGAAGCAAATGAGTATGTAAAGCTTGAATTATGAAAATGACAAGATATAAGAGAGAGAAGTAGGGAATTGGTGAGTTACCCTTGAAGATCCATGAATCCTATACGCAGTCGGGTATAGAACCCTTCAACAAGCAGCTTCTGAGACCAATTGAGCTTGGGAGGAGTGGGGGTCTGAAGATCTCGGTGGTAATGGGTGAATTGGATTGAATTGGAGGAGGATGGGATGAATTTGGGTAGGAGAGAGAGAGGTGTGTGTTTGTAGTGTGTGTACTACGTTTCTAATTTGGCAGAGTAACAGTATGCAAAAGAGGAATCCAGATATGAGAGGGGTAGGGTCTTATTTATAGGCTGCAGATGATGGTTCAGTTGTGTCGTACGACCTTCTGCTTCCATTTTCCATGCCTCGAGATGTCGCACGACTGAGCATGCCCATAACCGTTTCTGGCACCAAAACCTGGTTCTGGAACCTTCCAAGTTAATTCCCAATAAGTCCAAACTGATTTATTCCTTGTAGGTCCTTTTGCTTGAGAAAAATACTTAAAAGTACTTCCTTCGCAAGAAACTTATGAAATGTTTCTGGAAGTCTCGGAATGGATCGAGAATTTACCAAAATGCCCCTAGTGCAACTTTATCACATTAAAATGCACCTATAAAGGGTCGCGAATTGGATTGGCGTACTCACATGGTGGCACATCAGGATTTGGAGCTCAAGCAGCTAGATGTGAAAACAACTTTTCTACATTGAGAGTTGGAGGAGGAGATTTATATGAGACAACCAGATGGGTTTCATTTCAGGTTTAGGGAAAAGAGGTCTACGTATGTAAGTTGAAGAAGTCCTTGTATGGGCTCAAGTAATTTCCTAGTCAGTGGTACAAGCGGTTTTTACAGCTATATGATAGAGATTGGTTACACGAGGAGCGCATATGACTTTTGTGTGTATCACAATATGTTAGTGGATGGTTCAATCATCTATCTGGTTCTTTATGTTGAAGATATGTTGATAGCGGCTGTCAAGTAGTCAGATATTTAGAAGTTGAAGGGTATAATATCTACAGAGTTCGAGATGAAGGATTTGGGTGCGGAAAAGAAAATTTTGGGTATGGAGATCTATAGGGATAGAAGCCAACGAAAACTGTTCTTATCCCAGAAAGATTACATCAAGAAAGTTTTATAGAGGTTTGTCATTTCCATAGCAAAGCCTTTAGATTCTCTAAGTGCAGCGAATGCACGTCTGTCTGTTGCTTTTGCACCGAAGTCGAATGAGGAGAAAGAGTACATGGCTCGAGTACCCTATGCTAGTGTAGTTGTTAGTTTGATGTATGCTATGGTTTGCACTAGGCCATATCTTGCTCATGATGTTAGTGTTGTCTGTAGGTTCACGGGGAATCCATGTGAGGAACATTGGTAAGCAGTGAAGAGGATCTTCAGGTACCTTAGGGGTACATCAGATATTGGGCTCATTTATGAAGCTGGTACAGAATGTGCAGTTGAGGGTTATTGTGATTCAGACTACTATGTAGGTGTTGACACGAGAAGATCTATGATCGGGTATGTGTTCACTTTTGGTGGATCAGTTTTCAGTTGAAATGCTAGTCTACAATCTATGGTGACATTTTCTACTATGGAGGTGGAGTACATGGCATTGACAAAAGCTGCTAAAGAGGGGATATGGCTAAAGGGTTTGATCAGCGACCTTGGATTACATCAGGATCGTGCTACAATATTTTGTGACAGTTTGAGTTCAATTTGTTTGGCCAAGGATCAAGTTCATTACGAGAGGACCAAGCACATAGATGTGAGGTATCATTTTCTGAGGAGTAAGAAGCCGACCAAGGTGAATAAAATGGGTATTGCGGACAATCCTACTGACATGTTCACGAATTCCATTCCAACTAGCAAGATCCAACATTGCTTGGACTTGTTGAATGCTCGAAGCTATTAGATAAAATCTAAGGCGAAGGGGGAGTTATGGTTATGATCTGGAGGTTAGATGTCAAGTTGGAGATTTGTTGAGTTTGGTGACATCTAAGTTGGGGATGCCTAAATTAGGAGATTAAACGAGCAAAATTCGGAATTCCTGACCATCTGCAGGGAGCGGTCGCGCGGTAGCGAGGGCGTGGTCGTGCTGAGTTTCTGCCAAGATCGCGTGATCGCTCTCCCAGGGGGCGATCGCGTCATGCGAAGCGGGTAGTCGCGTGCTCAAAGGAGGCGATCGCACAGTAGTCTGATTTTGGCCTGTTTAGCAGCTAATCTGGCCCAGGGTTGTAAAACCCTGAATGGTTAGGCATATAAATAGAGCATACCCCCAACCATGTTTGTAGTTCTTTTGCTCATTTGTTTTTACAGATTTAGGGTTTGCATAGAAAGAAATTCTTTGCCAACAATTCATGCAATTGATTATAGATTGTAATCTGTTGATTTGCAAAATATAATAATATTTTCTCCCTCTACTCGTTGACGTAGCCAAGCTAGTGAACCACATATATCTGTGTGTTGTGTGATTGATGCTTGTTTTCTATCTTTTACATTGATTATGTTCTAACAGGAGGAATAGTGTAAATACTTTGCACTATGGGCAGCATCTCACTACCATGAAATGGACGAAAAAGAAAATAAGTCTCCACTCACATGATACGGAGGGAGTAAGTAGCAAAGCCAAGAAATTTTTGAAAGAGGTTCAAAATCATTATCATTTATTAAAAGTGGACAAATAAACTTTATTGAATTTATTTCTTTGAATATACAAATGGGGGAAAATTATTTATTAAAATAAAATCCTTAATTTACAGAGTTTTCTTCATAAAATATCACAAAATCTAGGGAGAAACGCGTTTCTCCATAAGTTATGGAGAAACGGGTCCCGATATGTCGCGCGACAATGAGCTAGATAGCCAGAAACCTATGAAAGTGATATCCAGAAACCTTCAAATGAATATCCAGAAACCTTCAAAATGTTTCAATATACATTTGAAGGTTTCGATATCCGTAAACCTTCAATAGCAATTTCCTCGGATATGCCCTAACACATTTCTCGATATGCACCTAACAGCTTTTCTCGATATGCACCTAACAGCTTCGGATATACATTTCACATCCTTCAAGCTATCAAATACAAAGCTTCCGGATATCAACCGCAAAGCTTCAAGCTATCAATGTAAAGCTTCCGGATATCCGTGCTTTTGGTCTTGGCCTTGGGTTTTTTTTTTCTGAATATACATTTCACATCCTTCTGGCTATCAAATACAAAGCTTCTGGATATCAACTGCAACGCTTCCGCTATCAATGCAAAGCTTCGGATATCCGTAGCTTTTGGTCTTGGCCTTGGGTTTTTTTTTTCTGGTTATTAAATGTAAAGCTTCTGGCTATGAAAAACACGTTTCTCCATAGTTATGGAGAAACGCGTTTCTCAGCAGACGCACTCATAAAATATACACCAATGATTTTCCTGCTTCCATCGGTCATGTTTTAGCTCAGCCAGCTAGTGAGGGATAAAATTTTCAATTGGATTTGAAATTGGCTTTGCTATATGTTGATCTTCCTTTTTGATATGATCAAACTTAGGATCCGTTTGTTTTGGGTAACATGTTTTCATTATTTTTTGATGTTTGGTAAGTATTGAAAAATGAAGAAAATATTTTTCCCACTTTTATAATTAAAATGACTTACGAATTTTTTCTCCGTGTTTCATTTTCCAAAAAATGTTAAACTCACTCACGCACCTAACTTTCCATTGCCCCTAAGTTTCCCATCCCAAATCAACCACCCCCTGCACAAACCAAACCCCCCCCCAACCCCAGTCAAAAATTTTTTTTGCTCATTTTAAATTTATTTTTAACAGCTCCCCCCTCACCCCACCCCAATGTCAAAAAATATTTTTTTTATTTATTTTAAAATTATGTTTTAATAACTCCCCCACTCCCAAGAATTTTTTTTCACTCATATTAAAATTATTTTTTAACAACTCTCACCGCCCCCACCAGGGATAGCCATATCCGATTTCGGTTCTGGTCCGAAATAGGCGGTTTCGGTTTCGGAAAAGGTGAAACTGGAATCGCACCGTCGGTTCACGGTTCACGGTTTCGATTCCGAATCGGCAGTTCACGGTTCGGAACCGGCGGTTCAACGGCTTAGGCGCGGTCGCTCGCTTTTGTCCACGCAGTCGCCCCTTTCTTCTGCCTAAATGGCGCGGTCACTTGCCTTGGCCGCGCGATCGCTTGGCCACGACCTTGTTTGTGCTGCCTTGTCTCGGCCACTCTTGTCATTGGTCGGCCAACTTCTATTCTTGGCCCAGCAACTGCCGGTTAACTTTATTTTTCAGCTATATTCCTCCTTTTCCATTGTATTGCAATTTAGCCCCTGAACTTTATAATACCAGTTTACTCTCCAATTTTTCATAATTGCAATTTGGTCCCTATATTTATTTTTTATTTTGTCTTAATTTTTTAGTGACTATGAAATAATATTTTAGACTTTTTTTAGTAGTGATTTTTTTTTACAAAAAGGTATATAAAAAAAGTTGGAAAAAAACTAAACAAATGAAAGTATATAGATGAAAAGAGGGACAGACTACCATATATTTATTTTTTATTTTCTTTTAATTTTTTATTGACTAGAAAATAATATTTTAGACTTTTTTTAGGAGTGATTTTTTTTTACAAAAAGGTATATTAAAAAAGATAGAAAAAAACTAAACAAATGAATGTATATAGAAGAAAAGAGGGACATACTACCCTGTATTTATTTTTTATTTTCTTTTAATTTTTTATTGATTAGGAAATAATATTTTAGAATTTTTTTAGTAGTTATTTTTTTACAAAAATGTATATAAAAAATAAAAAAAAAAAACTAAGCAAATGAAAGTATATAGAATAAAAGAGGGACGGACTACCCTATATTTATTTTTTTATTTTCTTTTAATTTTTTATTGACTAGGAAATAATATTTTAGACTTTTTTAGTAGTGATTTTTTTTTTACAAAAAGGTATATTAAAAAAGATAGAAAAAAACTAAACAAATGAAAGTAAATAAAAGAAAAAAGGGACGGTACTCTTTAAATTTTATTAATCATTGGGAACTTTTTTGTAGAGTAATCATATGTTTGTTTGTTATTTATTGGACAAAAGTTGCATATTGCTTTGAAATTCTTCCCTGTCGCGTCAATGGGAAGTTTTTTGTATCATTTCGTGAATACTTTGGAACCGACGTTCTTGATTTTTAGAACGAAAGGGGGATTGTTTTTGTTGCTTTACGTCGCCGCCCTCCCATTGTGGCTTCCATATAGTATTTTCATCACTTTTTTGAGTAGTTGGAGTTAGAGTATCAACATTTTGTGGTGGCAAAAAAATTGGAATCTCTTCCACTTCCACTTCGTCATCATCTTCCCAATCTTCCACCTCAATTTCATTTTGGCCCGAAAGCCCCATATCATAAAATTGACCACCTTCATTTTCAACAAATTGTGATGGTGGTGGTGCTTGAGAAGAAGAAGACCCTTGCCCTCTACCCCTACCCTTGCTACCCTTCTTGCTTGTGAGGTTCTTAAGAATATTCATAATGAAAAATAAAATATGAAAATATATGAAATAAAGATGTTGGATGGATATATATGAAATGAAGATGAAATAAAGATGTTGGATGAAAACATGGATATTGGATGAAAATAAGAAAGTTGGATTGTGATTTAAGCTTCAGAATCAAAGAATTTAACGAAATTCGTTAGAGAAAGTTGAGAGAGTTAATGGAGTTTGTGTGGAAAAAATGTGAGGGGAGGGGGATGGTATTTATAGTTGAGGAAATTTGTTACAAAAATATTTTTTTTGAGGACTGAAAACTGGTTAATAAAAGGGTAAAAAACGGCTATTTTGGTCAACTAGCCGTTAGCTAACGGGCATAAGGGCTATATTCTGACGAATCTGACGATTTCTAACGTTTTCTGACGACGGTTTCTGACGATTCCGGTTACGGTTACTGTTCGGCGGTTCGAACTAACGGTTTCGGTTATGGCGGTTCGCGATTTTGAAAGTAGAAATCGGAATCGGACCGCCAAATCGCCGATTTCGGTTCGACCCGATTCCGGTTCGGGCCGGTTCCACTGTTCTGGACCGGTTCCGATTTGGACATCTCTAGCCCCCACCCACCCACTGACCACCAACCCCCCTCCCAGGATCAAACTTTTTTTTACTCATAATTAAATTATCTTATTTTTTAACAACTCCCACACCCAACCCTACTCCTCCCTATTCTCGGCTACCCACACCTACCCCCCACACTCTCGGCTACCAACCCTACCTCACACTTACCCCTCCCTCACACCCTACCCTATCACCACCCTAGCATACCTCCATTTTATCTTTTACATTTCCCCCACCACCCTACCCTACCCTACCCTACCCACTCCACCTCCATCACCCTACCCCACCCTATCTTGTTCAACTTATTTCAGATTGTATTTTTATCAAAAAATATTTTTCTTTAACTTATCAAATATATGAAAATATTTTTCGAAAAACATTTTCCTTATCAAACAGCCGAAAATATGTTTATGCCATTTTTCAGAAAACATTTTAATTTTTCGGAAAACATTTTCATTTTAAGGAAAATTATTTTTCTTAAGTCATTTTACAAGAATCAAACGTAGCCTTAGCTAGTAAATATAAAAATTCAACTACAATATAAAACAATCATAATGCATGTAAAAAAAAAATTCAAAAACAAAAACGCATGTTTTATGTGCGTTTTCAAGCAGCATAGAAGCTAACACTTTTTATTCTTTTTTTTTTTTTTAACATTTGTGTATTATAAATATTTTATAGTTATAATCTTATATTTACATTTGACCCCCTTGATAACCAAATATTGGCTTCCCCATTACAAAATAGATACAGCATTTTTATTTTTTTTTAAGGTAGTTGTAGGCCTCTCTAGGCTTCTGTTGTACCCAAAAGAATAACCATAAAGAACCAACTTACAACTAAATTATTATATTTTTCGTCTCATTTGATGTTTTACTTCTTATTCAAATGAGTGTTTTATTTAAAATTTCATATTTTTTAAAATGACTTGAGTTATTATTATTATATATACATACCCCTTTTATCATATTCACACATTTAAATTGTAGATCTCACTTTTAAATTTCATTCACTAATTTCACTTAAAATTCAGCCAAAATTTTAATTCAAAATGCAATTAAATCGCGATAAAATATTACTCTCCCAATCCCACAAATATAATTCCACTGCAATATAGTGTTCAATTTAATTCAACATTGATTTGTATTATATAAAAAATAAACTATTCTAATAAGCTTGTAACAATATTTATTGATA